>CM053760.1:74538830-74589534 GCA_028658305.1 Pachyuromys duprasi
TCGCTCTGTTTCTGACATGCTGTCCTGTAACTCCCCTAAAACTGCTTCCCCTTCTAACTTGGCTGATTGGCATTTGGAGTCCTACAGGCAGGAATGAACTAGCTTCCATAATGATTTTGTTCCAGCCCTAAGCTTCCCATTAACCTGTTCATGCTCCAAGTCCTTTTCAAGTTTGTCCCAGGCACCCAACGAGAGGTTCCCTGAGACAGCAAACCAGGGGGCGACTCGATCTATTTCTTTCACAAAACCTTCTAAAGTCTTGGTGGAAACTTTCGTTCATGCTGTCGTAAAAGTGATTGTAACGCTGTAATCACGGAATGAAACGCTCCCATGTTGCTCTCTTATTTACGAGAGGAACTGACACACAGGAGAAAAAAGCACCGCGGCTTATCTATGTCCGACTAACTATGCCAATTAGTTACAAAAAAATGATCACTTTAAAGCCACCCTTTATGATAACAAAACGAAACCAAAATGAACAGGATGAGAGCTATGACGACGATAACAAAAGCCTCCAAAGCTTCGGCCAGCTGGGGAGAGAGAAGGAGATCAAGGCCAAACATATCTCTCAGAGCTTACCAAGCTTCTGCAGTTCTGAATCCTCCCTGCAAACGGGGGTCTCCTCGCAGCCGACGATGGCAGGTCTCCTGGCGTCCCGAGTTTTGGGTTGCCAGCAAGAACGCACACGGACACCAGGATTCTTCTGCAGCAAGCATTTATTTCAGCAGTGGATGGAGGAAGACCCCAAGCCCCAAAATGGCACAGCTTATATACCCTACTGGGTGGCGTGTTGGTTCCTGATTGGCAGAGGCCAGTCAGGCCATATGACGTACCCAAATGGTGTGACTCTGGGGCTCATTTCCAGCCCAGGCGCATGTGCAATGACAGTTGTTTACTAGTCAGCCAGCCGGATGCCGGCGCCATCTTGTAATGGCGTTTGCAGGTTCTCTACAGTGTCCCAAGTCAATTTGTCTCTTTTTGTAAACTTAAAAAAAAATCTTGTAAGTTACAGAGATCCACTGGAATCCATAGGTCATGCTCCAGATAAATACTGCCATTCAACAGCCTGTTTCCCAGCCTGCCTATTGCTGAGGGTGGGGTTCCTCCTCTGGTTTTGGAACTCTCCTCTCCCAACTCCCAAGACCATTGGCCTAAAAGTTAAACTCCTTGACTTTATCTTCTGCCCCTAACATATATAAGTTCCAGTATCCTGTTTCCTCAAAAGCTGTATCCAGAACTCAGGTGCTCCTGCCTAAACCTCACAGACTACATCAGCTGGATCTGCAGTTTTCTAGCCGCAGACGGTCTCACAGATCCTGGTCAGCAAAGAGAACAGCCTGCTCTTGGGACCTGGCCAACATTCCAGCTTTTTGCTCACCTCCCCAAAATCAATGCCCCCAATGTCAGATGAAAGAAGCCAGAAAAGATTCTTCGCCCATTATCCATTTATTATCAACAAAAGGCTGGGATGTTAAAGTCTCTATCTGCTGCAGGGCATGGCTGCCATACCATGCCCTCCACCTAAGGGTGTGGCTTCTCTCCCAGAGGCCCTTCACTATATAATACAGACATCTTGGTTTCTTTGCCCCTTCCTTTCTTTCATCCCCTTTCCCCTCCCTTGCTGCTCCCAATAAATGTGAATTTATATAGTATAGCTTCATCTCACCATTAGCTTATTCCTTTTTATTTAATCAATCAAGTTCAACAAATTCTGGGTGAAGGCAGAAGTCAGAGAGAGACCTAGGTTGGGTGGATGAATGGGTGGTGTCCTGAGTATGGAGGAAGGTAGTTTAAGACAAGTCAACCAGCTCCACATAACTCCTTGGCAAAACCACTGTCTAATTCTGCAAAGAAGGGAGACTAGTGAATTCCCGAAGAGGTATCAGACCTTGTCTTCCTGTGTTCATTTTCAACCCAGTAGCTTTACAGGACAAAAATAGCAGCAAAGATTCTCTCCTTGTATGGGGAAAAGCCCCAAGTAGACAGCCCTGGAAGGCACAAGGCTGTCTGTCTGATGTTTCCATGATTTGCATGCCAAAGGGAAGCCTGAAGGCTGAGTGGCCATCTCTGGGGATCAGTGGGCCCCAGAGCTGGAGACTGACAGGTACCAGTCAGGACAGACCAAAGCTGGCCCTGCAAGGACTCCAGGAAGAGGCAGGCTCCCTAGGGCAGGCAGAAACTCAAGGTCAGAGAGGTTGTGGTTTGCAAAGTCAAAGTAAAGACACCAAGAAGTTTCTGCTTGAGGAAAATTAACCTGGGGATGTGAGGAGAACCAAATCATTAAATGTCTCTTCTTTGTACCTTTCTTTCCAGCTGGCAAGGGTCACAATTCTAAAATCATCTTCTCTCCAATGAGAGTACACTTGAGAGCCAAGTGACAGCTTTCAAATGGATGCACTGATTCCCATACACAATATTAGTGCATTAGTGTAAAGAATATTAGTGTATTAGTGTACAGAATCCTCGTGGATTCTCTACAACCACCATTTGTGGAAAAAAATGTCAAAAATTACAGATACTTTAGCTGACTCAGAGGCATCTGACCTCGGTGCCTGGAATACAGATAAGTTCCCTGTAATTGTTAGTTTTTCTTCCTGGAACAGGGAGCTCCACCTTACTGTTTCTGCTTGAATGTAAGTTCTGAGAAGCAGCACATCATATTGCTCAGTGAAACAGAACCTTCCAAGAATCAGTGCAAAGAGATGGTAATGACATGGATGTAGAGATTACATGTGCGTAATCTCTCTTCCAGGAGGTATAGTGCGAATTTTAGGATGTAGAAAAGTTAACAAAAGAGACTCCATTCATGTCTGAACAATTAAATAAGTGGATTAAATTTCTTCTTACAGAATAAAGTTTCCAAACATGAACAATCACACACACATATGTTCTTTGTTTCCAATGTATTTACACACACATGCAGGTCTAAGTGGTTGGGTTTTTGGAGAGAAACAGGAAAGTGAGAGGCAGGTAGCAGCAAAGAGGGAAGAGGAGGAGCTAACATTGGGGTTTCTTACCACTGATACTGCCATTTCTGTTTGGTACAGCTTTTGTTGTGGGAGAAGTTCCTGTGTGGGTTCAGTAGCAGCTCCGCACTTGTCACTGATAGTGCTCCTCACCCCATTGGTGAAATTTTTAGTCAGGATTCTCTGGAATAGAACCAATATATATATATATTTACATATTTATATATGTAAAACATTATATATATATATGTAAAACATTATATATATACATACATATATATACATATATATGTATATATATATATATAAAACATTTTCTAAGTTGGCCTCTCTGATGTGGGCTGGGTAACTCAACAATTGCCATCTTGTTATGAGCAAGAAGGTGGAAGATGTACTATCACCTAGCTAGTAGAACAAAAGTTATCTTTTAGTGTGCTGGGGGTCATCACACAAGATTCATACTCTAAATTCCTGACTATGGTCCTAAGCCTATCTCCCCAAGGCTGAAGGTCACATCCACTCTCTAACTGAAGTCCCTGATTTGAGGGTCAGAATCCTGGGGTGTCTCTCCAGCTGCAGGGCAGATCAAGGTAGCATCTCTCTGAATGTTCAGAAAAGCAATGCTCTTCGTCTCTGCTTATGTACGTGTCCAGTGGGGTTCTAGGCTATCCTTGGTTATCTTTAGTGAGTGGTGCAGGCTTAGGATAGTGGGGTTCCTGACTAAGATATTTTTACACGTCTAAAAGGTATCTTTAATATGCTCCCTACACCTTGAGAGTCTGAGATTCCAATAGCTGCTTAGTCCACAAATCTGGCAGTGCGGATTCTTTTCTTAAGATTGCTTCATATGTTTTTATGGCTCCAGACAAATTTCAAGGTTGTTTTCTATTTCCATGAAAATGTTCTTGAGCTTTTGGCATGGATTCCATTGGCTCTGTGATGATGTGTTAGTGTGGTTGTTTTAATATCAGTCCTTCCAGCGATTCCCCACCAATGCATGCAGACTGTCTACATATTTGTATCTTCTTAATTTTTCATCAGTTTTGATAATGATAATACTAAATAGTTTCAACCTGATTATGAGTGGGTTTGATACTGTAATTTCTTCTTCCAATAAATGCATTATAATAAAGGAATACTAGTTATTTTGTGTGCTGATTTTTTTCTTTTGCTCTTTCAACTTTACTGAGTTCACTCACCTACTTTAACAGATTTGGGGTGTGTGGTCTTTAGGACTTTATCTCTGCAAGACTGTATTATTAGTGAGCAGATACTTCCACTTCTTCCTCTCCTGTTTGAATGTCTTTTATTTCTTTTTCTTGTCTAATTGTTTTGATTAGAATTTCCAGTACACCATTAGGTAGAAGATGTGAATGTGGGCACCTTGAGATGCTTTCAAATTTTCACACTGAGTGTGATATTAGCTGAAGGATTTTAAACTTACATATGTTAAGTTTCCTTGCTTTTATGGCTAATTTGTTGAGAACTTTCATCATGAATATCTTGTCATAAGGCTTTTCCATAGCTATTGAAATGCATGATTTTCATTCTTCAGTATGTCCACATGGTGTATCACAGCTATTGATTTGTATATCTAAAATTGATACCTAAAATTACCTCTATTATTGAGTTCTAATTCTATGCCATTATTTCCAGGAAAATATTTTTTTATTAAATTTCTCATTTTTTTTCACATAATTACAGTGTTTTTTCTTTCTTTCTTTTTTGTACTGAGTTTCTTTAAATTGATTGTTTTGAAATCTTTTGCAGGTAGTTCATTTATTTCCACTTCTTTTGTTTGGATTTAGCAGTTTTCTTTGGTGGAATTATATTTGCTAACCCTGTTAATTGGTATATCTTTGCATGCAGTGTTTATTTTTGCAGTATGATTATTTATGGTGTCTTTTGCTTGGCCTCTGGGATGTCTGGCTTACCCTTTGACATTGGACTTGAGCTTAATTCAAGTCAGGGAATAGAGACACACTTAAGGGACCTCATTCAAGAAGTTCTAATAGAGGTTGTATTGTGTAGCTTTGGTGAATCTGGGATTTCTCTAGAACTTGACTTGCCCTGAGAGAAGGGTGTTGTCAAGACACACAGATGCTGTAGCTGTTCCCAGTGTGTGTATGAATGTAGTGCCAGTTCATTCACTGGCTTAGTCCAGTGACTGTTCATATTCTGCGGACTGTGCCTTTAACAGGCTGGAAGTAAGACAAAGGTCATTTCAGGAGGCATGGTTGAGACTGAGGTCTTCTGCCTGTTCCAGGATCATTAGGAGGCAGCTTTCTGGTGGGGTCCTGTATGAACAAGCCTCATTTTAGACTGTGGTAGAGGGAAGTTGGAGGTGACTTATCAGTGTGTTTCAAAGTCCCTAATGGGTCAATGTTCAACTCATTAGCCTGCTGAGGAACTGCAAAATATGTCTCCCCCAGGGAGGCAGAACTGCTATATGTTCACAAAAAAAGAAAGAAAGAAAGAAAGAAAGAAAGCAAGCAAGAAAGAAAGAGAAACAGAAAGTCTAGGATTAAAATCTAAGGCCACTTGAGAATTCTCCAGAGGACGGAGCCTTGGGAAGTCTGTCTTGGAGAATCAAATTGACATGCCTCTCGGCAGATATCCAGCTGAATAAAATGACTCCAGACCCTTGCTGTGTACATTGGAAACTGATGGGTAGGGCTAATTACTAGGCATCGTAGGGCCATTCTGGCAAGCTGCCTGGCTCCAGTGATCAATGTTTCCCCAGAATCTCCTCTTGCATTCAGGTTTGCTCAGGGGAAACTGAGCTCAAGGAATCTTCTAGAATCATGTAGGGCAGAGAAACAGCCTGACCTTGGGCCTCTCAGATTTTTCCTACTCAAACAGGGATGTGACAAAGGATTGCCAAGTTAAACTTCAGGGTCTCCTCAGACTCTGCAATCTGAAGGAGGCTGGCAGGCTCTTGTGGTAGCACAGGTTATGAGCCCACTTCCTGGCTGCTGTGGACAGAGACTGGATTGTAGACAAGGCCCTTTCTCAGCTTTCCATTGGGAAAGGAAAACAAACATGCCCTGATGACTCAGACCTGCTGGCCTGCTACAATTTCCTGTAGTGGGGCATATAGGGGCCTGACAGGGTCTTCTGGGTGGTATGTCCCTCCCAATACAGATCTTCTTCTGGGTTTCATGGGCCAGGAGAAGTAATCTGTAAGAATAGCTGAGGGTATGGAGGATGTGTTCAGGATACTATTTGGGGTACTGATGTCAGTAAACCTATTTGCCTAGACCTTACTGAACTTTTGGATACTCTTGGAATACAGACAGTCTCTAAGGAGGAATCAGGAGCATGAAATGTAACTTAAGGAAGCAAGGGTTTACTTTAGCTCAAAGTTCAGTGATATACTCCTGGCTAAGTTTTATGTTGAGTTGACACAAGCTAGAGTCGGCAGAGAACAGGGAGACTCAGCTTTAAAAATGCCTCCATAAGAATATAGGCTGCCCTGCAGAGCATTTTCTTAATTGGTAATTTGTGGGAAGGAGCTCATTGTCTGTAGTGCCATCCCTCAGCTGGTAGACCTGGAGTCTATTAAGAAAGCAGACTAAACAAGCCAGTAAGCAGCTCGTCTCCATGGCCTCTGCATCAGCTCCTGCCTCCAGGTTCCTGCCCTGTCTGAGTTCCTGACCTGACTTCCTTTGATGATGAACAGTGATATGGAAGTGTAAAACAAATAAACCCCTTTCCCCCAAAGTTACTTTGGTTACGGTGTTTCCTTGCATAAATAGAAACCCTGACTAAGACAAGTACCAATGGTGGGTATGATGTGACAGCAATGTGAGGAGCTGGTCCTATTGCATCTTCAGTCAGGAAGCACAGTGAGGTCAAGTCTGCCACTCAGATTGCTTTCTCTTCCTTGTTCAGTCTAAGAACCTAGGCCCTGGAATGGTACTAACCATAGTTAAGGAAAGTCTTTTTATCTCATGCAAAAACCTTCAAAGATATGCCTAGAGCGGTGTTCCAAGGGTGATTCTCAGTCCTGTGATACTGACTATCAAGATGTACTCTTTTGGTCTTAAGGGTTCAATGGCCATTGATGGGATCAACAATCTTGTGCAGAGGTCCAGAGAAGCACTTTCATTCCCTTTATGTAGACAAGAGCAGGAAGGCAGCTATCTATAAAAAACAAAAAACCACCACCAACAAAACCCTCTTTAGATACCAAATCTTCTGGTGCTCTGATGTTGAATGACATACATTTCATCTTCCCATAGCTTATAAATTACCAAATCTATGGTACTCCTAACTATACTCAGACTTCAGTGTATTTATCTGATAAGAAAATGGTGGCATGAGGGGGAAAACACTTGGATGTGATGAAAAAGCCAGATGTTTGTGTAATTCTTGCTGGTCAGCATATTGGGTGTGAGATGATGTTCCAGCCACTCTGAGTCAGGGCAGGCATCTTTTCTCAGTGCTCTGGAAATGTTTGGTATGAGGTTTGCAGTTAGTACTGGGAAGACAGCTCAGTGGTGACATTCTGTAGCATCTTTTCGCTTTAATTACATTAATTTTTTTCTGCCTAACTGCCATTTGGAGAAAGTGATTTTGAAAGGTTATTGTGTATATCCAGGTGAGAAATAACAGTTTTGGAGGCATGTTTTGGCCAGAGGCTGCTTATGCAACACAAGCTGCTATTCTGTCCAGACAGCCTGAGTAAGAAGTCATTTGTTTTCCTTCGCAGTCTTGAACATGTGGATATATTACTGGCCTAAGATCTCAGCTAATGTCTGATGGGTGAAAGTGAATTGCTGGTTCCTTTCTGGAAAGAGTGGTGCCTCTGAAGGAAAAGAGCTACAGCTGAGTGAAGTAGCCACCAGCAACTCTGAGTAACTCTAGATACTTCCAGAAAAAGGTCAAGGAGGAAATCCAATGAGTGATATTTTCCATAAGGACTTTATTAGAATCAAGATGCTTGAATGTCAAAAGAGAAGAAGGGATTTTCTTTCTTCATCAGTCTGTCTTCTGCATGGTGAGTGCTCAGTCAGTTGGGGGGCTTCCCTGATTAAACCTGATCCCCTGGGTTGTGAAGAACGGTGCATGAATGTGGCATACCGCCAGTCTATGGGAATCTAATTGCTAAAGTCAAGAACCTTGCCCTCTAATATACAAAAGTCATTGTTGGATATGCCTGTGAACTCCTGACTCCCAGCTCTTGATTGTATCCGTTAATCCAGAATTGCTTCCTTTCCACTATTTCACAAAAGAACTCATATGTAGTAATCGGCCATTGTGATTGGCAGCATGAATTAGGCTGAGTGTGAGCTGGAAGCATCACGTGGCTCTCTCTGGAGAACTGGGCTGCAGATGCAGGATCATTGCAGGTCAGCCGCACTAACACTTGGCCATTCATGTGTGCGTCACTAGCTCCATAACCTGTACATTTTCATGGCTGCTCTGCAGGCGTCATGAACAGGCTTCTGTTTTGCTGCTGAGTTCCCAGGAGAAAATAGCATATTGTTCATAATGCAATGTTTGTTCCAGTACATTTTTACACTCTTTCTCTTTCTCCTACCCTGTAGCTTTCTCACATACCAGAGACTCACAGTAAGAATGTCTGAAGTATCAGATCATCTTGTGAATCCTGAATGAGCACCAAGATTTAAGTGCAATGAAAATAAATTATTTAAGCTCATTTCTGGACAGTATAGCCTAATCTATTCAGAACACAATAAAAAAACTACGATTATAATTTAATGTTTTGTTGGAGAAATAGGAAATAAATTTTAATAGCCATAAATCAATATTTCTGGTTTTGCAAAAAAATTTTTCAAGTCTTATAAATTAATGTTGAATTATAACAGATTGCTTCAACTTTATTGAAAGATTTAGGATGGAGGGGTTCAGGAGGGACTCTGAGACAGATTGTCACTTACATTCATTTTTAATTGCAAAATTCAAATATAACACAATACTTGGCCCTTTCGAGAACTACAGTCTGTTATGATCAATTGCATCTTCTTATCAGGATCATATTTAATTATTTCCCTGGAAATGATTTATTCATGACCCACTATGAGCAAACCTCCATATGAGACTTATGTGCTCAAGATGTGTTTTGTTGAACTACAGCAGAATATATCTGTCATTATTCACTTGGCACTTTTATTTTATAACTGAAGATCTAAAAATATGTAGAAAATTCCCATTTCTTCCCAGTCTTTGTTCACAATCAGCTGCATGGTGTGTTATACACTTACCCAGTAGTTTGGAGAACACTCATTTTACATAATATATATGTATATGTAACTATATATTTACATAACTTGTGTAATATATATAATATAAATTTAAAACAATAATAAAAACACAGAGGAAAACATTAAGTTCTTTTCAACTTTTCTATAGTTTGTGATTAGAGTTTGTTACTCTGGATTAATAAGATTCATATAAACATGTTTAAAATAAATTGGTTACATGGACATTAAACCAACCTGTAGATGTATGAGACTAATTTGGATTCTTCTCTTTGCAATTTTGTGTGCCTAAGGCTAAAGCCTGAGGTGTACTCTCAATCATTAAAAATGTTTCCCTAAGAGAGGTGACATGGACAGGCATTTAATTTAGAAAACTTCTTGTGGGCTAGGAGATGGATTGTTGGGTTAAAAACTTTCTATGTAAGTATATGGAGTTTAAATCTCCAGAAAGCACACAATGCTAGATGGACCACACCTGTGTGTAATCCCAGTGCTCCTATGATGAGAATCAGAGACAGGAGAATTCCCAGAAGTTTGTGGGCCAGTTACCCTGCTGGGTGCAACATCTAACAACCACAGGAGGAAGAGGAGGAGGAGGAAGAGAAGGAAGAGGAGGGAGAGGCGGAGGAGATGCTGTCTCTAAAAAGATGGAAAGTGACTGTACACCTGAGGTCTCCTTCTTACCTACACACATTCCATGGCATGCTTGCTTGCATTTTCACGCGTACAGGCACACACATCAACACACACACACACACACACACATGGCTGGAAACAAAGGGACAATGAGTTTCTTGTGGAGACCTAGGCCATCTGTGCCTCTGAACAATGAAGGTGATAATTTGTTTGGCAATAAAGGAATTCTTTTTTAAGTATTTAGAAATCAGAACACACACAAATAACTCAAAATTTATTAAAGACATAAAAGTAAGGAGAGATGAAATAACAGAGGGCTCTAGAAGAGAAAGCATTGCGAATCCTCATGACTTTGAGTTAAGTAAGATCATGTGACACTGAAGTACAGGCAATGAAGAAAAGGGGGAAATTCATATATGTGTGCTTTTTGTTTTTTTTTAATTTATGCTTCACAGCGTAACTACTTGAGTCAGTGCAGTGACTCAAGTAGAGGCTTTGGGTAGGAAGCATGGATGACCATTGCCTCTGGTTCGTTCTCTGGCTCATGATTAGCCAGGTTTCTGATATAGTCCAGGATTATCATAGCGGAGATGGTGTTGGTTATAGGAGACAAGGCTTGCCTATATCAATTGATAATCATTACCAATCTCCCATAGACCACAGACATGCTTATAGATTATAATCTGACCTGTGTAATTGTTCAGTCAAGACTTGTTCTCAAATGACTCTCAGCTGTGTCAAGGTGACAAGTAAAGCTCACTAAAACAGTGGTCCATACCTGCAAGCTTATCACTCAGAAGTCATGAACAGGAAGATTCCTGAGTTCAAGAGTAGCCTGAGCTGAACAGTAAAACCCTGTCTCATAACAAGCAAATTAAATACAAAGAAAACAAAATGAAAGTAAAAATCAATCCACAGAGTGTGAAACAAACACTGGGAATGAAGAAAAGGAGAAATGGGAAATGAGGAAAGGGGGCTGACACAGGAAACAAAATGAGGGAGAATGAGGCGGGTTGGAGGTGGGAAAATACAAACGGCAGTGAAAAACAGAATGAAGAACTTGCAGAACTCCTCATACAAATTCAATTGATCCAACTTGAGCATGGTCAAAGGGTCTGTGCATACATCTCTCCAGGGAAGATGTAGAATGAACAATAAGACAGCTGTGACGGCTCACACCTGCAATCCCAGCATCCAGGAGGTGGAAGCAGGAAGATTGCCACGAGTTCTAAGCCAGCCTGAGCTACATATTAACACCCTGCCTCAAAATCAATTAAAAACACAGGAAAGCATGCCAGACATTGTCAACTCCTAGAGAAATTCATGTAAGGGCACACTGGGATGCTTCGTTAGAGAGGGTGGGCTATGATACAGTGTCACGTGAGAAAGAGTCACAGTGCTGGCCAGAATGCAGAGCAACTAGATTTGTTCTGCTGTTCATTAAAAAAAAAAAAAAAAAGAACCGATGAGGTTGCATGGAAAAAAACTGTCTAGACATTTTCACATGGTTAAAAGTCGACTTACCTTCTGAGCCAGCAATTCCTTCCGAGTGGAAAAGGAGTGTATCAGCCAACAGAAGAGAAAATGTTCGCTACCACACACTTTGTGGCAGTGGTATCTTGGAATTCTTCATCAGAGCCTCATGGTACAAGTGGTCCAGGTTTAATCTAAAAAATGAGTGGGCAAATATTCATATACTACATTATTCAGAATGAAAAAGCAGTGCAGAAATCGGCTGTGAAAATCTTCAGTCCATTCCATTTATATGAAATGATCAGAACAGAAGCTATTACTAAGCAGCAAGACAGACTGGATTGGTGTTATGTTCCTCTAAAGAGTGATGAAAATGATTACAGTGATGGACACACAGAATTGTGAATAAACTAAAAATACCAAGTGGCATAGTCAACTATTAATTAATTAATTTCTGTATTTATTGGAAACAGGTTTGTGTTCTATAAGCGGGCTGACCTTGAACTCCCTATGTAATACAGACTGTCCTGGAAGAGGTGATCACACTACTCCGACCAACTAGTGGGGACCCTCCCTCTATACTTAACTATGAACTGGGCACTTCAAAGAGGTGAATGAGAATACTTTTCTGTATGAAAACCAGTTTAAGAGGCAAATTGGTAAGTCTTGATGCTTATTTAAATAAGAATAAGGAGAGGGAGAGAAAGCAAAGCTCTTTCGTTTCTTGGTGGATCTATGGGAAGAACATAGAAAAAGGAATTGCTTCACAGAAGATGGCATGCTCAGTCATGTGGGAAATTAGAGTGGAGGAACAGGAATGCGCAGGGTTGGAAGGTATAGTATGGTTAATTAACGTCCCAGGGCAGAGGTTGCCTGAGCAGCTCTAGTGTTTGGAGGTTCAGCAGAGAAAGAATTACCCCAAGGGCAACAGTTTCTGCAGGCCTCACATTACCTGGACCAATGTGACATTGGTGTAATGATTAGTTTTAACTGTTGACTGACACAATCTCACATCATCTGGGAAGAAAGTCTTTATGTCTAGGTAAAGTTGGGTTGTGATGTATATGTGGGTCCTTTATTTTGATTAGTGAGAATTTTCTGCTTTCTGTAGGTGGCATCACTCCCTGGGCAGGGGACCCTGGATTGTGTGTGCATAGAGATGCAAGCTGCTAATGTTCTTGAATTAGGCCATTGCTCTCTGCTCTTGAATGTGGATGTAATGTGACCAGCTACTGCAAGTTCCTGACTTCTTGACTTCCCTGTGATGGTAGATTGTTACATGGACTTGTGACTCAAAAGAAAGAAACAATAGAAAGAAAGAAAGAAAGAAAGAAAGAAAGAAAGAAAGAAAGAAAGAAAGAAAGAAAGAAAGAAAGAAAGAAAGAAAGAGTGCTTTTGCTCTTAGATTGCTTTTTTTCTGAGATTCATTTTTGTTGTCATTAATACTCTTAACTAACCAAAGGCTTACTAATAGATATAGAGACTTTAAAGACCGTACAGGAGGAAACAAAACCTTTATTTTCCTTTCTTCAGTAGTAACTGCTACTAAGGAAATCCAAAGATTATCCCAGGATTGGAGAAATTGTTGAGTGGCTAATAGCACTTGCTACCCTTTCACATGACCTTAGTCTGGTTTCCAGTTTCCATACTGGGCTGTTACAAATGCCTATAGCAATTTCAGGGTATCTGACAACCTTCTCTGCCTTAAAAGAACACCTGAACACATGTGCCACGCACACAAGAAGTATGTATAAACACATAAATAAAACAAATAGCTGGGTAATATATTCCAACACTCAGAGTACACAGGCAGGCTGAACTCTGTGAGTTCCATGCTATCCTAGTCTACATAAGTTCTAGCCAGTCCGAGCCACACAGAAACAATCTTTCCCTAAAGATAGATAGATGATAGAGATAGATATCTTTTAAAAATAAATTTTAACACATATATCACTATAATTTAAAAATCCAAATTTTTTAAAAGTCTTGACCAAACTGGTCATCATATATGTAAATATGTATGCTGCAAAGTTAGATATTCTGTCACACAGCCATGGGCTCTTTGAAAGAAACATGATTTTTTTTTAGTGTTCTATACCTTTAAGGAAGGATTCTGCCAGGCATGATGGTGCCAACTTGTAATCCAGGCTTCTCAGGAGGTTGAGGCAGGGTATTTATAAAATCAAAGTCATTCTGAACTATAGAATGACTCAGTAGAGCCTGGGCAACTGAGTGAGACTCTGCTTCAAAAAAATTAAAAATAAAAGTAGTCTTGAAACAGTGCTCAGTAAATAGCACTCTTGCCTATCACATATGAGGGTTGCCCTGCGGTCAGCCATTAGTAAAAAGTGAGCAGCCTACTTCCTACAAACAGAAGAATCTACTCTCTCAAGACCTTTCACTCATGATTACTTGTATTACTATAGCTTATTGTTGAGGATGACTTCGCTGATGTTTATAACTGGCTATTTGGAATGCCATATTCCTCAGCATGACCTCTGTGAAACTGTTCATTTGGCAGCCAACTGCTTTTTTAAAAAGTAATGTACTAACAAGATAAGAATAATCAACCTAAATATTTATTTGAACTCTTTCCAAAAGAATTCCTTATGAGACTCAAAGCATAAAAACAAAATGTACTGAACAAGTGCAGACACACTTTGCTTTCACAAGTGAACTGAGCAGAGGGCAGAGTGCATGGGTCCTGATCACTGTGTTCCGGATATGCCAGACCATGTCTCTGAGTCTCTGATGTACACTTATGTCTCCAAATGAAGTTTTTCTCTCTTCCAGACATTTATATACAAATGTGTATGTTTACATGTGTACCCATGTTATCTCTATCATATGTCTATATCTGTATCTACATCAACAATATCTACCTATCAAACTTACATCTGCACTTCAGTGCTTAACATGACAGTCACAGCTGTTTATCACTTAGAATAAAGAGTTGATGATGGCTTTTAATGGATGCTTGCTGGTAGAGAAGATATTAAAACTTTTATGAGGGTCTGGGAATGTGTGTTAATGTGTAGACTGCTTGTCTAAAATATATGCTGTCCCCAGCACAACAGAGCTAGGCATGGTGGTAGACACTTGTATTTTCATTACGTGCTGGAGAAGTGGAGGCAGGAGGCGCAAAGAGTCAAGATTATCTTTGGCTGTATATTGAGTTTGAAGCCAGCATGGGCAACATGAGACACTGGAAGTGGATATAGAGAGGGAACTGGGTATGACAGGGTATAGGAAGGGAAATGGGAGAAATCAGATGTAGGGAGTGTAGAAAGGGGAGGAGAGGGGAGAGGACTTGGAGAAAAAAGGGAAACTGAGGGTGGGGGAATCTATGAGACAAACTGGAGACCTGCAATAGGGTAAGCTTCAGGGAGGATATATAGATGACTTTAGCTGAGCCTTTTAAGCAGTGGGAGTGTGTGTGGGGGGGGCGGGCAAGGAGACAGAGGAGGTCACCTTCTAGCCAGACAGGACTTACTATTGGTGGGAGAAAAACACCAATCCACTATAAACCTTTTGGCATATATTTTACCTTGTATACAAGGTGTGTGGAGATAAAGATAGAGCAGAAACTGAGGGAATATCCAATCAAGGCCTGCCCCAATCTGAGAGCTGCCTAATGAGGGAGAGCCAACCCCTGATACCATTAATGGTACTCTGCTATGCTACAAACAGGAGCCTACCATAACTGTCCCCTATAGACCCCACCCAGCAGCTGACTTAACCAGATGCTGGGATATATAGCCAAGCATTAGGTGGAACTCAGAGAGTGCTGTAGACAAGTATGTGGGGTTGGGGTGGGGGATAAATAGAAGAACCTGGAAGGGACAACAATGCCACAAGAAGGCCAACAGAGTCAACTAACCTAGGCCCATGGGGGCTTATAGAGACAGAAGCACCAACCAAAGAGCACACATGGGCAGGACCTGGGTCCCCTACATATGTGTAATGGATGGGCAGTTTGAGATCCCCTAGCATGTAGAGCAGGTGTTGTCTATAATATGGACTCTGTTGCTTGCTTTTCCATCACTTCCCCCTAAAAGGGACCTCAGTGGATGAGGATGGAATCAGTCCTGATGCAGCTTGATGTGCTGGGATGTGTTGTGGGGGGTGGGGGAAATTTTCTGAAGAGAAGAGGAGGGGGAATAGGGAAAAGAAGGTGGGAGGGTAGAACCAGGAGGAAAGGAGGGAGGGGGATACGATTGGGATGTAAAGTTAATATACAATTTTTTTTAAGGAAGGCAGTGCCATGCAACCGCCTAGTCTTCCAGTGAAGCTATTCCTTCTGCTTCTGTTTTTCTCCACTGTTTGCACTGGAGGTAGAATATTTTTACTTTCCACATTCTTCCATTCCTTTTTCTTTATAGACTGAAGTAAAATATACTCTTTTTTGAGTGAGTCATACTAACTGTTCTTCACTGAAACTGTTGTTTATGAGCAACATCAAGAAAGTAAGTATGTACATACATTCCAGGCTGTGAGAAATTGTTCAGTTTGTGAATATCCTGGATTTTACAGGATTATTGCTATTTTTGACATTGGAATTCTTTGTGCTTGTTAACAATCTCTAACCTGTGCTTTAACATTAGAAATTCTCAGGCATTTTTGTAGATAACTGATTGTAGAACTAAGGGAAATCCTCACATGAATTTCTGTAATTCTTACAAATTAAAAACTACAAAATGTAAAAGTTCTGCTGTGTGCTCTCTGGGAAATGGGAGGACTCAGGTGGCTTTGACAAGTTCAAAGAAGCACAGAAGAAGGAGATTGCTAATGTGTTATAGGTGGTTTTTTTGTTTGTTTGTTTGTTTTGTTGTTTTTTTCCTGAATTGAAACATTCTCTCTCTGGAGCATGGAAGTGGGAAGCTTAGAAGACTCAGAAAGCTCATGAAACTTACAAGACCTAGAAAGACCTACAAGACCTTAAAAATATAAGAAAGTTTCAAGGTTCACAAGGATCCTCCCAAGCTTATATAATCGGTAACAACAACTTAGAGAGGGGAGACAAGGAACACAGGTCTCTAGGCAACTGTCATGTAGGACATGAGCCATGAACACAGGTCTCAAGGCAACCCTGGAGCCAGGGTGAGAGAAAACAGACTGTATTGTCTTCGTTGCTGTGATCAAAGAAGCAGTGGTGAAGATATACCAAGCAGCCTGCTGACTGCCCCCAGCCACAGCAGCCATGGTCCCCAAGCCTCCTGCTGCCCCGACTCCCATCGCTTGCAGCAAAGGATCAGAGTGGCTCACTGCCCCATCCTGCCACAGCAGCTGTGGGTGCCTGCTGGTTCTGCAGGCACAGTTGTGAAGACCCACTCCCCCTCTCCACCAATCCCAGCCATAGCAGCCCGCTGCTCAGTGAAAGATCAGAGCAGCCCTGATTCACCCCCAAGAGCTTTGTCTAGCCGTTAAGCAGCGGGTCACCAAAGCCTTAAGTGGTGCACTGCTAGTCCCTCCTTCCTACCTCAGGGCTTTTAGCCCCCTTTCTCCACCCTGGGGTTGTGGAGACAGGAGATAAAACGGTGGCACCCATCAGCACCTTAGCGGGAACTGTCCATGGTGTCTTTTTCTGCCTCAGCCTACTGCTATGATGAAATTTGACACCTTTCTTGCTTCAGAATGCCTAATGCCACCATGGCAGCTGTCCAGGATGACAACCTTTCCTGCTTCAGCCTACTGCCTTCATGGGAGCTGCCCACAACTGCAACACCTCCTCTTCGGTCCCTAACACTATTCATGCTGCAGGGAAAGGCTTTCCTGCTATAAACACTTTCTAAATTTTGTAAACTTTGTATGCTTTGTAAACTTTATAATCTCTCAAGGCAGGAAAGTTGCGAAACCTCTGTTGGAGGAAGCTCTAGCAGCCCAGCTCCCTGAGCAGGAAAACCTGAGCTTCCCACTAAAACCCACCAGTCCCTGGGCAGAATAACTAACCAATCATACCTGAACAGCAAAGCCCACCAATCCATGAGCTCCCCAAGCTAGGGACTTGAAATCCCACAAATCCTCCCTGTGGAAATCCCCACCCTAAGAATTCCTGTATAGGCTGTGTCTGCCCAGTTCCCTGCTGCCTGCTCCCAGGAGCAGAGGCAGCCACCCCTGGATTCAACCCTCCTCTCCTGGATTCATCCCTCCAATAAATCTCTTTTAAGAGACTGCCTGTGGTGACCCTCCCATCAGAAGAAGCAGAAGAAAGAAGAAGAGAAGAAAGAAGAAGCAAAGAAGGAGCAAAGAAGGAGCAGAGCTTAGCCTCCTAAGGCCTCAGCTCATCAGGGCTTGGGGCGACCCTCCCCTGGGAGCAGCAACATCTCTGCTGAGGAAGCCTCCTCTCAGAGCTACGTGGTTCCTGGGATCCTGTGTTTCGGTATACTTTGGGGACACCATCCCACCTCAGAGCTAGAATACCTTCCCAGGCCTAGAAGTTGTGAGTTTCCTGGACACCCTTCTATCTGAAAACCAGGAAGGCCAAAAACAACAACACAGATACCTGGGAGAACACAGACATGGAAAAGCACTCGCCGTTCTTTAGAGGACAGATAGAAGGCTAGCAGAGCTGCATGTCTTGTGAGAGACAGAAACACTCAGGCTAGTAAAACCCCAGGTCAACACATCCAATGAAAATGTCCTACCATGGATATCGGATAAGCCTCCTTATTGAGTCCTGAGAGCAGAGCACTGCAAAAATTGTGCACTGCTGTATTGATCTTCCTACCCTTCCCTTATGTGAAAAGGCCATTACAGCACTTTTTTGGTATTTTATTTTTTAAATTTATTTTTTATATTAATCACAGGCTATGTACTTTGTATTCCAGCTGTATCCCCCTCCCTCATTCCTTCCCAATACCCCCATCCCTCCCTCATCTCCTCCCTACCCCTTTCCAAGTCCACTGATAAGGGAGGACCTCCTCCCCTTCCATCTGACCCTAGAAAAGAAACATGACTTTGAATTTGTCTTATTATGAGCAATATTTTCCCTGAAACACAAATTATCAACCTTCTGTATATTATCTCTCTTAAATCAAATAAAGGACTAAAGAAATAATGAATATTATAATCTTTGGTATTTAAGCATAATAACAAAAATATCATTTCTTTATAATAGTCCTATTTTCTTATTAGAATTTTATCTAAAAAAGATCACTGCTCTAATATCTTTCAGGAATATCCAGTGTATTACTTTCCTCATGGCTGTGACAACATATTTGACAAGAAGCAATTTAAAGAAGGATTTATTTCAATGTACAGTTCAAAGGTTCAGTCCATCAGATGGAGGACATAGCAGAGGACATAGAATGAGGCATATAGTACGTTTCATCCAAATTAGGAGGCAGAGAGATGAATGTGGCTGTTTAACTCTCTTCCTCTTCTTCAGAACAACAGTCCAGGTAATGATGTTACCCACATGCAGGATGGCTCTTCACAGCTCATCTCCCCACATATAGAAACTCCTTCACAGACACACCAGAAATGTGTCTCCTATGGAATATGTAGGTCCTGTCAAGTTGGCAATATTATCCATCACATCCACTGGCTACCTTGGATGCCAAACCAGCCAAGAGACAAAGCAAGTTATCAGTTCCTATCTTTGAGTAATATGGAAAATAGTAGTATACAAAAACTTATAGTGTTATCAAATTTAGATTCTTTAAATTGTCTTTTCTTATACACCGTCCAACTATTCTTCACACGCTTTCATGTGCTACTGATTATTAAACAAAACATGGGCTAGAGGTATAACCCAGTGTTAGAAAACCTGCCTAGCATTATTCAATACCTCATGTAGAAGAGAAAAGAAATGAAAGAGGGAGAGAAAATAAGAGAAGGAGAGGGTGGGAAAGCAGGGGAGGGGAAGAGCTGGGCAATTAATTATTACTGTTACCCACTTATATATGATTTCCAGACCCCCTGCTCAGATATAGCCAATAGGCAGCTCAGTCTCCATGTGGGTTCTCTAGTAAGGGGAGCAGGGCCTGTCTCTGACATGGATTCTGTTGCTCTCTCTTTGATCACTTTCTTCTGGTGGACGGGTGGGCTTACCAGGCCACAGGGGAAAAGGATACAGGCAGTCCTAATGAGACATGATAGGCTGGGATCAGATGTAGGGGAGGAGAGCTCCCTCTTTCTAAGGACTAGGGGAAGGGTATTGGGAGAAAGAGGGAGGAAGGGTGGGACCAGGACGAGATGAGGGAGGGGCCTACAATCAGATGTAAAGTGAATAAATTATAAAAAGTGAATTTAAATTTAAAAATGAACTATTTTTTCTAACATTCCAGGGATGGCTTGGACCCTGTAATAATTCATATTGTATGCCAATTTGACAGATTCTAGAATCACTCATGAGACTAACCTCTGGATACACCTGCAGAGATTAGACTAGGCTAGCCTCTGGGCATATGTGTAGGTATTATAAAGATTGTTAGCTTCATGGCTTTTGTGTGTGAATTATCTAGATTTCCATAGCCTCTGGACATACACGTGAGAAATTATTTAGATTAGTTTAGCCTCTAGGCATGTGTGTTGGTATGACCTAGATTAGATTACCCCCAGAACACACTAGTAGAGACTATTTTGATTAGATTAACAGAACAGTCAAGACCATCTAACATGTAGTTGGCAACTTCCAACGAAAACTCAGGTATAAGGAGATCCAAGAGCAAACCTTTTCTTTTTTGCCTATTTGTCTTGACCTCTTTTTGGTGAATGCTGCTGCTGCTGCTGCTGCTGCTGCTGCTGCTGCTGCTGCTGCTGCTGCTACGATCTCATGTCAGAACCAGCTTCTTCAGGCTTCCAGCCTTGACAAAAGAACAGTGGCTTTTCAGAAATCATTCAGGCTTTTGGCAACAGACTGATAATGGTGAGAAATGCATGGACTGATGAGCAGGTTGGCAGCTTCTCCATTGCAAGACAGCTGTTATTGAGTTCCTGCACCCTGTGATGCAGACTGAGCTAACGAACTTCCTTTTATTACACATGTTTAGTGAACCAATTCTGTTTCTCTAGAGAACCAGACCTGACCCAAACCCAGTAAGTTGTGAACAATTCATACTTACTGCAATTTTTCTAAGAGATGTTTCTTTACAAAAAATTATTTTTCGGGGCTGCAGAGATGGCTCCATGAGCAAGGTGCTTAGCATATAAGCATAAGGACTTGAATTTCAGTCCCCAGCACCTGTGACAATATGTGCCTATTAAGCTAGCACTGAGGCTGGACAGAAACACGCGAATCCTGAGGACTCCCTAGCCAGCCAGTTTAGCAGAAATAGTGAGCCAGGGGTTCAAGAGAACTGCTAACTCCAAATAACAGATAAAGAGGGAGATATTTTATGTTGATCTCTGGCCTATACACACACTCAAGGGCAAGGACAGTGCCACCCTGTCCCCCACACGAAAGTGGTCATAAAAGCATTAAGAGAAACACTGGTGTGGTGTCCGACAACAGAACACAACTCTTAGAAGAATCAGCCTGTCTCCTCTTGATGATAACTGTTGGCTCTTCTGGTTCAGGGTTCCTTCTTCTCCTGCTGGACTCTGGACAGAAGTAAAAAAAAAAAAAAAAAAAAAAAGCCTTCCTCTATTGAATGTCTTAAAGTCCCACAAGAATGCTACTGTGGACTTCCTGAGGAAGGCTCTGGAGATACTCAGAGCCCGGAAACAGAGAACACAGATTTCCTTTGCTGGCGACTGGAGTAAAGAGAAGAAGGCAACGCGGGTGTGCACCTCTTGGTTCCTGGATATTGATTTCTGTCTCCTGAAAGTGTGTATACAGTACACATTGTGTAACATTCAATCATTTGTAGTGAGCATGTCTGCAGTACAGTTAACTCTCCTGTGAGCTTCCAGCTGGATCCTTGCTTCTGCTTGAGAGGCTACCCAACAGTTCATTTTCATCTGTGGCTTTCAGCTAAGACAGTGTGATGCAAAACTCGTGGAACCCCAAAGAAGTGCCCATGCCTGCATTTTTGCTTTGCCATAGGTCCTCTGTCACCAGACAAAGTATTGTGACAGACATCTAAGGTCTGAGTCAGCTCACACCTTGTAAGTAGAAGAGGAAAATCCATGCTTCGAATACATACTGACTCTGGCCAAGGCTCTGTTTCTTCCCGTATGAAAAGGGCACATATGTAACGGTAATTCTCAAATTGCAATGCCTTTGGGAAGCTGGCATCCATTGTTGAAAATGATGAGCTGGTTGCTGGTCATTTGCCAGGACATTTTTGTGACTGGAAGTCTGTGCTGCCATCCAGACTATGTCCCTGCTACCATGGCACCTCTGTTTAAGTGTTAGTCACACACAAGTGGCTGATAAGAATTGATGTCTCAGTCATCTGTCAAGAGAGCAAAAACATTTCCCATGACCACTACTTTTAAAGTCTTCCACAATCCACCCTACCAGTATGTTGGCAATGTCCCTTAGCTTCCTCTCAGAGTGGTAAAATACCGTATCACAGGAATGTGCCCCATATTCATAAACTCTTACATCTCCTGCTTCACGTTTTATATCTGTGATAAAACATCTTCAAACACCCAGGCAGTGTGGGTCACGAAATCTTGCAGGAGGTACACTCATCTACTAAATCACTTGCCTCATTTGAGGTTTATGTATGACTTATAATAAGAGGCGAGGGCCCTGCTTTAGCAAGAAGCCAGGGGCACAGGCCCATGGGAATGCTACAGTTTGAGGTTATGAGCTACACACACTCGGGTGCTCCAGCCCCACATCTCAGAGCCACACTAATTGCCTTTGGGTCCTCATACCAGCATATGGGAGATGGCCAGGTGGAGCTTCCTACTCATTAGTTTCAGTCCTTAGCTAGGTTTCTGTTCTGTATCCTTCTAACTATAAGGAATAACAACAAGGAAATCCTCTGGCTTTCCCATTTTCCCTGAGTTGGTAATTAATAGCCCTATGTCTAACATTCTCTCTTTTTACAAATTATAGGTCCTTAGCAACAGCTACCAGAACCTCCAACATCCTTGTATTTATTATTTCCTTCCCTGTGTATACATTTCAGTGTCAGCACATCTCTTTCCATTAGCATTCCTTCTCGGCAAAGGTTTACATTACTGCAAGTTGAAAGGCTGGGCCGCTACTGCACAGCACCAGTTAGCCATGCACCATCTCTCATGGACAGTGCCGGTTTTATTGCCAGGAAGCCAGGCACCACATGACCAAGACCAAGTCTGGAACTGACAAGCAGAGTGTATGTGTCGGGGGGGGGGGTGCAATTGCTTTATGGGTGCTGCAATGTGCCTCCTGCTGGGATGTGGCTAGGGGCATGTGCTACTTTATGTCTCCAGACCATTGCCTATTGGGAACTCAAGATGGCATGTCTTCACATGTTCAAAAAGAGCTATTTCACCTAGGGTCATAGTCTCTTTTTCAGAAACAGCCTGCATTGCATGGCTTTTACATGCAGAGATGGGGGAGCTTAGGATATCTGTGAAAGGTGCTCTGGATTCATGTTCCTCATGAGTTTGGCTCCAGTTTTGGTTGCAATTATGTCTCAGGTCAGTGGCTTTACTATTGGTTTCCACAAGGTGTTGGTTCAGGAGAACACCACCGTATGAAACAGCTGTACCACTTCTGTGCACATGCCCAGAATATTCTCTGCCCAACCACAGAGCTAGGCACATTCGTGTTTACAGCTGTACCATTCACAACAGCCAGGAGACAGAACTATTCCACATTTCTATTAAGGGAGGGAGGGACAATCTAAATGTGATAAATATATGCAGTAGGATTTTAGAAAATTATAAAGAAGAATGAAATGACATTTTCAGGAGACTGAATGGAGATGGAGACCATCATATTAAGTAAAATTAAGCCAAACACAGAAAGACAAATAGCATGTGCTTTCTATATGGATTCTACATTTTAGTTTTGTATATTTACATGTATGTATGTGTGTGAGGTATGCGCCATAAAACTAGAAAGGGGACCATTGAAGGGCGAAGAGGACTTCAGGCAGATAGATGAAAGTGAAGAACTAGGGAATGATAAAATATATGTGTCTTGAAAGCAGAACAGAGGCCACTGGGTGGGGGGGGCAGACCATCACGGGGTGGGGAGTAGAGTTGGGGGTGTAGGTTCAACAAAATACTCTGTATGAAACACTACAGAGAAACCCAATGTTCTGTATGCAGGCAACTCCACTTCCTCCTGCTACTCATCTTAGACACATGCATTAAACTGGATGGAAAGTTTCCTGGAAAAACCTCATACAGAACAGGTAGACCTGAACTAAGGATGGATTGACCCTCACTGTGGCTGTACTGTTTGGAGCCTTGGGTAAGCTTAGACTTTGGAGGTCACATTTCCCCTAAGCATTTCTTTATGATGCAGTGAAGGGACTGAATTAGTGAGCAGGTATAAAAAGAGTTAACTACAGTATATACTGTGACTGTCTGAATAGTTCTTTATTAAAATATTAAAATTAATGTAAACTATATATCATTATAAACACAGTTGGCTATCAAGTTTCTCTGCTGCTTTTGTGGAAAATCTCATTACTGGGCTCTGACTTGATTTATGAGCCACGTGTGAGGATTACTGTGATGTGTCAACCTGACTTAGCCACAACACTGAGACACTTGGTCAAATCCTGGGCTAGATACTGAGAAGAAACTATTTTAAAATGAGACTAATGAGATTAAAACACTGTGTATTTGGTAAAATACTCATTTCTTACTCATGAAGACTTGAGTATGATGCCTAAAATCCACATAAAAAAATAAGCTGAACATATGTGTAACTCCAGAACTTGGGTGAGCAGAAAGATCCATGTAACTTCCTAAACAGCTTAACTTGATTGAGCAAGCCCAAACCTGCGACAACTTATTAAAACAAAACAAGAAAAATGGCTTCTAAGGAACAACACATGATATTGTCCTGTGGCCTACACACACACACACACACAGGACTCAACTTTAAACCAGCAGAGTTTGGTGAGAAGACCTTCCATAACATGATGGGCATCCTTTAGACAGGAGGAAACCTCAAAAGAGAAAGGTGGAACTACATTAAAGGAGACATTTGATTGCAGATTCCAACTTGGAATTAATTTGTCCCTGGACTTTAGGCTGCTGAGATGCCCTGAATAATCCACAATGCATACACAGTTATATTAGACCACAATGCATATACATAACACAGTTTCTCCTAGGCACTCTTTTTCACACATGTACACACACACACACCACTGGTTCATCTTCACTGGAAAACACAAGCAATATGCTAAATATCTGTATTTAATATTATATCAATTGACATGTAAAATAAAACCATTGTTATTTAATGTTTGTGAGTTCATACATAATTATACAATACAAAAAATATACAGATATTATTATAAAGCCAACATGTAAGCAACAAATTTCCCTAAAAACCAAAAAGAGTGGATTTTCCTTAGCATATATTTTGAAACAGAGTACTGAAGCTTCTCTAAAAAAAAAAAACAAAAACAAATCCCTGTATAATATTTATATTCAATCAGTATCAAACTTGGATTGATTAAAAACTTAAAAATAGAAACGTATCCAGTGATAATTCAATTTTTTACATTATCTGTCATTCATAAGCTAAAAATTAAATAATAGCAATAATTTTATCAGTGCTGAAAATTATGCATTGGATATAATAAAACTTTTAGAATAAAAACATAGGGCAAATTATACAATGGTTGATTTTAATACCAGATTACATATTGCCAAAATCAATTCATAAATTAAAATATAATGCTGAAAATCTTCAAATTTTTACACTAAGAAGCAAATGAGTGGGAAATGTAGAAAACATAAGGAATGTATGAAGAGTGTAGAAATTCTAACACACAATTAAGGTTAGGGATGGGGAGGTGGCTGGGACAGGAGGATTTTGACAAGATTTTTCTGGTGATATGAATAACAGGTGCAAGAAGCAAAGGGACGCCAACAGTACAGACAAAAGCATTGCTAGGAAAAGGTTGTGAAACTGGATAAACAAAGGAAAATGGACGAACTAGAAAGAAACAGAGCAGGGACTTTAGTTTCAATTGAGCAACAAAGTCAAGCCAAATCCTACTGGCTTTTTATTTTTTCTTTTCTTTGTTCCTTTTCTTTCCCCTTCGTCCTTTTCCCTGTGTCTATTCCTTTCTCCCTCTTTTCCTCCTTTTCCTTCATTTCTCTCTTCCTCTTTTATCTTTTCCTTCTCTCTATGTTTTCCCTTCCATTTTCTCTTCTTTTCTTTCTATTCTTTTTCCTGTCAGATAGGATTATTTATTACATACAGAGCGGTCAGAAACACATTCTATAGCCCAGGCTGGCAATCCTCCTGTCTCAGGATCTTAAATGTAGGATTTCAGACATGAACCATTACATCGGATTGGCAACTGCTCTTCATAACTTCCATTTTAGCTAATTTTACGTATGTAGGTGGGTGGGAGAATGTCTGTATCTGGACAGTCACACATGAATAAAAGTGCCCACAGAGGGCAGAAAAGGGCTTGCAACTGGAGTTACAGGCAGTTATGAGCCACCTGAAACCTGCCTAGCATTAAACTCAGGTCCTCTGAAAAAGTCATAAGTGCCCTTAAATGCTGAGACATCTTTCTGTCCTCTTGGTAGCTGATTTCTTTTTTTTTTTTAAGTAATTTATTTTTATATTAATCACAGGTTATGTACTTTATATCCCGGCCGTAGCCCCTACCCTCATTCCCTCCCACTCTCCCCATCTCTCCCTCATCTCCTCCCTCCCCCCCTCCAAGTCCACTGATAGGGAAGGACCTCCTCCCTTCCATCTGACCCTAGCTTATCAGGTCTCTTCAGGGCTGGCTGCAATGTCCTCTTCTAGGATCTAGCTAGGCTGCTCCTCTCTCCATGGGCGGGGGGAGGGAGGCATCGAAGAGCCAGCCATTGAGTTCATGACAGAAATAGTCCCTGTTCCCCTTACTAGGGTACCAGTTGGATACTGAGCTACCATGTGCCACATCCAAGCAGGGGTTCTAGGTTATATCCTTACATGGTCCTTGGTTGGAGAAACAGTCTCATAAAAGACCCCTGTGCCCTGATCTATTTGGTCTTTGTGGAGCTCTTGTCCTCACCAAGTCTTACTGACTACCCCTTCTTTCATATGATTCCCTGCCCTCTGCCGAGGGCTTGGTTGTGAGTCTTAATATCTGCTTTGATACATTGCTATATCGATTCTTTCAGAGGCCCTCTTTGGTATGCTCCTGTCCTGTTACTTGTTTTCTCCTCCATTCAATGTCCATCCCATTTGTCCATCTAAATGAGCATTGATCATCCCACCCTGGGTCCTCCTTCTTGCTTTATCTTCCCTAGGTGTATAGATTTCAGCATGTCCATCTTATCCTATAGGTCTATATAAGTGAGTATATACCATGTGTTTCTTTCTGCTTTTGAGATTCCTCACTCAGGATGATCATTTCCAGGTCCCACCATTTGCCTATGGATTTCATGATTTCCTCATTTTTTAATTGCTGAGCAGTATTCCATTGTGTAAAAGTACCATAATTTCTGTATCCATTCTTTGACTGAGGGACATTTGGCTATTATGAATAAAGCTGCTACGAACATGGTTGAGCAAATGTCCTTGTTGTGTACTTGAGCATCTTTTGGATATATGCCTAAGAGTAATATAGCTGGGTCTTGAAGAATCACTATTCCTAATTGTCTAAGGAAGCGCAAATTGATTTCAGAGAGGTTGTACAAGTTTGTGTTCCCACCAGCAATGGAGGTGGGTTCCCCTTTCTCCACAACCTCTCCAGCATGTGTTGTCACTTGAGTTTTTGACCTTAGCCATTCTGGTGGGTGTAAGGTGAAATCTCAGGGTCGTTTTGATTTGTATCTCCCTGATGGCTAAGGACATTGAGCATTTCTTTAAGTGCTTTTCTGCCATTCTACAATCCTCTACAGAGAGTTCTCTGTTTAGCTCCGTACCTCATTTTTTAATTGGATTACTTGATTTGTTGCTTTTTTAACTTCTTGAGTTCTTTATATATACTGAATATTATCCCTCTGTCAGATGTGGATTGGTAAAGATCCTTTCTCAATCTGTAGACTGTCGTTTTGTTTTGATGACAGTGTCTTTTGCTTTACCAAAGCTTTTCAGTTTCATGAGGTCCCATTTTTATTGTTGATATTAGATTTATTGTTGATATTAGAGCCTGTGCTGTTGGTGTTCTGTTCAGGAAGTAGTCTCCTGTGCCAATGAGTTCTAGGGTCTTCCCCACTTTTTCTTCTAACCGGTTTAATGTGTCTGGTTTTATGTTGAGGTCTTTGATCCACTTGGACTTTAGTTTTGTGCAGGTGATAAATGTGGATCTATTTTCATTTTTCTGCATGTAGACATCCAGTTAGACCGGCACCATTTGTTGAAAATGCTGTCTTTTTTCCATTGAATGGTTTTGGCTTCTTTGTCCAAAATCAAGTTTCCATAGGTGTGTGGGTTTATTTCTGGATCTTCTATTCGGTTCCATTGATCCACTATTTTGTTTCTATGCGAATATCAGGATAGCTGATTTCTTAAGAGAAACAATGGGGAAAAACACACACACCACATGCTGTTGAGATAAAACAATGTGTCAGGTAACCTCCTATTCAAAACACAGATAAAATACCAAAAGATCTGTTAAGGAATGTTTCCAGGTAAAGAGAACAGAGGACATCAAGTGCAAAAGAATAAATTAAGGGTGGCTGTGTAGGCCTGAGCTTGATTCTCAGTTCCTTAGAAAAAGAAACAGAGATGGAGGAAAAAGAGGAAACCATGGTTCATATTGTTATAGTGCATAAAAACATAGGATAACAGCAGAACAAAATTCCAGAGACAGCAAATGCAGCTAGAACATTTGCATGCTTTTGACTGTGGTTAAACATTGTTTCACAGTCTTGTAATTTACAATTCCATGATATACTAAGAAGCTCTGAAAGCCAAGGAACTAAAATAGAAAAGTCACTCATCTCTAGGAAGCTATCTAGGAAATATTAAGCAGAATCTAAAGTGTTGCATTTAAAAGAAAATAATTCAAGAGAGCAAGAGGACAGTTAACTTGAAGGTCAGAGAAGAATGGATTGAAATACAAAGTAGAAATCAGGAAGGACTGGAAAGCTGGTGCAATTCCAGTGGCTTGCTCTAACAATTTAAATATAAAGTGGGTTTCAAGGAACAAACAATGATTTTTTTTATTAAAATAGGCATTTCTAACTATAAAAAGTTCAGCCATAAGATATAGCATTCACATGGACATGCTTCTTATAAAAAAAATCTAGAGTGTGTAAATCAGACCATTTCAGAAACAAAAAGAGGACAAATCCATAAAACCACATCCCTTAATTCACTTCTCTCTGGAACTGATAAAACAAGTAGATATTAAGTCACACAGAAGATCTGGAAACTCAATACATGAAGATACAAATGAGGGGGCTAGTGAGAGAATTAACAGATACAGGGACTTGCCATTAGTCCTGACAGCCTGAGTTCAGTTCAAGGTAGAAGGAGAAGTCAAATCCCACAGGACCTCTGAATGAATTATCAGGTAAAGGGACTTGCCATCAATCCTAACAGCCTGAGTTCACTTTATAGAACCCACACAGTGAAAGGACAAGCTGAATCCACAGGACCTCTTCTCTGAAATTCCAAAAGTGTTCGTCTGCTGCTTTTGCATTGCATCTGTAAATCACAAGTATAAGCCACAGTAACGGAGTCTTCTTTCCTACCATTGAACCGGAAATCCTCCCCTGATCTCCTGTCAGCATCTTGAGCATTCTTAGTTCCTCTGCCATTTCCTAACCTTTCCTGACAAATCTGTCTTTGTCTGAATGTGTCCTTCAGGTTTCCCCAGCTGCCCCTTTCTGCCTTTGTGTTCAAGATGCAAGCTCTACCTGAACTGCGTGGGGCCCTGAGGCTGGGTGGCAGACTCTATCTCAGATTGCCATGTAAGCACCTTGAGTTCCTTTCTGACTTGGATTTTCTCACAATAAATTGTTTCTTCTGGTTCTAAGGGAAAACCCTTTCTCATTTAAAAATACGCTTTCTTGGGCGTAGGATATGGGAGCTTGTAGAGTGCTTGTCTAGCATGTACCAAGGAAGCCCCAGATTCCCTCTCAAGAATTGTGTAACCCAAGCATGGCGCCTCCTGCTTGAAATCTCCACAGGGAAGTTAGAAGCTGAAGGTCATCTTTGAATAAATGAAACCCCATCTCAAAAATTAAACAAATGAAGGAATAAGCAAGCATACAAATAGTCCTCTGTGTTAAGTCTTTGTGTGGTTTGTGTTGGACAACATGATTTACAGACACATCCATTCTTCTCTGCAGAATGATTTAAACAAATGATTTAATCTGAACAAGTGATTTAAATTAGTAATCCTTTGTAGTGCAAAGATAAAGTCCATAAAATTTTTATAAAACTTGGGTGGCCCTTTTCAGAGTACTGTTTGAATTTTGGGTAGATACAAACGTGCAATCCAAACAGTTATTTTCTAGAGGGAAGGGTGGGGGAGGACAGATAGAGGGAGGGAGAGCGAGAGAGACAGAGACAGAGAAGCACAAGAGATACTATGCTTTTGTTTTCAATACCTTATGAAAAAGGAAAATCTGTGTTAAGAGATATTTAAAGTCATTACTGTCACCTCTGGTGTAATTTTGGGCACCTCTTTGCTTTAACATTTTCATTTGAGAAACTCAATGTTCATAGGCTTTAGGTAAAGAATGAGGTCATACTGAATGAGATGTTCCTATTTAGACATGCAAATCAAGCTGGGATTCTCTGACACCTATTTCCCAGCTGTGGAGCCAAGAGAAGAAGTGCAGGCAAGCTGACTCATCACCAGCAGAGTTTCCTTTGTTATGGATTATTTTTCTTATTCCTTAGAATTGTCTCATTTGTTGATGATGGCATTAATGTAAGTATGTATCAATACAGAGTCTACTAAAATCACTAGTAAGTATAAACCACCCACATCGGAGAAAAGAGAAACGTAACATCAGACTGCTTTGCCAGCAATCGGTCTGCTTTTGTGCTGAAAGAGAGCTCAAGAGAGTGCCCACCTCTAAATACCCACATGAAAGCTCCGACCCATTCCAGGGAATCCATGGCATCTGCCTCCTAGCATCATGTACCGAGTGCACTCTGGTCTTTCCTGACTCTTTCTTCCTTTCTTGCTCTCCCATTTTTCCCTTTTCCTTCTTGCCCAAACAGCATGGAGCTCTGTAGAACTGATGCTGTGCCCTTGGCCTCTTTGAGAGTTTTCATGCAGATCTGACCTGTGCCAGCAGCTTCGGGAGCAGGGCTTAGAATCATGTCCTTGTTGTCTCCTTTGCTGAAAGCACAAGGCCAGTCTCCCAGTTGGTTGCCCTTCTCCAGGCAGAGTGAAGCGTGGGTTGGACACAGAGGCCAGCAGTTTAACACCAGCATGGGTTCAGCAGAACTTTGCAGCAAAGGCCAGCCCTTGGGCAAAATAAGGAACTTGTATTTACAGCTCCTTGTCCCTTCCGTTCTGAAATTTCCACCCAATGTTGTCATCTACAACACCTGTGAGAACTGTGCAGTGAAATTACAAAAACAAAACAAAATAAAACAAATGATTTCCCCACATAATCTAGTTTTTTACATAACACTATTTCTATTTATGTTTTAATTTGCATTAGGTCATGTTGAGAGCTACCTTGGGAAACATGTGTCCCTAAGCCCATGAGGGATACCTGAGATACCCTCGCTCTACCCCAGGTGTTCCAGATGCTGCTGCTTGTGGGTCAGCCAGCCATGCCACTCTTTTGCTCCTTGAAGTTGCACCCTAAAAGAACAGTGCTATCAGGCTCCAGGACTTTCTCTGTATCCTTTCCTCCCCTAAACCTGTAGTGCAGTTTGAGTCCTCCTCATCTAGAACACTTGTCACCAGAAGTGTTTTAGAACACCAGTTCCACTCTCAGATCTGGCCTTGTTTGTTTGTACACAATGAAGTAACTCAAGAAGGGACCAACATTTAAACTCAAAGCTCAAGTGTGCTCCATGCATATCTCATACCCAGAGCCTGGGAGTGATTTTGTAGAACACGATTGATAATTCCTTACACCAAGCAAAGACTATGTCCTACTCACCATCACAAAAAACCTCCAAGAGAAGGGCCATCACAATCTTCCCAACTCTCTCGTGACAGTCATTTAATAACAATTATTCTCATATGGATACTTAACAGTGGAAAACAGCACACCCCACTAATACAGTCAACGTAGCTAAGCAACTCATTGTATCAGCAAGATGAAACAGCAACAACAGTACAGCCTCTCTCCACCACAGAGACTGGGATTTGACTGACAGGTTACTATACATAGCATTTTATTTAGATTTGTCTGTTTGTTTTGAGAAGAAGGAACATCTGAGGTAGCTGAAGGATTGAGATGTCACTCCTCCAAGGATGAGGAGACATCCTGCTGGGTGGCTCTTGAGAATATTTCCCCAGAGTTGCTTTTGTCTTAGCATCTCTTTTGGATTCCATAAATTGACTTGACACCTGTGGATGCCTGCTTCTCTGGTTCTGACTGTTTTCCAACACATCATGGTTGCCATCTTTCCACATTGTTGACAAGGTCATTGTGGTGGTCTGTGTTACCGTGGTTGCCTTTACCATCCCAGTCCATGAACTACACCTGCTTCCATTTTCAGAAGTGATGTCTCCCTTAGTAAGCTGTTTCTACCACTACCACTTGCCTCTGGTACAACTTCTTGTCCTGGGATACAAGAACCTGGAGTTTCAGTGGGTACCCTCTGACCCAGATCCACATCTGTAGTAATAGTCTAAATATTTGTGAAAAGAGTTCCAATTGGAGGTGTAAAACCTTGTATATCTAATCCAGTCTTGCATCCCTGTGAGTACCTGTACCGCATGTGAGCAAGAGCTGCTCATCCCAGTCTGGGAACGGGGTAAAGATGTTGATGAACCTACTCAGAATAATATTCTTGGCAGTCCCTGCCTTTTTGTTGGTATAGCAGTGGACTTATAAAAATTTCACATCTTGGAAATGACTAGAGTACAGCTTTTGTCTATTACAGTAGATGTACACTGAGGTGTGGCTGTGACATTAGCATGCTCCAGCCCAGTTATCTTGTCCAGGACCCTTGGCTTTTGTAGGTTGCTGAACTAGTTACAGACAATGTTTTTCCGGGGTAATGGCACTGAAACAATGGTCTGTCAGCATTGTTAACCTTTTTCTTGCATGAAATTTTCAACAGCAGTGGTTGACACACTGGTGATGGGTTTTCTTTGCTGCCTCATCTGCAGCAGATGTTTTATCTCCATCTCTCTAACAGCACAAGGGCTAGAAAAATGGCTTAGTCAATCTCAGTCAGTAAAGTGCCTGTCATGCAAATATACAGCTTGGCATGGTAGCCAGGCATGGTAGTGGATACCAGGAATCCTGCACTGGGGAAGTGTAGATAGGAGAATCCCTGAAAGTCTTTGGCCAGCAAGTCCAGCTGGATTGGTGAGCTCCAGGTTCAATGAGGGATTCGTTCTCAAAAATTAAAGCGGAGACTGATTGAGAAAAAATTCCAAGATTCACCTCTGGCTACGTGCATATATACTCCCCCACACATTCATGTGTATGAGCACACACACTTACACATGTACCCAAACACACACATACACACAAATTCAATACACTAATTTTTTTTAAAATTCTGTAATCTTCCTACAGAAAAACATTCACATTTCCCATCAGCTTTTTGCTTATCACACTAGATTTTGTTTTATTTCATGATCTGTATGCTGAATTCATTGTCCACTGATAGCTTCCTTGTTTTATAGCACAATCCAGACCTTCACTTTTGGTTTTATTGAGAGTTTTTCTGTCATTTTTTTTGCCACATTTTCAACATATGATGTAAACTACTTATCGTACCATTTCTTGAGTGGTGATTCAACATCATAGTCTTCTGTAAGTGAATTTCACACACACACACACACACACACACACACACACACACACACACACACACACACACACCAAAGCATCCTCTAGTTTTGCTAACAATTTTATTCTCTATGCATGAACATAAGTATTTCCTACTCATTGAAATTCTTCCTCCCCCAACTTCTTTTTAACATTTTCAACATATAAGAGATTAAGGAAGGAAGTAAGGGAGAGAGGAGAAAGGAGGGAGGGAGAGAGACAGACAAATAGTAAGTAATGTTCTGGACGTGGTCTACATGGGTTCTGCTTCATCATCGTTACATGCAACTGGTCCATGTTCTATTTCATTACCTTTTCTGGGTGTGCTCCTATGCAGAGGGGGGTTAAATGAGAAGGCATAGCAGAGCTGCTGAGTTCTGGTAAGGTCCCTTTCACGTGCAGACACTAACCTGTGACCTGTTACATGAAGTTGGATATGGAGTCTTTCATGAATTACAGCTTGTTCTTTTGGGCATATTTATGAAGTTCATTAGGCTTCTGTTCTTGTTTAATCACAAGTGTCTACTTGGGCAGTATAAACCTGATGACTTACTATTTACAAATAAATTTCAGCTTAGAATTTGGAGTTTTTATGCTGGTTGTGTATGTGTGTAAGAGAGAGCATATATAAACTTAGCTAATAGGGTCATTTCCCATTAGCTATTAAACTGACTGTGAATAAAAGGCCTCTTGGCTTATGGAAAAGCATCAACAGAACAGAGACTGATTTGTTTTACCTGAATGTGTTAAAAAGGTTGTCAATTATTGGGAGTTCCCAGTATTTCTTTCCTTGCTTTGAATTTGTGTCATTTATCTTCTATTGCTTAAACTTTGTTACTGTACAAAGTATTAGCTCTAGGGGCTGAGCAGTAATGGTTCTTCTTCTTCTTCTTCTCCTCCTCCTCCTCCTCCTCTTCCTCTTCCTCCTCCTTTTTCTTCTTTTTTTCTTTCTTTTTGGGGGGCCTGAATGGGGTTGCAGGATCTCATGTATGTCAAGCAACTCTCAGAATGTAGCTGAGAATAATCCTGAACTTCTAATCCCCTCTTTTCATAGTCCAAGTGCTGGGATTATAGATGTGGGCCACTACACCATGTTTGCACAATGTTGGGGATCCAATACAAAGGTCTATGCATGCCAGGAAGCACCCTAGCAACTGAGCCACACTGATAGCCCTTGGCAGTGGCTCTCAGTGCATCTATAATTTTAATCCAGAATTTCCTCCTCCTGGGCTTATGTCAAGATGGTAGGTCCCAAGCTTTGGTGATGTTATGAAGGCCCAGAACCCTTAGAATGTCAGACCTGGCTAGTGGAAGGAGTTAAGTCTTGGGAAGGCCATGAGGTCATATTGCCCACAGGTTCTGACCTGATCTCTCTGCTTCCTGTTCCATGATCTTTGAAAAGTAGCCACTATTTATTTCTGCTGCCTTGGAGTTGAGCCTGTCCAAGCCTATCTTCACTGTCATGATGGACTGATCCCTTTAACTGTGATCCCTCCCCTTGCTCTTAACTTTCCATATAGTGACAGGCAAGTAGCAAACACCTACCCTCAGCTAAAGCTGCATCCTGTGATCTCATTATCTTCTAGCTTATTTTCCTAATAGAACCTAGGTGTTGGCTAGGAGAGAAAGTTCACAGAGCCACAGTTATTGAAAGAGAAAAATCATCATTTCCAGTCTCTATTTAGAGGGATTTTCTGGCTCCAGGCCCTATTGCAGCTTCAGAAACATCTTTTGAGTGTTAATAACATTCAAGGAATAGCTTCAAGTTTTAATCTGTAAAAGATTATTACCTTTACCAATGTGCTGGTGATTAGTGTGAGTCTGAACAGAGAGATTCAATTCAATCAAACCCACCCCACATTTCTCATAAGGCTGCTTAGCCATAGAAAATCAACTCCTGAATGAATGTGTACTATGACACACTACAGGTGTGTGTGTATGTGTGTCTGTGTGTGTGTGTGTGTGTGTGTGTGTGCATGCGCACCCACATGTATGGAGAGAGAGAAAGAGAGAACATTTTATCATTCCTAAGAAATCAAAATACCACTCTACAATTAAATGGTAGACCATTTAAGGATTTTTTAGTCATAATGGCCATAAACCATAAAACTGCTTTATGATAGAGGAAATGACATAAAAGGGAAAATATCTTCACTATTATTAAAAGCATAAACAGGATTCACAGAATTAGTAAAAAGAAAGCCTTCTCTTCTAGGACAGGAAAGAGCTACGACACTTTTGCTCCAGAGAAGCACCAAGGGACCTGCTTTCCGCGATAATTAGGAAGATCACAGTGAAGAAACGCTCCTGCAGCCTCCTCCTGATGGGCGTTTTGGCCATGTCACATTTACCAAGTGACTCAAAACTTGGATTTCATGACTTAAAACTGAAGTTTAGATATTGGAAAGACAATAAATTATATTTCATAATGACCCAGATTCAATTTTATGTAGTTTCTGCAAATCCTTGATGAATCTAAACCTGCTTCTAAGGCTTGGAGCATGTGCCTCAGGGGCTTAGAGCCTGAGCCTGAGAGCAAGCACTGGCTCCTAAAGGGAACACATTCTGTTGCAAGTGAACACAAAGGAAAACTAACCCTTCCTGAGATGTGCTGGGAAATGGCTCGTAGACAGTGTGGTCATTCTTCATGTGTCAACCACTTTGGGATTGCTTTCATCCATCGCAACAAGCTTCAAATTCCGGTTAGTGTTGCTGCTGTAATGTGTGCCTGCGTGAATGCGTCTATGCTACATGGTAAGCACGGGTGATGGCTGTTAGCTCCCCGCACAGCGAAGGCCTTCCTCTCAGTTCCTCCTCTGGAACTCATCTTTGATAAAGAGCAGCAGGTGTGGGCTGCTGGGACTTGACAGCTTTTGTGTATAGGTTTGGTTAGGGTGCAAAGAACCTAGTACACTCATAATAGAAGCAGAGTGAGTGCTTAGCTGTGTGAAGGTGTGAGTTCTTGCTTCTCTCAACTTCCCCATTCAGCCTCAATGTACCAAGCTCCTTCACTGACAAATGTCTTCAAATCCAGCCATACATGATCATTTTCTCTTTACTTACATGTCAATACTATTTAAAAAAAGAATATAAGTAGATGTCACATATGTAAGTAATATTTCATGTTGAAAAATTAATTTAATTTTCTTACAGAGAAATTAAAACATTAAATATATTTTAATGACCCAAGAGGTGGCTCTAAAGTAAAGGGCTTGATATCCAAGAATGAGGACTTGAATTTGGTCCCTGAAAATTCATAAAAACCTAGCTATGTGGTGCATACCTATAGTCCCAGTGCTCAGAGGTGGAGGACAGAGACAGGAGGAACCCTGGCTCTTTCTTACCATCCAGTCAACTAACGCAGGGAGCTCCAGGTTTCATAAGAGTCCAAGTCTACAAACCTGTCTTTCGGTTTCTACACTCACACCACAGCATATAAGCCCACCCACCCACAACAGTGAAAATAAAGAAAAATTTAAAATAAGGTTAGAGTAGATAGCTATTGAGGGGGACACCTAGCATAGACCTGGCACACACGCACACACGCAGAGTTTTAGCATACCATTTAAAACAGCAAAAGGGAAGGTTTATGGAGGAGACAAGATGGCAGCGCCAGGAGGATGCTGAGTCTGAGGAGCAGGACAACATTTTCGGTACAGTGACCAAGAACCTGAACTCTGGGCCCTAAAACAACAGCGATTGTGTTTCCCAGGTGAGAGGAAACTCCATGGTGCGGGATTCTGTTGGGTCCATTCTCAGTTCACCCAGCCAGAACCCAGAAAAGATCCCGGGTCACGCAGGCGCTCGGTGGCCAGACCAGAGCCACACACCTGCATGTTCTGATCACCTTCCCAGGCTGAATGGTGGACACAAAAACACTAGTCCCAGTCACGAGAAAGGGACACAGGGAAGGAAGGAAATGGGACTGACTTAGGCCACCTAGTCTATTCCTGGAAAAGGTCCTGCAGCCTGGTGGGTGCTCGTGCTGCCAGCCCAGAGACCTGCTGTGCACCAACTGGTGCCTCCTGGTGCTCGCATGAGAGCGGTGCTTACCGGCCACTGACTACCACTTGGGTACTGGGGCACAGAGCTCCAACCTCAGACCTACAGAAGCCTGGGATCCCCAAGATGAACCCCCAGATACTGCTCCAAGGGGCAACCAGTTATCCCTAATAAAACTGACCAAACCATGGGGCACCCAGGTTACAGCTGAGGCTCACTAAATTTACAGCAAGAAACTCAGAGGCAGGACAGCTGTTCTGAGGACTTCTTCGAGTGAGAGGAGAGCCTTCTTGACTAACAAGGACCACAGTTACCACTCAGGTCTGTATGCCTGAGGTGAGCTGTGGCAAAACACTGGCCATTCAGTGACCATACCCAAAAAGCTGAGGAGGCTTCCTTCAGAAAAAACTGTCTTCCTGCCAAGGGGATTCTCTCCACCACAGGATTCCAGGAACCACCAGAAGCTAACACCCAACACCTAAGAAAGCCCAATGGGTAGAGGCCAGCATAAAAGCACAACCAACAAAAGACAGAGCAATATGGCATCTCCAGAACCCAGTTATCCTGGGACAAGAAGCCTTAGACACCTCAGCATAATTGAAATTCAAGAAGATAACCTAACATCCATGCATATGAAGAGGATAGTAGAGAAAACAAATAAAATGCGTAAATAACTAGAGGAAGATAAAAATCAAACAGATTATGGCATCTGAAAAGAAATGCAGGAAGTTGCAGCAAAACAATTTGTGGGCGTTAGAGAGGAAATACTTAGATCACTGAAAGAAATAGAAGAAAAGGAGGATTGTTTAAGCAAACAGCCGAAGGAATTGAAGGAAAAACAGGAAAATATAGTCAGACAGGTGAAGGAAATCAGCAAAACAGCTCAAGATCTGAAGATAGAATTGGAAAAATTAAAGAAAACACAAATGGACAAAATTGTGGAGAGAAAGAACTTAGGGAAGAAAACAAGAACTACAGAAGTAAGCATAACCAATAGACTACAAGAGATGGAAGAAAGAATCTCAGCTGTGGAAGGTACAATGGAAGAAATTGATGTATCCATCAAAGAAAATATTAAATCTAAAACATTCCTGACACAGACCGTCCAAGAAATTCAAGACAACATAAACAGACAAAACCTAAGAATAATAGGAATATCATGCCTGGACGGATATCATGCAGACCCTAAGAGAACACAGATGTCAGCCCAGGCTACTATACACAGCAAAACTCTCAATCTTCATAGATGGAGAAAACAAGATATTCAATGACAAAAACTAATTTCAACAATACCTACACACAAACCCAGCATTACAGAAGATACTGGAAGGAAAACTACAACCCAAGAAAACTAACTACTTTCAAGAAAACACAGGAAATAATTAACCTCACTACAGTAAAACAAAAAGTAACCAAGCACACAAACTTACTACCACAGCCAACATCAAAAACAAAGGATCTAACAGACACTGGTCATTAATCTCTCTCAACATCAATGGACTCAATTCTCCAATAAAAAGACTCAGACTAACAGAATAGATGCGTGAACAGGACCCAGCAATCTGTTGCATACAAGAAACACACCTAAGTCACAAAGATAGACATTACCTGAGGGTAAAGGGCTGGAAGACAGTTTTCCAAATATATGGACCCAAGAAGCAAGCAGGAATAGCTATTCTAATATCTGATAAAATAGACTTTCAACCAAAATTAAGGAAAAGAAGACCTACCCTATCAGCGGACTTGGGGAGGGACATTCGTGCAGAAGGGGGAGGAAGGGAAGGATTGGGATGGGAGGAGGAAGGGAATAAAGTATAATTAATAAAGAATTTAAATTAAAAAATTAAACAGCAAAAGCTGAAGAAACACTATTGACAAGTTCGCTTATATTTTAATATATATTTATAGACAATTGTGTGTATCTGTGTGACTGTGAATCTTCATTGTCAGCTTGTCTGTGTTTGAGATCAGCTAGGATACATAGCACTGAGGTGAGATGACCATCTCTGAATTTGGGCAGGATTATCCAATGAGCTGGGTCCTTTGCTGAAATAACAAGACACAGAGACCTGAGTGACGGCATTCATCCATCTCTCTGTACTTCCAGACTGCTGGTGCTATGTGACCAGTGGCCTCACACACTTGCCATCACCATGATTCCCCAGCAAAATGGACTGTCTGATAATGTGAGCCAAAATCATTTTCTCTGAAGATGTTTGTTGTTGGGTATTTGGTTACGGTAACAAGATAGGCAACCAAACATCATGTGTATGTGATGTCTACATGGTCAGCAGATACAGGACAGAATTCACTGGAGTTTTGATTTCCATTGAGCCTGGAAAAAATGTTTTCTGTAGACACCAGTATGTGACAATGAGGGAGACATTCTGCAAGACTTCTTAGTGTCTTGAGGGAGATTCAGGCTGCGCACCAACACACATCCTGACTCTTCTCTATCTGTCACTGCCACTCAGTGTCCCAGTCTCTCACACAGCTGGCAGAGGTCTGTCCTCTGCTTTGCAGTGGTGCGGTCCTGTAATTCAAAGCAGTGCTTCTCCACATTCTCACCTCCCTCCGAGTTAGTCCCCTCCTTCCCTTCACTGTTGGTGCTGCACAAAGCTTCTGTCCTCTGGACTCCACCTTTTCCTGGCTTCCCAGGCTTCTCTTCAGGGAATCATTGGGAGATTCTTTCCCAGCTTCTTTGAAACCTCCCTTGATCTGCTCATTACTCTCTGCCCTTGCAGATAGCCAACAAGTTATTTTTTGATACCTGCTTTCAGACTGAAATAGTGTGAGGTTTTTGTGTGATTCTTTCTAGGGGGCATTTTTATTTTTAAAGGAAGCTGAGTGTTAATGAAAAGGAATGGGCCGTATCTGGCTGAGGTGGAAAAGGGCTGTGGCAATTAAGAGAATTCTTTTCTTACAGGGAGTCCATGTGACTCCCACCAAAACAGGAAACTCATCTTTGTTTAAGCTCCAGGGACTGTTTTCAGTGTGGCCCCAACTGAACTTTCATTATATTTTAAAGAATACCTATTATTAAAACAATATCTGTTGCTGCTGTAGCTTAGGCATGGGTAAGTGTGTTCCCAGAAGATCACAGTACACGGGACCATCCAGCGGCAGTGTTGAATGGTTAGTAGAGGATGTCTTTAAGGGGAGGAGGTCCTCCCTGTCGGTGGACTTGGAGGGGGCAGGGAGGAGATGAGGAGGGATGGGGAGAGTGGGAGGAAATGAGGGAAGGGGCTATGCCTGGGATGCAAAGTACCTAATCTGTGATTAATATAAAAATAAATAAATTACATTTAGAAAAAACCTATCTATCTGTCTATCTATCTGTCTGTCTATCTATCTATCTATCTATCTATCTATCTATCTATCTATCTATCTATCTATCTATCTATCTGAAAGACCCAAGTTTCCTCAGCTTCCTAGAGCTCATGTGACCCAGCTTAAAAGGTCTCCTGCCATGGCAACTACTTATACTTACATCCTGCAAACACCGTGCACTAAACATCTTTTCTTCATAAAACAGCCTGGTATTTTGCTGCACTAACGGAAAAGAGTCTAATGCAGCTACTGAAGGCAAATTTAGAAATAGAGAAAAGAAATTCCATTTCCATGCCAGCACCCATTTAGGCAATGCAATTACAACTTGAAAATCTTTGTATCTTTAGTCAGTCCTATTCTCTCTTTGCTATCAAAGTCAAGCACGTTCTGTTTGTCTGACTTACACCCAACTTTTCTTTTTTATTGTTTGTGGTAATTTGAATGAAAATGAACCCACAGGCTCCTATCTTTGCATGCTTAGTCTCAGGTTGATTTTCTTTAGAAAGGATTAGCAAGTATACCCTTGTGAGTCAGCAGTGGGTTCTGAGGTTCCAGAGCCCATGCCAGGCTCCATCTCTCACTTTATTTCCTGCTACCTGGGGATCAGGACATAAAACTCTCAGCTACTGCTTCAGCTCCATGCCTGCCTGCCTGCCACCATGCTTCCTGCCATGATGATCATGAACCAACCATCTGAACCTATAAGCATACCTCAACTTAAATGCTGTCTTTTGTAACAGTTGCCTTTGTGATGAAGTCTTCACAGCAGTAGAGCAGTAAAAAAAAAAAAAAAAAAAAAAAAAAGCACTGTTCTTGCTTTAGTCCATCTTTTCTGTCCCTGTTGAATTGCACAGACTTCCCCAAGATGGCACAGCTAGGTGGGCAGTGTCTTCTGATTCACGTTGTCATTGGTTTTATTTTCCCAAACTGCAGTTTTGGGCTTCAGCTGGGGCTTTGTTGGCTGTGTACTTGGCCGGCATGCAGGCAGCTCTGTGTTCTGTACTCAGCTTTGCATAAATGGGCATAGAAGTGGAAGCAGGACGATTTGAAGATCAGCATCACTCTCGGCTACCCTTCATCACCAGTGAATTTGAGATCAGATTGGATACATGAGATCTTATCTCAAAAAATAAAAAAATTAAAAATTACATTTTAAATATGAAAATGCCTGTTGCTCTCTGTGCCCTCTTTTCCTACTTTCCTTTCCCTGTAGAATCTGAGTCCTCCAGCTAATTCACCCTCATCCCCAAGAACGTTGGCTGACATTTCTTTCAGGCAAGGTCTGTAGTAATGAATTCTTGTAACTTTTGTTTATTTTAAAATGTCTTTATTTCATTTTCATTTTGGAAGAATTTCCACTGGTTATAGAATTCTGGTTTGAAATGTTATTTTTTTCTTTCACTATTTTAATACATCATTCCAATGTCCTCTGGTTTACATTGTTTCTGACGAGACATAAAATCTTTTTTACATATTTTTCCTCTGTCCTAATGTTTATTTTTATTGCTTTTGTGGGACTTTCTCAGTAATCAGACTCTGACAGCTCCACAGTTGTGTTTGTTATATGTTGTTAAATCAGAATTTATTATATACATGGTTATGCTTATTGGTAAATTTTAAAATATTTTTTCAAATGTGGTTTCTGCCCAATGCTGTGTTAATGTTGGTGGGTGCACGTGGTATGGCTCTGTTAGTAGAGTGCATCCATCACAATATTTTAAATGGTTCTTTTGTGTCTCCTTGAATATCATATCTCCTGTATGTTTCTTCAGAGTCTCGCTGTCTGCAAACTATTTTTCCTAATAGCCTGAGTTCAGGCTTTTTGGTTTTAGCTCCTAGAATCTGCATGTAAATACTTGTTCAGCTTCCAATTCTCTGTTGGTCTTTCCTGTTTCTTCCTTGTTTCATTTATTCTCAAATCACCATGTCTACCAATCTGTCTCTAAAGAAACCCTTGGTTTTGTTTCTTCTTTGTATTTCTAGTCATTGGAACTAAAGCACTGGCAGATACTCCAGCCAGGAAAAAGCCATGATTCAGATTGAGTTTTCATGCTGGTATGTGCCTTGGAACTTGTGACTCTCTTGTTTCTGCTTCCCAAGAGCTCCAGTCCTAGACAAGGACCACTGTGACAGGCTGAGATTTGTTCTGAATGAATGCTGATTTTATTTTTCTGGGCCATTCATCTAGTAACAACTTTGTTTTGAATGTTTTGCTCGTTTTTAAAATTTTGAGACAGAGTCTAATGCAACACAGGCTAGTCTCAAACTTGTTAAGAAGGAGAGGGTGCCCTTGAATTCCTGACTCTCCCATCTCCAGCTCCTAGTGCTGAGATTACAGGAGTTCAGAGCTACACTTGGTTTCCTCTGAGTGGTTTTAAAAGCTCTGGGATATGGATATAACTGTATAGTAAATTTTGAATGGTTTTGCTTCTAAGTTAATGCTTTGAGATCTCTGAAGAATGGCTGGATTTCCCAGGAAGCTTTTTGTGGGCTGCTTGCTATATATTAGAAAGCAAAGGGAACTTTTTATAAATATTATGGCTTCTTGGCTCTGTCTTATTTTCTTGTGGTGTGCAGCATCATTCACATCTCTGACTTTTTATCTCAAAAGTGCTGATTTCTGCAACAGCACCTAACTGTATCCTTTACAGAAACACCTAACAGAGAGGCCAGATCCACAGCACTACTTGACCTTTATCATTCTTTCAAGGACCACAGTGGTCCTTGTCTGTTTTCTTTTCAATATTCTTATGCCTGTTATCACCAGAAAGTGTGTCTCACAGCAGTTAATCTGCGTGCCTGGTAGCAGGAGGCGCTCTTGATGCACTTTAGACTGTGGCTGACTTTCTAGAGGGCTGTCCGTCTTGAGAGACTGGAAGCACCCTGAAAGGAGGCATTTTTTCAGCTGTGATCTTCATCAAGCATTCTGAATAACTTTACACAGTTTGCTTTTTTAGTCAATTAACTTGACTGAGTACTTAGTGAATACAACTTTTCAATGAATAAATGAAATGAATGTGAAGTGAATTTTAAGAATAACTTTGGGGGATCCAAGATGGTGGTGCTCAGAGGACACTCTTTCTGACCAGCAGCACAGCAGGATCTGCACAGTGACCAGTAGACAGAACTCTCAGTCCTAAGACACAATGGTTGTGTTTCCCAGGTGAGAAGATACCCCACAGTGTGGGATTTAATAGCTTCAACTCACCCATCTAAATTGCAGAAGAGGTCCCGGTTCCACCAGGCACTTGATTGTCAGACCAGAGCTACATGCCAGCTTGCTCTGATCACTGTCCCAGACTGAATGGTGGGCCTCACAACACCAGAGACTGGGATTTCCAGTTGAGATAAAATGCCACGGTACAGGAAACGATCGGGACCAACCTTAGGTCACCCAGACAATCCCTGGAAAAGACCTGAGGTCCAGCAGGTGCTCAGCAGCCAGCCTAGAGCCAAGCCAAGCACACAGGCACCAGCACAGAGTCCTGCCTGCACGCCTGACTCACTGCCCCAGATAGAACTGTGGGCCCCATGGCACCAGAGACTGAGATTCTCTGTCAGGTAAAAACCCACAGGGAGGAGAACAGCAAGTCTGACCTCAGAGCACTCAGCCGACACCCTCACGCCCAAAAAGTTCTTGGGAAAAATTATCCAGTTTTGGCAGACTCCCAGGCATGCAATTGCCAGCAAGGCAGAGCCACGTGTGCCTATGCCTGCGTGTTCTACTTGGCATCCCATACAGAACTGCAGTCTCCAAAGCACAATCTGGGTGTCCCTGTCAGGAGGAAACCCCACAGCCAGGAATCATCAGGTACAATACTCAGGACACCCAGCTCCAGAAGACTTTCTGGGTTCATGCAGGCTCTAGGCTCTAGCCTTCTCCTGCAGGCATGAGTGCCATGCTCACCTGCCATTGATTACCGCTGGGGCACTGAAGCACATAGCTGAATCCTCAGGCATACAAAAGCCTGAGAGCCATTAGAGCAGCCCTCAGATACTGTTCCAAGGTACGACCAGTTATCCCTAGCTGAACTGATAAAACTGTGGGACTCCCTGGTCCTTCAAGAGGGCTGCACCCAACAATTATACCTTAAGAGCAGCAGCTGCAGCTAATTAAATTCAGAGCAAGAAACCCAGCAGCAGGGCAGCTATCTCCAGGATTTCTCCTGATGAGAGGAGAGCCTTACTGAACACCACAAGTTACCACACAGGTCCATATGCCTGAGGTGAACTGTGGCAATTCCTGAGAAGCACCACCATTCAGTTGACCATACTAAAAAGACCGAGTAGCTTTCATTCAGAACCCCGCCAAGTGGATTCTCCCCACCCCAGGACCCAGTAGGCACCAGAAATTAACAGACAACACCTGAGACAGCCAGATGGGTAGAGACCAGTGAAAAAGCACAACCAACAAAAGGCAAAGCAATATGGCATCCCCAAAACCCAGTTATCCAGGGGCAAGTATCCCTGGTCACCCTAACATAAATGAATTTCAAGAAGATGATCTTACATCTATGAAGAGGTTAATGGAGGAAGCAAATAAAATGCATAAAGAATTAGAGGAGGATATAGTAAAACAAATTATGGCCATTCATAAAGAAATACAGGAAGATGCAGCCAAACAGTTTGTTGCTTTCAAAAAGGAAATGATTAAATTGCTGAAAGAAATAAAAGAAACAGAGGAATGTTCAAACAAACAGGGGAAGGAATTGAAGGAAAATACAGTCAGACAGGTGAAGAAAATCAACAAAATGGTTCAAGATCTGAAGATAGAATTGGAAAAATTAAAGAAAACAAAAACAGAGGAAATCATGGAGAAGGAGAACCTAGGAAAGAAAACAGGAACTACAGAGGTAAGCATAACCAACAGAATACAAGAGATGGAAGAAAGAACTCAGGTGTGGAAGATACAATGGAGGAAATCGATGTATCTGTCAAATAAAATAATAAATCTAAAATATTCCTGACACAAACCATTCAAGAAACCCAAGACAACATAAAAAGACAAAACCTAAGGAAAAAGAATAGAGGAAAAAGAAGATTCCCTTCTCCAAGGCCCAGAAAATATTTTCAACAAAATCATTGAAGAAAATTTCCCCAACTTAAAGGAGAGGCCTATAAGAATACAAGAGGCCTACAGAACACCTAATAAATTAGACCAGAAAAAAAAATCCTCCTGCCACATAATAATCAAAACAGTAAGTACACAGAACAAAGAAAAAACACTAAAAGCTTCAAGGGAAAAAGGCCAAGTAACACATAATGGCAAACCCATCAGAATCACACCTGACTTCTCAACAGAGACTATGAAAGCCAGAAGGTCCTGGATGGATATCATGAAGACTCTAAGACAACACAGATTGTCAGCCCAGGCTACTATACACAGCAAAACTTTCAGTCCTCACAGACAGAGAAAACAAGATATTCCATGACAAAAACTAATTTCAACAATACGTACCCAACAAATCCAGCGTTACAGAATATACTAGAAGGAAAACTACAACTCAAGAAAACTAATTACTTTGAAGAAAACACAGGAAATAAATAACCTCACTTTAGCAAAACAAACAGTAGCCAAGCACACAAACTTACTAACACAGCCAACATCAAAATGAAAGGATCTAACAGACACTGGACATTAATCTCTCTCAACACCAATGGACTCAATTCTCCAATAAAAAGACACAGACTAACAGAATAGAGTAAACAGGACCCAACAATCTGTTGCATACAAGAAACACACCTAAGTCACAAAGATAGACATTACCTGAGAGTAAAGGACTGGAAGACAGTTTTCCAAGCAAATAGACCCAGAAAGCAAGCAGGAGTACCCATTCTAATATCTAATAAAATAGACTTTCAACAAAAATTAATCAAAAGAGATGGAAAAGGACATTTCATATTCATCAAGGGAAAACTCCACCAGGAAGATATCACAATCCTGAACATCTATGCCCCAAATACAAGGGCACCCACATTTGTAAAAGAAACATTAATAAAACTTAAACCACGCATAGATCACCACTCATGAATAGTGGGAGACTTCAACATTCCACTCTCAACAAAGGACAGGTCAAGAAAACAGAAATTAAACAACAAAAAAAAAAACAATGACTCTAACAGAAGTCATGAATCAAATGGACCTTACAGACATCTACAGAACCTTTCACCACAACACAAAGAATTTACCTGCTTCTCAGCATCTCATGGAACTGTCTCCAAAATAGATCATATAGTTGATCACAAAGCAAGCCTCAACAGATACAAGAGGATTGAAATAATCCCTTGTATCCTATCTGATCACCATGGACTAAAGCTGGACTTCAACAACAGAAATAGCAAAAAGGCTACACATACATGGAAACTGAACAACTTGCTCCTAAATGGCAGATGAGTCAGAGACGAAAGAAAGAAAGAAATTAAAGTCTTCCTAGAATTCAATGAAAAAGAAGACACAACATACCCAAACTTATGGGACACAATGAAAACAGAGCCAAGAGGAAAGTTCATAGCACTAAGTGCCTTCAAGAAGAAATTTGAAACATCTCATTGAAGCAACTTAATGGCTCACCTAAAAGCCCTAGGAATAAAAGAAGCAGATACACCAAAGAGGAGTAGATGGATGAAAATAATCAAACTCAAAATCAATAAATTAGAAACAAATAAAACAATCCAAAGAATCAATGAAACCAAGAGCTGGTTCTTTGAGAAAATCAACAAGATAGACAAACCCTTAGCCAAACAAACTAAAAGTCAGAGAGACACTATCCAACTCAACAAAGTCAGAAATGAAAAGGGAGACATAACAACAGATACTGAAGAAATCCAAACAATCATTAGGACTTACTTCAAAAGTCCATATGCCACAAAATTTGAAAATCTAAATGAAATGGACAATTTTCTTGATTGATTCCACTTGGTAAAGCTGAATCAATACCAGGTAAATTAATTAAATGGTCCTATATCCCCTAAGGAAATAGAAGTGCTTATCAAAAGTCTCCCATGCAAAAAATAAAAGCCCAGGAACAGATGGTTTCAGTGCAGAATCCTATCAGACCTTCAAATAAGAGCTAACTCAAGTTCTCTTCAAACTATTCCACAAAATAGAAACAAAAGGAACACTATCAAATTCATTCTATGTGGCCACAGTCACCTTGGTACCTAAACCTCACAAAGACCCAACAAAGAAAGAGAATTTCAGGCCAATCTCCCTTATGAACATTAATGCAAAAATACTCAGCAAAATACTTGCAAACCTTATACAAGAACACACCAAAGATATCATCCACTACGACCAAGTAGGCTTCATCCCAGGCATGCAGGGGTGGTTCAATATATGGAAATCCATCAATGTGATCCACCACATAAAAAAACTGAAAAAGAAAAATCACATAATCATCTCCTTAAATGCTGAAAAAACATTTGACAAAATCCAACACCCATTCATGTTTAAAGTCTTGGAGAGATCAGGGATACAAGGCACATACCTAAACATAGTAAAGGCAATATACAGCAAGCCTATATCCAATATCAAACTCAATGGAGAGTAACTTAAATCAATCCCATTGAAATCCGGGACAAGTCAAGGCTGCCCACTCTCTCCATATGTCTTCAACATAGTTCTTGAAGTCCTTGCTAGAGCAATAAGACAATTAAAGGAGATCAAGGGGGATACATTTGGAAAGGAAGAAGTCAAAGTATCACTATTCACAGATGATATGATAGTATACCTGAGTGACCCCAAAAATTCTACCAGGGAACTCCTACAGCTGATAAACACCCTCAGCAAAGTGGCTGGATACAAAATTAACTCAAAAAAAATCAGTAGCCCTCCTGTTTACAAAAGACAAAAGGGCTGAGAAAGAAATTAGGGAAACAATACCCTTCACAATAGCCACAAAGGACATAAAGTACCTTGGTGTGAACCTAACCAAGCAAGTCAAAGACTTGCACAAAAAAAATTTCAAGTGTCTGAGGAAAGAATTAAAAGAAGCTATCAGAAGATCTTCCATGCTTATGGCTTGGCAGGATTAATATCGTCAAAATGGCCACCTTAATAAAAGCAATCTACAGATTCAATGCAATTGCCATCAAATTACCAACACAATTCTTTCCAGACTTTGAAAGAAAATTTCTCAACTTTATATGGAACAACAAGAAACCCAGAATTGCTAAAACAATCTTGGACAATAAAAGATCTGGAGGTATCTCCATCCCTGATCTCAAGCTGTACTATAGAGCAACAGTAATAAAAACTGAATGGTACTGGCATAGAAATAAACTGATTGGATTGATGGAATTGAATAGAAGACCCTGAAATAAATCCATACAATTATGGACACCTGATTTTTGACAAAGATGCCAAAACCATTCAATGGAAAAAAGACAGCATCTTCAACAAATAGTGCTGGTCTAACTGGATGTCTACATGTAGAAAAATGCAAATAGATCCATATTTATCACCCTGCACAAAACTAAAGTCCAAGTGGATCAAAGACCCCAATATAAAACCAGACACACTAAATCTAGTAGAAGAAAAATTTGGGAAGAGCCTTGAACTCATTGGCACGAAAGACAACCTCCTGAACAGAACACCAACAGCACAGGCTCCAAGAGCAACAATCAATAAATGGGAGCTCATGAAACTGAAAAGCTTTTGCAAAGCAAAGGACACTGTCATCAAAACAAAACAACTGCCTACAGATTGGGAAAGGATCTTCACCAACCCTATATCTGACAGAGGGCTAATATCCAGTATATATAAAGAACTCAAGAAATTAAACAGCAACAAATCAAGTAATCCAACTAAAAAATGAGGTACAGAGCTAAACAGAGAATTCTCAATAGAAGAATATTGAGTGGCTGAAAAACACTTAATGAAATCCTCAACGTTCTTAGCCATCAGGTAAATGCAAATCAAAACGACCCTGAGATTTCACCTTACACCCATCAGAATGGCTAAGATCAAAAGCTCAAGTGCTGGAGAGGTTGTGGAGAAAGAGAAACCATCCTCCACTGCTGGTGGGAATGTAAACTTGTACAACCACTCCGGAAATCAATCTGGCGCTTTCTCAGACAATTAGGAATAGCACTTCCTCAAGATCCAGCTATACCGCTCCTAGGCATATATCCAAAAGAGGCTCAAGTACACAATAAGGACATTTGCTCAACCATGCTCATAGTGTTTTTATTTGTAATAGCCAGAACCTAGAAACAAACCAGATGCCCCTGAGCTGAGGAATGGATACAGAAATTATGGTACACCTACACAATAGAATATTACTCAGCAATAAAAAACAAGGAAATAATTTAATTTGCAGGTAAATGGTGGGAACTGGAAAAGATCATCCTGAATGAGGTATTCCAGAAGCAGAAAGACACACAGGGTATTTACTCACTCATAAGTGCATATCAGACATATAATATAGGATAAAAATACTAAAATCTGTACACCTAAAAAAACTAATCAAGAAGGAGGACTCTGGCTAAAATTCTCAATCCCCATTCAGAAAAGCAAAGAGGATGAACATCAGAAGAAGGGGAAAAGAGGGAATAGGACAGGAGCCTGTCACAGAAGGCCTCAGAAAGGTTCTACCCTGTAGACTATCAAAGCAGATGCTGAGACTTATGGCCAACCTTTGGCCAAGTTGCAGGGAATCTTATGAAAGAAGTGGGAAATAGTAAGATAGGGAGAGGACAGGAATTCCACAAGGAATGCAGCAGAACCAAAAAATCTAAGCACAGGGGTCTTTTCTGAGACTGATACTCCAGCTAAGGACCATTGACAGAGATAACCTAGAACCTCTGCACAGACATAGCCCATGACAGTTTAGTGTCCCAAGTGGGTTCCATAGTAATGGGAACAGGGACTGTTTCTGACATGAACTGATTAGCCTGTTCTTTGATCACCTCCCCCTGAGCAGGGAGCAGCCTTACCAGGCCACAGAGGAAGACAATGCAGCCACTCCTGATGAGACCTTATATGCTGGAGACAAGCCCTGAGAACTTCCCTCGCCCCTCCCTGAGTAAGAAGGTTCTATTATGGGCCTTTCCAACCTTGCCCCTCCCTGAGTAAGAAGGTTCTATTATGGGCCTTTCCAACCTTGCCCCTCC
>CM053760.1:74589634-74611872 GCA_028658305.1 Pachyuromys duprasi
GGCTAGACCTGGTGAGTGCACAGCTTTTACATTCCGTCCCAGCGAGATGGGCCATTGATTGTCTAAGGAGGCCTGTTTTATGAAAGATTTAAAGGCCTCTCTCAGAGAGCGAGGAATAAGGGTAAAGAAAAAGGATCTTATAAACTTCTTTATATTTGTTGATAAGGCATGTCCATGGTTTATGATTGATGGGCCAAACATTCACCCCAAAAAGTGGCAAAAAGTAGGTAGAGAATTAAATAAAAAACTCACTGAGGAAGGTAATGCCGCCTTGCCCCCAACTATTTTCTCTTTCTGGGGTATAAGTCGAGACATTGTCGAGGAAGCGGACAATGACTCTGGCAAAGGCCACCTTCTCTCTGTGGCCAAATACTTTCGTCTTCACAGCCTGGCTCCCGCTGCCCTTTGTACCCTCCCTCTCGGGCTTCTGCCTCCTTTTCTCTCATTGATGCCTCCGATTCTCATAACTCTGACCCCTCAACTCTCCTTCAACTTTATCCTCCACTTCTCTCAGTAGATGCACCTTCCCCTAAGCCTCCTCTTGGGATTACATTACCTTGAGGAGAAAAAACCTCCCCAATTATTTACAAAGAAAACTGGGTGTCACCAAGCCCTTTCCCACTAAGACACGGTGCCAAAATAATTGGTGTGTCCCTTGCTTATTTCTTTTACTGGTCCAGGAAAACAGAAAGACTGGACTGACCGAGGCTTTCAATGGGGACTTTGGCTGAGAGAATGCACTGCTGGAACCTTGGGATGTCAGGACCCAGGGCTTCTTTTTAAAATTAAGCCATCTCAAACAAAGGTTCTGCGGCCATAGGACCTAATCCTGTCCTGCTTAAACCAGCAAATCCCAAATTACCTGCTACTCCAAAGTCCTTTACACAGTTGTCTCCGGGATATACCTTGTTCCAACCTACCATCCCTGAGGGACCCCCAAGTTCGGCTGATCTCATTGTTTCTTTAGTAAACACCTCCCTGGAAGCTATTCCTAATACTAGCAATCCCAATTATCAAGAATGCTGGATCTGCTTCTCTTCTACACCTCCCTTTTATGAGGATGTAGCGATGCTTATGACCCCCATATTCACCGATGACTCAGATGGCCTGCTTTGGCATGCTGCCCCGGACGGAGGTATCACTCTTAGTTCCATTTTGGGCATTGGACTCTGTCTTGTTGGCCCTAAAATGTTACCCCCCCCCCCCATTCACTCATATCAGTCTGTAACCAGACTGTTGTTGTCAGTAAAACCTCCACTTATACTAAGGCTCCCGATAACACCTACTTTGCTTGCCCTTTGGGTCTAACTCCCTTTATAACCAATGAAAACTTTATTGATAACAAGGATTATTGTGTTGTGGTCACTGTGCTACCACGGTTCTTTGTCCATGTTCCAGAGAGTTTTTTGACTACTCTGGACCAAGGTGTCTCTATTAGACAAAAGAGAGAACCTCTAACTGCCATTACCCTAACTGTGCTCCTGGGACTTAGTGCTGCGGGAGCCGGGACAGGTATTGCCTCCTTGGTCACTTCCCAGCAACATTTTTTCACATCTCAGTGCCTTGGTAGATAGAGATCTCAATCTCATACGTGAGGGAATACAAGATCTTAAAGATTCATTAGCTTCCCTTTCTGAGGTAGTTCTCCAAAATCGGAGGGGATTAGATTTAGTCTTTCTTAAAGAAGGAGGACTCTGTGTAGCCCTCAAGGAAGAATGTTGCTTCTACTCAGATAAGACTGGACTGGTACAAAACAGCCTTGATACGGTTAAAAAAAAATCTAGAGGATAGAAAGAGGGCTCGAGAACAACAAGAATCTTGGTATAAAAACTGGTCTTCCACATCCCCATGGCTAACCACTCTGCTTCCCAGTCTGCTAGGACCTTTTGTAGGTATCCTTTTACTTCTCTCTTTTAGCCCCTGGGCCTTTAATCGATTGACAAGCTTTGTTAAGAGTCAGGTGGATTCTGCAATCAAGCCAGTGGGAGTCCATTACCATCGCCTCGCCACGGAAGAAGAGTCTACCGTTGACCTGCCAAAAGACCGAAACGACCCCACATCTCGACCCTTAGACTACACCACCCTACAAAAATCAACCCGGGGGTGGAAATTCTGGTCCCGTCCCTCCAAATAATAACTCAGGTCTCTGCGACCCCTCATATACTATTTGGCTACTAAACATATTCCTTCCAGGATCCTTATGGAGCCTTGATGGTCTTATTGAGAGCAAAATGTGTTACATTTCCACAAAGTGAGTGGTCTGGTAAGTCAGAGACGGAACGGGTGGATAAGTCTCGGCCCGCCTAAGACAGGACGACCTTGCTGGGAGGAGGCCGATCCAATGACGGGTAAGGGTCCAGCACTGCCCTTCTAACAGGCTCAGACCCGGTTTGTGCCCCTTGTACTGAGGTCAATCTAAGTGGCCTTGTCAAAACCAATGTCCTATGAGTGACAACGCTTGACCTACTCTGGGGAACGCTTGCCTCTCTGGTGACAGTTTGCTCCTTTGGATCCAAAAATTTTACTCTTAAAAATAATTGGCTACCAAAATGAGCCCTTCTTTGGGACACGGAAACCTCCCTATCCTTGTTCTTGTATACAGAAAAGGGGGAGATGCTGGAGACAAGCCCTGAGAAACTTCCCTCGCCCCTCCCTGAGTAAGAAGGTTCTATTATGGGCCTTTCTAACCTTGCTCCTCCCTTGCCCCGCCCCTACCTAAAGTTGGCCTTAAAAAGCCTACTTCAGCTCAATAAAATTTGACTCTTGACAAGTGCACATTTGCTTGAGTCCGTTCCTTCTCTCACCCATCTCTTTCAGGTCCTGGTCCTCCTAGCCCCCATGAATAACTAGGTCCCGAGGGTCGGGGCACTTATAGACTAGGATCAGAAGGAAGTAGAGGAAGTCCTCCCCTATCAGTGGACTTGGGGAGGGGCATGTGTGGAGAAGGGGGAGGGAGGGAGAGATTGGAAACAGAGGAGGGAGGGTGCTATAGGGGGGATACAAAGTGAATAAATTGTAATTAATAAAAATTAAAAGAAAAAATAACTTCAGAAATATCAAAATTCATTCTCTATATTAGTTTCTTTTTTCTTTTTTTTTCCTCTATATTAGTTTCAATAGTTCGTTTACCTTATGCAACAACCGTGAGAATAATCATGAAAATTGAAACTACTCCTTTTTTCCTGCCAGTTCACAGCTTTCATTGTCCCAGAAAGCTATGGGAAACTAAGAACCAGGGAGAATCAGCCTGGAAACCACATGGGCACAGGAGCTTTTAGTCAGAGTCAATGGAATCATCCCCTCCCTTTTTTCCTTCCTCTCTTTGTATTTTTAAAATTTTTTTAAATTATGCTTTATTCACTTTGTATCTCCCCATAAACCCCTCCCTCCTTCCCTCCCAATCCTACCTTCCCTTCCCCTTCTCCACACATGCCCCTCCCCAAGTCCACTGATAGGGAAGGTCTTCCTCTACTTCCTTCTGATCCTAGTCTATCAGCTTTCATCAGGAGTGGTTGCATTGTCTTCCTCTGTGGCCTGGTAAGGATGCTCCCCCCTCAGGGGGAAGTGATTAAAGAGCAGGCCAATCAGTTTATGTCAGAGGCAGTCTCTGTTCCCATTACTATGGAACCCACTTGGCCACTGAACGGCCTTGGGCTACATCTGTGTAGGGGTTCTAGGTTTTTTCCATGCATAGTACTTGGTTGGAGTATCAGTATGAGGAAAGACCCCTGTGCTCAGATTTTTTAGTTCTGTTGCTCTCCTTGTGGAGCTCCTGTCCTCTTACTATTTCCCACATCTTTCGTAAGATTCCATGCACTCTGCCCAACAGTTGGCCATAAGTCTCAGCATCTGCTTTAATGTTCTGCAGGGCAGAGCCTTTCAGAGGCCCTCTGTGATGGGCTTCTAACTTGTTTCCTGTTTTCTTCTTCTTCTGATGTCCATCTGCTTTGCCCTTCTGGTTGGGGATTGAGCATTTTAGCTAGAGTCCTCCCTCTTGATTAGTTTCTTTAGGTGTATGAATTTTAGTGGGTTTATCCTATATTATATGTCTGTTTGAGTGAGTATATACCATGTGTGTCTTTCTGCTTCTGGGATAGCTCACTCAGGATGATCCTTTCCAGCTCCCACCATTTACCTGCAAATTTCATGATGTCCTTGTTTTTTAATTGCTGAGTAATATGCCAATGTGTAGATGTACCACAATTTCTGTATCCATTCTTCATTTGAGGGGCATCTTGGTTGTTTCCAACTTCTGGCTATTACAAATAAAGCTGCTACAAACCTGGTTGAGCAAATGTCCTTATTGTGTACTTGAGCATCTTTTGGATATATGCCTAGGAGTGGTATAGCTGGATCTTGAGGAAGTGCTATTCCTAGTTGTCTGAGAAAGCATCAGAAACTGCCTACAGATTGGGAAAGAATCTTCACCAACCCTATATCTGACAGAGGGCTAATGTCCATGATATATAAAGAACTACAGAAGTTGAAAAGGAGCAAATCAAGTAATCCAATTAAAAAATGGGGAACAGAGCTAAACAGAGAACGTTCGATAGAGGAATATCAAATGGCAGGGAAACACTTAAAGAAATGCTCAATGTCCTTAGCCATCAGGGAAATGCAAATCAAAATGACCCTGATATTTCACCTTACAACCATCAGAATGGCCAAGACCAAAAACACAAGTGACAACACATGCTGGAGAAGTTGTGGAGAAAGGGGAACCCTCCTCCACTGCTGGGGGAAATGTAAACTTGTACAACCTTCCTCTCTTTTTAAACATGGTCTTCCAGTTTCCTACTTCCTGCATAGCAGAGGACAACCTTGAAGTCTGTATTCTCTTACCTTCACCTCCTGGAAGATAAGATTGCAAGCAGAAACCACCAGACTCGGCTGATAACATGCTGATTTGGATCCCAGGACTTCACGCATTCTAGGCAAACACTCTAGAATGTGAGCCTCATCCTCATGATGCAGGGTGAGGCTTCAGAATGCAGAACTCTCCTTTCTCAGGTTGCACTGCAGCTGCTATATTCTACAGAGGTTGAAACCCAGCTCTGTTCTACAAGCAGAGTTCAGTATAAATACTGAAGGTGAAAGGTTAGACTGTGCTTACAGCCAGACTGCATACATGTGCCAAGTACTGATCCACAAGTCCACTACAGCTGAACACAGACACTTGCCTTGTAGGAGGAAGCATTCTTCACATTACCCTCTAGTACCCATGTGACTGCCTGTAGGTGTGAAAGCTAGAAGTTGTAAAGCTGGGGAGGCAACTCAGTTGCAAAGCTGTTTCTCATATGAGCAGGAGAACCTGAGTTCACTTACCAAGATCTACATGAATAATTGGACATGGTGATACCCATCTCTAATCCTAGTGCCCAGGAGTCAGGCACAGGCTGGCTGCCCATCCACTCTAGCATAATGGGTAAGCACCAGGTCAATAAGATAAGCAAGGTGTCTCCTGAGGACGATGCTTGAAGGTGAGCCTTGGTTCAGCATGCATGCACACACGCATTCATCCATGCACACACCAAGGAGAGAGTATAGCCTCACCTTGTCAACCACAAAATGTCAAGCTTAAGGTGGTGGAAACCACAGTGATTTTGCATGTTTCCACTCAGTTTAGTTGTGGAGGTAGTGTTCCTTCTCTGATACTCTTTTTCATCCACCAGAACACTCTCATACCTGAAAGGCTCCTCATAATCCCTCCATTTTTCCTGAAAGCCCATGAAACAGGACATATTCCTGACTTACTCAGACCCCAGCATCCATTCCTCTTCTCGTGAATGTCCTCATAAACTGCACATGCTCATACATTGTGAAAGTTCTCATGCAAACTTCTACTCTTTCAGTTAAATCTTGGGACTTAGTGAAACTATGGTGACTATTTTCTGTACTTGACTCTTTTCCTGGATTTAATTATCACAGATTTCACTGTCTATTTAATGTTTTCACTGCATAGCCAAGGAAAGAATTTTTCCTGTGCACAGATCCCTGTCAATAATACACAAAATTAAAACTGCTTTCTCATTTTCTCTCACAAACACCTTAAGAGCACCTTTGCAAAACAGGAACTCACAGCATTGTTGCAGGATATTTGATCCCATTGTGATCTCCAAAATTATTAACTGTACAACCCTGTTTATTGTTTAGTGTAGTTGAGCCCTATCACACACCTTTAATCCAAGAGACCTCTGTAACAGGATTTAATAAAATGAATCCCAGGTTGAGTAAGAAATCAGCTGACAGAGATTAAAGAGTAGGAGGGACTTTGAGTTGAGGGCTTATTTAAGACAGCATAGAGGAGGAGGAAGAGGAGAAAGCAGAAGCAGAAGCAGAAGAAGAATCTTTAACTCAAGCTCTGGCTTTTGAATAGGCTTCAGGTCCTCAGATTCTTGGCTTTTTGGGCTTTGAACTAACAAGCCTTCAGCCTTGGTTTTTTTTTGGGGGGGGGGGCTTTTTCCTCCTGGGCTGTCAGTTGATTAGTGAGCCTTTGGGTTTTTTCCATCCAGACCTGAGCTGAGAAGGAAGGTAACTGTTTGCCTTCTCCATCTCTCTGAGCTAGCAGGTTTTCACTCAAGCATCTAGCTGCTGAGTCTTTATTGGTAAAATAGAACAGATTAGGATTTTCATCATCGTTTATAACAACCACACCATCTCACCTTTATCTATTATTCTTTTTTCTTATTTACATTCTAGACTCTTCCCAGTTCCTAAACAGCCTGAACCAAATGTCCTAGATACCCACCCTCTGTATTCCCTGCTGTGCCCTGCTAACATCGGGCTGCACCATTGATCAAACGTGTATTCGGCCCCAATCAGTTTCTGCATATCATTGAGCTTGTACATGGCTTCCCTTTCTTCAAATTAGTATTTTTTTCCCACTCAGGTACCAATAATATTTTCTGTTTGAAAAAACTCAGATAAAGTATGGCGGAGGGTGTGGGGAGACGGCCCTGTTGATAAAGGACCTACTATGCAAATATAAAGATCTGACTTTCCAGAACCCATATAAAAAGACCAGGTATGATGGCTCACACCTCTGTAAGTCTAACTCAAGAGAGCCCCATTGAGCAGCCAGCTGCATCTAGTCAGAAGTTCAAGGGCAGTAAGAGACCTTATCTTAGAAAACAAGATGGACAGCACCTAAGGAGCACCATACAAGGCTGATCTGGGACCTGGACATGTGCGTGCACGCACACACACACACACACACACACACACAGAGAGAGAGAGAGAGAGAGAGAGAGAGAGAGAGAGAGAGAGAGAGAGAGAGAGAGAGAAAGCATACTGCACCCACAGAAACACACATGTACACATACACATTTTTTCAATTATATAAAAACAACAGTGTGCTTCTTTCACTAAGTACAAGAATCTAAATCCAACAGTCAGTGTTTTCTAGAAATGTTCTTTAAAGTAGGAAAAATTTGTATACAAAGTGAGCTACACGTTGCTTTTCCACATCACTGCTGACTTCTCTATGCAACAGGGTGTGCCTGGTCCTTGCTGCGCTGTGTGTTCTTGGGTTTATCACCATCCCTGTTTTACCCTCTAACACCGGATAGGAGAGAAAGAAGAATAGAGGGTTGAGCCCATTAGAAAAATCCCTAAATCTAATTTCTTTCCTTTCATTTTTTCTTTGACCACAGCTAGTAGCAAGCCAAAACCAACCTCCCTAAACAACCAATGACTACTGCCCCTGCCTCTAAGGGCTCTAGCATTTGTGTATACTCTGAAAAATTTCCAGGATTCCAAACATCACACAATCACAGGAACCATCTGCAACTGGCAAAACCATGCATGCCTCTCCAAGAGCAAGAGGCAAATTATAGTCAGCTGCTGTGGACAATCCCAAGTAGCGCTGTATCCCCACACTTGGGATTAAAACAAAAACATATTCTTCTAATATTTCTGTGTTGTTGTTTTTTAAAGAAACAAAAGTCCAAAGTGGTCACTACAACAGGGTCTCTTTCCTTCTTCCCTGCACATTGACTGCTGGAGTTGTCCTCAGTGGCAAGGTCTACTACATAGACCTTCCACTATTCATTTAGATCCTATCTTCTATTAGTGATGTTTCTGCTATGACAGTCATTCATTCACCAACACATTACAGCGGTTGTGGTGTTTCTTTACGTCTTGATTTGTTGATCTTCCTTAGTTTTGAAGGACATCCATCTCTAAAGGTACGCACTGGGACTTAGCCATCTTAAAGTGTCTGGTTAGGGCCTTCGTGGACATGGGTGTTGCAGTGTCGTCACTGCACATCCTACCTCTCATATTCCAAGGACTGTTTCTTTTCTTGGCCTCCCTCGTGATAGTAATTTATTCTGGTCACACTCAATCATGTGACCAGTGTGCCTGCCAGCATTTCCTCAGGTTGATGGTGTGCATGAATTGCTTCACTTAGGGCTTCCTTCCACCTTTCCTTCAGTCCATGATCCAAGCCTGTCTAGAGCCACCCTGCCTATCCTTCCCTGGAGAGTTCTATTGCCCGCTGAGCAGCTGAGGTGTGCTAACAGGTTAACATATGACTTTTCTCCAAGGAAAATCTCATTATTGGAGAGTAGCTTGGGCTGTATACTGACTCACTGCCAGAGAATTTGCCACTGAGAGGCTTGCTGATAGAGCTGGTATCCAGGAGCTGGTTCAAGTCTTAGTACCCTCTGAGTGGTTGAGTTTATCTCTGAGACACAATGTGGGAAGTTCATTTAAGCATGTGCCTATGCTCTTTCTCCCAGTGCCCATGAGCCATTTGAGCCAGGGACTCTCATCCATGGGGAGTTTATACAGGCCCAGAAACTTCAAAATCTGGACCCATGGGCTCTATGACATTTCATCTGTTTCTGTCTTTGTATGAATGGGAAAATTGTGGAAGTGAAGAGAGGCATCAGGAATATCTAGTAATCAATGTGAATATAATCAGCTTAAAACCCATTTCTGCCTTTAACTGTGATCTCTCTATATATGTTGCTATATTCATAACGGTGTGCTCTCTCAATAAACACTTGGTCTTTGAGTTGGAGAAAATACTGGCCCCTGATACTCTGCCACGGAAGACTGAACTCTGTTCTGCTTTAAATTGTAATGGAATCCACCACTCTCAGTTTAAAAAGGTACATTCAAATAGCAATAATTAATTTTGTGCTTGTCTATGGATGGAAAAGACACCACACTAGCAGGACTGGGTCTCAGCCTCCTGTGAGACAAACTTTATAAAAATGTATTCATTAAAAAAGTAATGTATTTGCCTATACATATACACACAAATATACAAAGAAAATAGAGCAGCTAGCAGGGTAACTGAGGGAGTATAGGCAGCTTTCCTTTAGACCTGTTAAATATTATTCCATGGCAACAGACTGGCAGAAACTCAAACGGCAGCAGGTTCTGTGTGCTGACCTTACCTACCAACACAATGTCAGTTCTTGTTCTCTCTCTGTATCTTTCTCTGTGTTTGTGTGTGCGCGCGCACAGGCACACATGCACGAGCACCTGTGTTTTCTTTTTAGAAAAATCTTTGGTATACTGTCAAAAGACACTTGATTTAATTAAGACCTATGAGGTAGGCTGAGGGATGTTTTTTATGAAAATAGTTTGAGTGAAAGAAGAGTGATGTGCCTGAAGGGAACTACACTGAGGACAATAATGGTATCTGGATGTTTGCCTAAAACACAGATTGTAAAGTCACTTTTAAAATTGTATCATTCAGTGTTTAGACATAGCAAGTTTCTAAGAACTGCTGAACAGTTGCATAGCTCTGATTCCCAGTCAGATGCTCTTTGTGAAGCCTGCACTGTCTGAACACTCACTTTATTCTTAAACATGAGTGTCAAAGACACAGGAAGTCTTGGCCTGATGAAGCCAGCTTCAGGATGCCATCTGGGGCTCTCTGTAGTTACACATAGGTCTCATCATTTTATTTTACTTTCCTGTTCCCACAGGAGTTCCCTAGATGTGTCAATCAACTTTGTGTGTCAGAAACTTCAGATAGTCAAGAATGAGAAAAGTAGGTTTATTTTTATCTTCCTTTGCAGGGGTCGGGGGTCTAGATCTATAGGCCATACTTCATGTGGAGCAGAGCATAAATCTAGGTGCCTCAGCTGCTTGCCAGCCAGCACAGGGAGGGAGAAGGCCAGGCCCCCATCCGCACAGGTTCTGCCCTTCCTGTGACACCACCCTGGGATATCACCTCTCACGCTGGAGGCCAGGGGCAGACTAGGAGAGGCTATGATGCTCAAGATGGAAATTCCAGCAAGAGAAGACTGACTCCACATCTGATTCAGAGCAGCAGAATTCTTAGCCAATCCATGCACATTTCTGTTCAAGAATACACATTTTTGACACATGGAATGTAACTAATAAGAAAAAATATGTAAGCCACAGAAAAAGATTAACCTCATAAAATAAGGTACATTTTAAAAGAGTGTGTATTCATTTTAGCCAAGTGTAATAACATTCCAAAGACTTCTGTTTTGTAAATGATCTGCACATAGAAACTTATATTTAAGTGTACAAGATTTTTGTGTTAATTGGAGTAAGTATATTAAAATGCAATAGTTGTACATAAAGTCTTGTTATTTCCACGTGAATATATCTGCCTTTATTGTGTTGTAGAAATTTCAGTTTTCTGGGAACTTGGTTTTCTTTTTTTCTTATTTTGTCACTGTACTATTATTCTTTAGGTTTTCAGCAGACTTCCTGGTAGGAGTTCTTCAGTTGTAGACTTTGCACCTTTGAATTGTTTTTCCTTTCTTACCTCAATGTTTACTATCCTCAATTGAATTTTGAATAGGGATTATGACAGTAAAAAATATGGTTTGTCACTGAGTTTGTAGTAAGATCACAGTTATTGTTTAACACCTAGACAACTATATTGCTGTTGGGTTATCACACATAGGAAAATATATAATCAAAGCGTATTTCATATATTATTGATTTCATTAATTACAAGATTAAAATAGAGGCTGGGTCATAGCTCATTTGATAAATAGAGTGCTTTCTCAACATGCAAAAAGCCCTGAGTTTGGTCACCAGCATCACAAAGACCAGGTGTAATGGTGTACACCTGAAGATCCAGCACGTGAAGGTACTGTGACATCCATTCTCTGACACAAGTAGAAGGCAACAGGAGATGAGGAGCTTGAAGAGATGGTGAGGAGCTTCAGGCAGGTAAGGCATCATTATCCACCACAGAAGAAGACCAAAATGTACACAGGGGCATATGTGTAAACCACCACAAAGAATGCATACACATAGACACACAGACTTACAGACAGACACACCAGCAGTCTGGAGAAGGTGAAGGCCTCTGATGTTAAGGCCACATTTACACAGAACCCACACAAAAGTGGTGTTCTGCCAAAAATAGCCATATTTTATAACAGGTTAGATCATGTTTACTCTTGGGTTCCTCAGACGTCCAGTTTTTATGCTGACTGAAGCTCCCACCCCATGTGCAAAGTCAGCCATACTTTTCCTAACTCATACAAGAAATTCCAATTATTGCCACATTGGCTAAACTTAAACTGGCCCTTACAGCCTTCTGCTCTCCAGATAAATTCCTGAGGAGCAGAGCTCAATGGCATTTTCAGCTACATGGTGAGTTCAAGCTTAGCTCAGCTAAATGAAAGCCTGTCTTGAAGCAGGATACATAAAATAAAGGTAAGTGGTAATTGCTTATCTTGAAGTATCTATAGAGATATGAATATTAGCAACAATAATGCTTATGTTTATGTACTTTGTTACATAGTTTATATGTTGTTTACATGTTGATTTAGCTTAATAGACATAATCTAAATGTTGGCAGACAGAGAAAAATAGATTGACTCTGACAGAGATTTGAAAAATTGGAAAAACTGAAAATCTGTGCCGTTTGAATGCCCCAAATAGCAGAGCAGTCCAGAGGGTGCTGGATCACAGTGTTCAGCCTTGAAAGCCTCCTCCGGCAGCGAGGCCTGTGGGAAGCACTGCTGAACAGTGGGACTGCGCCAGTCTGAGCTGTGTTTACTTGTTATCAAACACCGCTGCTCTTCTGGAAAAAATGGAAACTTTTACAATCAGCATGAAAACAGAAATAAGCCAAATAATCATTGTAATGGTAGAAACACTTGGAAAAGCAATGTTCGATTTGGTATTAAATCAAAGTCAGAGTGCTTTTTGGCCCAATCTACTAATGCTTTCTGTGACCATAAAATCTGGCAACAGCAAGGCAATGCAATACTGGTGAGAAACGCTGGTGTGAGAGGAGGTGTGTAGCACACATGACACACACACACACAAAGTAGGGGTGCTGGTTCCCTGGCAGCTGAAACATCTGAGTTATTCTGGGTGACTACTCTGGCCTGCAGAGGAGCCTAAAATTCATGGGAAGCCTCCCCTACTTAGCAGACTGTTGGAATCAAGCAGACTGTTGGTTCCAGGTTTAGCATTTCCAGTATGTCTTAGACTCCATCTCTGCTCTAGACAGGCCTTGACTGGGAGACACTGCAGCTCTCATCAAAACAAAGCAGAACAAACACCCTTCATGTGTATGGGTGTTCAATTCAAGGCACCTACATACTAACTCACGCCATGTGCTGTGTGTGTGTTTATTGGAATAAGGTCATTGCTTTCTTGAATCTGAAAACATTAAAAATGTTACGTGTCACAGGAATGGTGAGATGGCTCAGTTGAGTAAAGATTCTGCTTTTCAAGTGAGTACCCAGTACCTGACCTAAGATGCCCAGGGCCCACATAAGAAGAAGCTGGAGGAAGATGACGCATGCCTGGAAACTCGATGTGCGTGGAAGCAGATCCAGGAGCATGTCTGAGGTTTACTGGCCAGCCAATGTAGCAGAAAGAGTACCACGTTCTGAGAGGAAGCTGTCTCAGAAAAACAGTGTGGGGAGTGATAGAGGAAGACAGTCACACCTGAGGTGGGAGGCTGGCCTCCACATGCACATACATACAAGCACATATTCACACACACACCCCTACACAATTCAGTCAGACCCAGCAGCAGTTCAGAAGCTGACAGCTCAGACACCGACTTGACATTTTAAAATCATTTTCTAATTTATACGTATGCTTTCTAATCAACTGTGTTCATTTTTCTCCAGTCTTCCTCATGGACCCATGAGAAATGTGAGCCCTTTCAGAGCTCAGAACCTCTTGTTGATCTACAGTTTTCTCTGTCCATTCTTCCGACACCATTTTCTCTTCATACTCACAGCAATTGATCAGTATTTACATTGGATTATCACCGTGGAAAATCTTGAATTTTGATATCTAGACTTTCCTAGTTTTGTTTTCAGAAATAATCTGAAGGGTTTTTTGTTTGTTTGCTTGCTTGCTTGTTTTGGGGGATAGAATATTTTATTCTTAAAAAAAATTAAAGTTCCTGTGAGCAGGAGTTACTCAGCGGCTGCTTGTTTTCCCACTAGGATCCCCCTTTGAGGTGAGTGAGGTGGTGATCCCCAGCAAAGTGTCATGTGAGTCCCTTGCCTCCATTTGGTGCACAATAACTAGACCTGTTCTGATGGCTTCACTCATGTCTTGAAAACCCACCAGCAATTAGAGCTGAGGTTTCTGTTTTTACAGAGACATAACAGCATATGGCTGGATCGATGGAAAATCTGAGTTTCTATTTCCCTATATACCCACTATGTATGCCGGGACATTTAGCAGAAAAAGCACATCGGCAGCATCGAGGAGAGAAGTATGTGTGTCTAATGGTGTGCATAAGTCCTAGGTGGAGCAAGAAACATCTGGCGCTGTTCTGGAGCGTGCTGCACCTTCCCAGCAGGGGACTGACAGAGGTGGCAGTCCTTCTCTCTCCCACCCCCACGGACTTGGGGACATGCTTTACTAGTTCACGTTTATTTTTCTGCCGATGTTTGCACAATGACTTCTAGGTAGTCTCTCTCTTTCTCCTCTCCTCTCTTCTCCTCTCCTCTCCCCTCTCTCTTCTCTCCTCACCTCCCCCCCTGTGTGTATGGTATACATGTGTTTAAGTGTGCATGCATATATATACATGTATGTGGGGTGCAGGATTCAATGTCCCATGTCTTCCGTTGTTACTTTCCACCTTATTTTTGAGGGACTTTCACTGAACCTGGAGCTCTTTAGAAAGGGGTCGGGTTCTGTGCCAGAAGATGTGTTCTCTTGAGCCACATCTCTTGGCAGTGCTGTCCTTCCTCCCACAGCTGCCCCTCTGAATGCAGGTCAAGACCTGGAAGGATGGCCATAGGACAGAGGGCCTGCCATTTGCTGATGAATCACACTGAGCTGGCTCTTCCTGCCTAACTTAGTGAGTTTTTGAGTTGGGGCTAGGAAAATATTACCACAGCAGAAACAATTTCTACCTAGGAAGAGAAGCCAGTTGAGCTGAGCTGACTAACCCAAGCTCCCACTCTCTGTTGGGCTCAGTGGGGCTAGGGAGAGAAATCAAGGCTGATATCACTGCAGTGGGAAGAATGCAAACAGCCTGCCCTCTGAGAGAACACATGTTTTTGTAATTGCAGACACATTTCTTCAGCAACACCATGCCAAATTCTATTTTTACACTCTGTAGACAATTAACAGTTGTTCCCACCCCCGACCTGCACAGTCAAATGTGCTGAGAATTTGCCTTCTGTGAGCTGTGGGCTCTGAACGCTGTTTCAGATGTCCTGGTTCCAGTCTGTCTTCGGCTTTCTGGGCAGCACTGCTCTGAGACAGTGTGGGAGGCAGCTGACTGCCAGGCAGCGTCGGAGCTATTCTAGTCTGGCCTCTGTTCAGCGTGCCAGAGAGAGCTGTATGAGTCAGTGGAAAGAAGTATTGAATTGCTTGCAAAAAAATATGTGAGAGATTGTTGGCAGGGAGGAGGAGTGATCAGCACAGGGTCAGAGTGTGGTTTGCCGCACAGGCCGGGGAGGGAGGCAGGATGCGCGGACTCCTCAGGTTCCACCCCACCCTCTCTCTTCAGAAAATAAAGCCGCTGAGTGTGTACCTACCCACATGATACCTGTCTCAAAACACAAGGGACATGATGGAGGGATGGGACCATATTCCAGACATTGACCTCTGAATTCTGGACTTCATGTGTGTGCTCACAGGTATACATGCACACACATACACACTGTGCATGCATGTAAACACACAAGCACAAAAAAAAAAGAAAGGAAAATGCTTGGCTACTTTCAAATGTTATCATTTGAGTAAAATTGATAACACATTGAGTAAAATCAGGTTGAGAACAGGGTTATTCCTAAGCTTGGCAGTACCTGACATCCCCATTCTGGATACTGTACCAAAATGGCAAAAGCTCCTGAGCAGCTGCTATGCCTCTTTGCAATGAGCCATCTTTGCAAGCACAAGAGCCTTCTGAGAGCAAATGCAGATGTGCCTGTGCTACCAGCACCCGGGCCAGCTGTCCTTGCACCTTGTCTAATCCATCCATGGCCAGTCTTGTCAAGGCACATTTGCTCTCTCATTCTAAAATAGCGTCCGCTTGGCCTGGTCCTAGACGGCACTCTTTTCAAGTCTTGTAAACGCCATGATGAAACTTTGTGGCTTCCTTCTTCTACCACTGATACTTCTGTTTCTGATCACAGCCACCTTCTTTGTCTCCCGTTGCTTCAAAGCTGCTTGTGCTTTAATCCTATTGTCTCTGTAGATATCCTTGGAACATTCATGGCATGCCTTGAGTTCTTCCCTTCATACTTATGATGAATAATTTAATTAACATTTCCTTGAGCTTTTAAGATTATCCCCCAATATTTCCACCTCATATCATAAAGTTAAATGTTTACTGGGAAAAAATACTGTGTGAGAAATTTCAGAAAAAAACTAAAGCCAACATGCATGATGACTTCCAGAACTTCTGTTTTCACAGTGAGTTAAAAAGACCTGCCATAAACTATATGAAGTAAGCCACTCTCTCCTGAAGAGTGGTATGCACAGAACCCACACCTGCCTGCTCTTTTCCTCCTGACCATGCCTACCAGCCTTTCTTCTGATTTGTCTCTGGCTGATCAGATGTCACTTCTTAGGAAGTGTGTTCACACTCAGGACCACACTGGCCTTAGCTTCACATTCTTTCTCTCCCTTCAGAGACTACCTGACTCCATCTCCCACCCCCTCTCACGTCCTTCCAAACCAGTCTACTCACTGTGCTCATGAATACAGAGCATTTTCACCTTGTAAAGTGTTGTGCTGTCTTCTTCTCACACTAAGATATGCTTATTGAAAAATCACACTTTCATTTGGAGTGATTGAAATTCCGTGGGTTTCAAGAATTGGAACAGTGCTTACCATGTCTGGAAGCTGTCGTGGTTAGACTGGACACTGTAGTGGTCTTTTGTGGCCCCTGCTAAGTTGCACCCATGCACTTTCTGTGGTGATTTCACCTGACACTGTCTTTTATTTTAGCCTCGCCCTGAGCCCCTTAACACTGCTCCATGGCTCTTCATTGCAGTAGACACCGTCATCCACTTCTACATCTTCCACTGCACTCTATAGAACATCTCAGTGCTTAAAATCTATAGTAAGTATAAAAAGAAAATCTTCATGTTTACTTGGTTGATTTGTTACGTTGGTTTATAAATACTTTTTAAGAATAATTACTTCTTTAATTCACTTATTCTGCATTTCTATTCAGATGGCTTTACTCTGATTGTGAATACTGTAACACTTTTAGCTTTAGTTCACGCAAACAGAAAAGCGTCCTTACCATTAGAGAAACCCTGATCAGACTAAGGATCTGAGTCCCATATGAAACTGTCATTCACTGTGGTGCAATGCAGAGCATAAGTGCCACGTCTGCTGGAACTGTGGAGTAAGCCACCTCTGGACAGCAGGTTGCTGCACTGGCTGCTCTGACATCCGTGTTCCTGTAATGTCTGTATGGTGGCAATCCCCAATGTTGTATGACACAGGGAAGGCCATCACTGAGCCTGTTAGCATTTCTTGAGAAAAAAAAGTGCGATGCAGTGGGAACCTAGAGGCTCCCTGAGATGCCTCAGTGTCACAACTTTATAAAGTGAAGAATAGGGTATAGTAGGGCACACTCATCTTTGGCTTATAATTCTTTTCTTTTTTCTAAAACAGTCAATCAAAATGTGAGTCCTAGTTATTTTAAAATGCACATAGCTCCTATACAAAAGAGCAGTTGGGGCTCTGCTGCCAAGTATTATCATAAACAACACTGGTAATGCATATTCATGAGGATGTTTTGCATCTGGATTAAATATTTTAAAAATATAAATCATAACAACATTAATACCATATGAACGTCATTTGGTGGTGGCTTGTGACTTTAATTCCAGCACTCCAGAGGCAGAGGCAGGTAGATCTTTGAATTTAAGGCCAGCTGGTATACAGAGTTCCAGAATAACCAGAGATACTCAGAGAAACCCTGTCTTGAAAATTAAAAAAATAAAAATAAAATAAAACTAATATTAATGCCTAAATGTAGAGGTCTTTTGTAGAGTAATAATCTATGTGGCATGATTTAATGTAAAAATAAATTTTAAATATATTCAGTTCGGAAAATAAAGATCCATGAGGTGGAAGCTGATGCACATCTATAATTCCTGTTTTGGGAGGTGGGGGCTGAAGGAGCATGAAGCCAATATTAGCTCCAGCTATGTCTATAGTCAAGACCAGCGTAGGTTACATGAGACTTTATCTCAAAAACAAGCAAACAACAATAACAACAACAAATATCTAAGACAGAACATAATCAAAGTAACAAGTAGAAAATTTGCTTATTTTCCAAATTGAGATAAGCTTAGAAATTAGTGTCAAAACAGAGAGTCTTCTTGAATTGTGAGAAAAATCATACATTTGGAAAGCTTCCCAGAAGGGGACGAGGACACAGCCATGACAAACAATATGTACAGACTTCAACATGATCACGCTGAAGCAAAACATTGAAGACTGAAGAGAAATACTAAACAATATGTGTAACTGAATATTTGGTTTGGGTACAGGGTTTCAGAGAGCCCAGCTGACTTTCAGCTCACTGTGTAATCAATATTGAAGTTGAGGGCCTGATTTCCCTGCTTCTACTGCTCAAGTGCCGTAATTTCAGAATATGCCACCATACCCAGTTTACACGGGATTGAGGAACCCACACAGGCATCTGTGTGCAGTAGACAAGCACTCTACCCATTGAGCCGCTGCTCCAGGCTGCTGTTCACAAGCTTGTTGGAACTATACCCTCGACCAGGAGGCACATTTATGAAGGCCTCCATGAAGACATTGGTAACTCTGGGCCCAGCATTCCTGGTAAGGGGCCCAGCAGTTCATTTTCACCTCCTGTGGCAGTGGATAGTCTTGTCTGTAAAACAGAGATAATCACCACTTCATTTACATAAGCTTGCTGTGAGAACTAAATGAGCTCATGTCGAATATTTTTTAAAAGTCCCTGAGTAGAGTGGACATGAATGTGTTGGTTGTTAGGAAAGCAAGTTGTAAAACATTGATTAGGTGGGTACAGAAACCATGTAGTGTGATCGCTCCATGTTGGCTTCTATAAACCAATGCAGCACCAAGGGAACTTTATCAGAAGTCTTGGAAATAGTACACACATCCAAATCTTTAAATGTAGCATTGGGCAGAAATAAAGTTAAGCCAGCAGTCAGCCTAGAAGAAGGAAGTATGTGGCCACAATGTTCCACATGACTGTTGCTTCTGTTTATCCCACCCGTGAGCATCACCAGAGCCTAGGACCTCCTTTTTGGCAGGAGTCAGAGAGGTTTTCAATGGTGAGTATCATATGTGAGCCATTGGTAAATGGTTCCAAATGCTGGGAGCAGGAGTTGCCCCCAAATTAGATGGATATTTAATATTTGTGTTAATGTCCCTGCTAAAATAAGAACTGTTGCTTCTCAGTTGGCTTCACAGAGGTCTTCTTGATGGTGGCACTGTGGTACTCTGGATGATGGTACCCTGACACTCTTGATGATGGTACTGCGACACTGTTGATGATGATATGGTGACACTCTTGGTGATGGTACTATGACACTGTGTAATCTGTCAGTCTCAGGTCTTCTAGCCAAGCCTCAGTCACAGGGCTTGCTCTTGGAAAAAAAAGCATGATAGGTGAAGGAACAGCAGATATTTTGGTAGGGGCAAATGCCCTTTATTTTACAGGGATTTCCTGCTCAATGGCTTTCATGGTTTCATTTTACTTGTTTCATGTTTCATGTTTTACAAACATGATACTGAGCTGGGGAGATGGTTGTTAGGAGACCCCCTGCTCATACACTGCATGAGGATATGAGCTCATATCCACAACATGCATGAAAAAGCCAGGTGTGGTAGGGTGACTATAATCCAAGCCCTGGGGCAATAGAGACAAGGGGATCCTGTAGTTGCCAGCAATCTAGCCTAATAGGTGAACTCCAGCTTCAGTTAGAGACTTTAACTGTTAGAGACTCAGTCTCAAAATTATAAGGTAGACAGCAACTGAGGAAGATATCCAGTGTTGTCTTCTGACTGCTATATGCATGTGCTCTCATGTGGATGTGCATACATACAGATATGTGTACATGTATAGATACGTGATTTATAAATCTAAGAGCACTAGGTGTTTCTTGAAAACTGGGTGCTATAAAATTCACTATTGACACTCCTTTACAAGATGTGAACCCAGCACGGATGCTAGTAGTCTGGTGCTCCACCCTCAAGTGCTTAAACAATCACAGCCCCAGTTATTAAAATGGCTTTGGAAACTTGGAACCCTTGGGCTCAGTGTGTGCACACATGGCCAGCAGGGAAGTGAATATGTGAGCTAGAACTCCCATGGAGTCTGGATAAGCCGTAGATGCAAAACCTGGAAACATTTTCATGTTTAGGAATAAGCTTCAGACTTTGCTTCGGTGTGGAAACAGGATCTAAGTTACTCTTGTCCCCTCTTCATGAGGGAGCTGTCTTTGTCAGTTTTCAGTGATAGCGGGAAGAAATCAGTACTCTAGAAAACTCTGCAGAGATTCCTGGAGTCATTTTTTCTCTTGGTATCAGTGCTCACAAAAGTCATCTTCACGTTTACATGACATGCATTAAATAGAGCAAGCTGGTTTCCTACTGTACTTTCTCACTGCCTGTGACATTTGAAGAGATATGCCCAGTCCATCATGGTGATACAAGGATCCCATCCAAAATGCAAGGCTGAATGGAAAAGGATTAGATATGGGTGAGATGTGCTGTGCAACCCAATGAATGAGTGAGCAAGGAATTCTTCCAGAATATAACTGTGGTACAAAAGACATTGAGATTAAAACAGGATGAATTCTGGCTAATATACAACAGGAAACAAAGACAAACAGCTTATTTTAAAACAATCCCAGGTGGTTTCAGTGTACTTCTTCTCCATGGGAGGGACAGCATCAGAGATTTCTAAGACCTTCTTAAATTCATTTTGATCAGTGGGTTTCCTTCATTCAAAGGCACAGCATGTGCTGTGAATGTCATGAGCATAAGATGTGCATTCTACGATGTATTCAACACCCTTTCTTTCTGTGAATGTAGCTGAGGCACCCAGGAGGCAGCAGCCCCCTGGGATCAGCAAACTCTGGCCTTTCCTCAGCAATCTGTAGTTAGGAAAGAGGTTTAGGAAAATACTGACATTGATGGTCCCAGAACAAAGTCAGAGAGGTATCGACAAATGTATTGGCTTCTGAACTCTAAAATCATGTGTGGTCATTCTTCAATGTCAACCTGATTGGCTGTATAATCACCATAGAAACCCACCTATATGTGGTTCAGATAATCTTTCTTAGTATTTTCCTCTTCTTTATATGTGTGCAAAACCAGATTTGTAAACATTTTTTTGTTTTTTTTTTCCGTTGCAAATCACGTGAGCATCTTTTTATTAAAAATCATTACAAGCTGCAGCTTGGGCTCACAGCCCCACCGTGGAAGTGGTGAAGAGCCTGAGAGCCCTGTGCTCAGGTTAGCTGGGTAATTTAAGGATTCTGGTCCCTCCCAGCATGTCCAAGGCATGGGCAATTCCTACCTGGCAAGTATCTATTTGTTGACACATTACATTTTGAATTGATTGGCTATAGGAAGGTCCCCAAACCATTAATCCCTCCCTAGGGGGAATAGGCTAGTTCCCTAGCAACTGTATCCCTAGTGTGTGGGGAAAGAATGTGGTAAGGCGAGTTTTCCCCCTCAGAGCATTACTGGACCTCCCCACCCAACTATTTTAGGCCTCAAGCACTAAGAATAGCCACCTTTAATCTCTTGGTCTCTCATTTCCCCCTTCCCATGATCATTTGAAGACCCAATCTTGGGTCTTTTAGGTATGACTCCTGTATACCTTAAGGCTCAATGATAAGCAGGGGTCCTTTTAGGGTGGATATAGGGGTAATAAGCCAAGGAGAACTATTATGCCAAGATTTAAACCATTTTCTGGAATTTTTTCTCTCTAGGGTCTTTAGGCTTTTAGTCCAGTTGCTGCAATATTAGTTCCTATTTTAACCAATCAGGTCCCCAAGATAATAGCTAATGTCAGGGAGCCCCTTTTGACTTAGCATTTCAGCCTGCTCAGTGGGATTTGGGGCCGAGGGTCTTGTCTTCTGAAACTGCTTCAGCACTGACAATAGACCATTGGCATCAGGGACTAGGGAGGCTGAAATGTCAGTCAAAGGCTGGGCAGTCCTCAGAAGCATCTGGTTAGCTGATCCACCCAAAGAAGCAGGGAGCAATCATGTCAGCTTCCAGGAAGTCCAGATTTCAGCTTGCAGTCCATAGCTGATCCCAGAATAGAGTCAAACAGGTGAAAATCTGCTGAGACAAATTTAGACTGGAGACAGTAGTTAAAATTTGTCTACTAAATTGGAAAGACCAGGGAAAATCACATCTGGGACTCTTTTGAGCTATGCCAGACCCAGGTCTCATGACTTTTTGATTCTCTGAAACTCATATGCATTTTAAACACAAAAGGAAATGTATTAATAACTCAGAAAAGTAACATCAGCAAATCTAATAACATTTTGAGAGTAACAAGTAAAACTACATCCAACGGGATGGGCACCAGTTAGCTGTCTGTTTTGTAATTTTTTTATAAACAACTTAACTGTGTCCAGTCTGGAACTCTAAGACTTTAACTGTGGGCCCTGTCCATTATCAGCCACCAATGGAGGTTGGCCACTTTTTGTACACTTAACATCTACTTTTAGCTTGCATCTCCATGTCACACTAGAAAGTTAGGCAAAAATATATTAATGGCTTTAATGCTAAACCCAGGATGCTTGAACTTTCCTTAA
>CM053760.1:74612372-74636522 GCA_028658305.1 Pachyuromys duprasi
GCCTATCAAACAGATTTGGGACCCCATGTCCCTCACAGTGCTATTGGGGAACACTGCCTGTCGGGATCTGGGACGTCTCCTGAAATCCCCGTGGCCTCGGTCTACCAGCTCGTCAGCTGGTGTACCCTGACACAACCGATCCTTGGCCACTCACTGTGTACTACCTTGAGATCTCAAAAATACACAGAATGACAGAACAGAAACACAGAACTTGGCCAAGACAAACGCGCTTACCCAGGCTTCCGATCCTCCGGCTCAGGAGTCCTGCGAGGTCTTGGGGATCCCGGAGAGCCCCCAAAGTATGTTGTGCCGAATCACAATTCCCCAAAAGACCACCACCAGGAGCTGAGTCCGTTGCAAATCACATGAGGATCTTTTTATTATAAATCATTACAAGCTGCAGCTTGGGCTCACAGTCCCACCGCGGAAGCGGTGAAGAGCCGAGAGCCCAGATTTGTAAACGTTTTGAGAAGCTGCTTAAAGCTATTTAAGTAAACTGGAAGTGGCCAAAAATGTTAAATCTAAAAAGTCTCTAACACAAAATCAAAAAAATCAGAGAAGAAAATTTTCTTAACCTGAAGAAAAAGATGCTTATAAATGTACATGAAGCTTACAGAACACCAAATAAAATGAACCAAAATAGAACAAAAAAAAACTTATACTGCATAATAATCAAAACACTAAATATACAAAAGAAAGAATATTGAAAGATGCAAGGCCATGGATCAAGTAATATAAATGCAGACCTATTAGAATTACACCAGTCTTCTTCTCAGAGACTTTAAAAGACAAAAGGGCCTGGGCAGATATCTTGAAGGCCCTAAGAGAGCACAGATGCCAGCCCAGACTATGATAGGCAGCACAATTTACAATCACCATAGACGGAGAAAACAAGATATTCTGTGACAATACCAAATTTAATCGATATTTTTCCACTATCCCAGCCATAAAGAAGATACTATAAGAAAAACTCCAACCCAAGGAGGTTAAGTACAGCCAAGAAAATAAAAAACTCTACTGCAGCAAAACCAAAAGATGGGAATTACACACACACACATGCACATGCACATGTACACTACCACAACCAACATCAAAATTACAGAAATCGTCAGTCATTGGTCATTAATACCTGTCATTATCAATGGACTCATTTCCACCCAAAACTACACAGGCTGACAGAGAAAAGGCAAAAACAGAACGCACCATTCTGCTACAGACAAGAAACACATCTCAGCAACAAAGATAGACATTACCCCAGAGTAAAGGGCTAGAAAAAGGTTTTCCAAGCAAACAGACAGAAGAAACAAGAAGGAACAGCCATTCTAGTATATAACAAAATAGAATTTCAACCAAAATTTTAAAAAAAGAGATGGGAAAGGACACTTCAGACTCATCAAATGAAAAATCCACCAAGATGATATCTCAGTTCTGAACATCTATGCCCCAAATGCAAGGGCACCAACATACATGAAGCTTAAATCACACATCGAAATCCACACATTAAGAGTGAGAGACTTCAACATCCCATTCTCTCTAATGGACAGGTCAATGAGACAAAAACTAATCAGAGAAATAATGAAACTAACTAGTGTCATGAATCAAATGGACCTAACACATAACTACAGAGGATTTCACCCAAACACAAAAGAACCACAAGCAACCTTCTCCAAAACTGACCACATATTCCATAACAAAGCAAACATCAACAGAAAAAAGAAGATTGAAATAATCCCTTGTATCTTATCAGATGACCATGGACTGTTGAAGCTGGGCTTCAACAACAGTAGAAACAACAGAAAACCTACAAATTCATGACAACTGAACAACTCTCTACTCAATGACCACTGGGTCAGAGAAGAAGTGAATAAATTAAAGACTGTTTAGAATTCAATGAAAATGAAGGCACAACATACCCAAGCTTATGGGACACAATAAAAGCAGTGTTAAGAAGAAAGTTCAAAGCACTAAGTGCCTTTATAAAGAAATTGGAGAGATCTCATACTAGTAACTTAATAGTGCACCTGAAACTTCTAGAACAAAAAGAAGCAGGCACACCAAAGAGGAGTAGATGGCAGGAAGTAATCAAACTCAGGGCAGAAATCAATAATTTAGAAACAAAGAAAACAGTATGAAAAATCAACTAAAACAAAAGCTAATTCTTTGAGAAAATCAACAAGATAGACAAACCCTTAGCCAAACCAACTAAAAGGAAGAGAGATAGTATCCAAATTAACAAAATAAAAAATAAAAAAGTGAACATAGCAACAGACCTGAGGAAATGAAAAGAATCATTAAATCTTCCTTCAAAAGCTTGTACTCCACAAAACTGTAACATCTATAAGAAATGGATAATTTTCTTGATATATTTCATTTACCAAAGTTAAATCAAGACCACATTAATAATATAAATAGTCCTATAACTCTAAGAAAATAGAAACAGTCATTAAAAATTTCCCAACCAAAATCAGCCCAGGGACAGATGGTTTTAGCACAGAAGTCTGTGACATTCTCAAAGGAAACCTAATACCAACACTCCTCAAATATTCAACAAAATACAAATAGAAGAACATTGGCAAACACAAAAATTGCATGTTTTAGGTATCAGAATTACCTTGATACCCAAAACACACAAAGACTCAACAAAAAGAGACTTTCAGACAGATTTCCCGTATGAACATTGATTTAAAAATACTCAAAAAATACATGCAAAATGAATAGAAGAACACATCAAAAATATCATTCACCATCAAGTAGGCTTCATCCCAGGGATGCAGGGGTGGTTCAAAATACAAAAATCTATCAATGTAATCCACTACATAAAAAACTGAAAGAAAAGAAACACATGATCATCTCATTAGATGCTGAAAAACCCTTTGAAAAAAATCCAACACTCCTTCATGATAAAAGTCTTGGAAAGTCCAGGGACACAAGGCCCATACCTAAACATAATAAAGGCAATAACAAAGTTGATAGCCAACATCAAGTTGAATAGAGAGAACTTAAGGCAATTTCACTAAAATGAGAGACAAGACAAAGCTGTCTACTCTCTCCATAGGTATTCAACATAGAACTTGAAGTTCTAGCTAGTGTACTAAGATGACTAATGGGTATCAAGAGAATAGAAATTGTAAAAGAAGAAATCAAAGTAGCTCTATTCACAGTTGATATGATAGTACCCATAAGTGACCACCAGAGTAGTTCTCTCTACTCTGGCTGATAAACACCGTCAGCAAAGTGTTTGAATATAAAATTCACTAAAAAAACAAAACAAACAAACAAACAAAAAACCCAGTAACCCTTCTTTATACAAGCGATTAACCTGAGAAAGAAATTAGGGAAACAACACCCTTCATAATAGACAAAAATAGTATAAAATATTTTGGTGTAACTTTAACCAAGCAAGTCAAAGACCTGTATGACAAGAACCTCACGTTTCTGAAGAAAGAAAATGAAGAGGATATCAGAAGATGCAAAGACATCCCATGTTCGTGGATCAGTGGGATTAACAAATTAGAAATGGCTCTCCTACCAAAAGCAATCTACAGATTCAATGCAATTCACATAAAAATTTCAACATAATTCTTTACAGATATTGAAAGAACAATTTTCAACTTCATATGGAAAAAATAAAAAACCCAGGATAGCTAAAACAATCCCGTATGATAAAAGATCTTCGGGAGGTATCTCCATCCCTGATTTCAAGTTGTACTACAAAGCAATAGTAATGAAATAGCATGGTTCTGGCAAAAAAGAGACAGTCTGACCAAGGAAATTGAGTCAAAGACCCAGAAATAAACCCACACACCTATGAATACTTGATTTTTGACAAAGAAGCCAAAAGCATGCAATGGAGAAAAGGCAGCATCTTTAACAAATGGGGTCGGTCTAACTGGATATCTGCATGTAGAAGTATGCAAATAGATCTGTATTTATCACCCTGTGCAAAGCTTCCTTCCTGCAGTGTGGCTGCACATATGTGCCATCTGGGGAGATTTCTAGAGAAAAAATTAGATATCTTAGAGAGTTCTGCTCTCAGCCTGACCCAACTGCAGATTCAAGCATGGCTTTCAGGGAAGCAGAGACAGGTAGATTCCTGGGGCTCTCCCAGTAGCCAACAATTTTCAACCCACTGGAAGACTCTGTCTCAAAACACAATGTGGATAGTATCTTGGAAATGACACCTGAGGTTGTCTTTAGCTTCTGCATGCATGTGCACACATCTTCACATGCATGTATCTATACACACACATACATGCCAGCTATAAAATATAAGCCAAACATGTCTGTCAAGGTCAAAAGAGATGGGAGAAGCATGAAATGTTTTGGGCAGAAGGAGATGACATATCATTCGGTGTGCCTTGGGTACACGTTGGATCATCTGTAGAGCACACTTTACATGGACACATCTCATAAAGACTTTTGACAGTAGGGTTTCTCCTCTCCTCACAGCTACACTCTTATCCATCTAGATGACTCTCTGTCAGATAAGAATGCCTCATAAATAATCCACTGTGGATGAAGATGCTGGATCACTCTCACTGTGTTGTGTGGTCCTTCGGTTGACCCTTGTCTTGTGAGTCATAGGCTGATCCCCTCCATCCTGCCATAAACACAACCTTTCCTCAAATGTTCACCAATCAACCAGTTGTCTACAAATGAAATCTAAAGGACTGGGAAAACTCAAGCGCCACCTACGCCTTGTACCTCAGGCTTTACTTACCAAAGGAGTGACTGTGGGCATAAAATCATGTTTAATCGGCTTTTGATCTAGCTTGTTAAAAAAAAAAACTGAGGAATGTAGAACTCATTTCTTTTGCTATTTAAAAATTGCTTAAAATTCATTAGTCTGCAGATACCCACATCAATAGATATCTAGGCCTCTCTTAAACCCTCATTATCCGATAATGTTTCTCCCTCCTAGCCAGCTTTGAGCAAAAGTGACTGATGGCTCAGGTACTCAGCAAGCCTCTCCTTCCATTGCTTCTATGTGAACAGTGTGTGTGTGTGTGTGTGTGTGTGTGTGTGTATGCAATTACTAATTAGACCAGATCTCAGTGTGTGAATTCAGGAACTTCTCCAAATCATGTATTCCATAATAATATTTATCCCACTGAGCTGCCATTGTAAGAATTTTAATCATAATCTCTTTTTCAAAGTAAGAATCTTTCTCAAGCCTTTTAATTAAGCCAACTATTTATATGATGTGCTTGGCAAGCAAGAACAAATCCCAAGCCTGCTTAGCAAATAACAACAGCAAAAGCCTCTAATCCACAGCTAAGGATTCTCAACCCTTGCTAATTCAATTCAAGTTTACATTCAGTGGGTGTGTGCTCATGTAGGTATGTATCTCTCTGTGTATGATTCTGTGTGTTTCCAAGTACAGAAGTCTGAAGACATGACTGTCCTTTCAAATGAATATCTAGTCAGAAACAGTGTAAGCAAAGTAGAAACCTTTCGGAAATGGATGCACATATTTCAACTTTCTTTCTCTCCACACTCTATCATCTATCATATGATATTTTAAAATGCTCCCAGAGATCACGAGATTGCTTAGCAGACAAAGACACTTGCCATCAAGCCTTATTGACTTAAGTCCCTGAGACCCATGTGCTGAAAGGAGAGAATAAACTCCAGGAAGTTGTCTTCTGACCTACATGTGTACACACACACAAGACCAGAGAGAAAAGGGAGAGGGAAAGGGGAGAAAATGTAATAAATAGTAGTAATAATAATAATAAACAACACTTAGAAGACTTCCCACAAATGTTAGACAGGAGATGACATATCATTCAGTGTGCCTTGGGTACACATAGGATCATCTGTAGAGTGTGCTTCACACAGACACATCACATGAAGACTTGTGACAGTAGGTTTCTCCTCTCCTCACAGCTACACTCTTATCCATCTAGATGACTCTCTGTTCAGATAAGAATGCCTCAATAATAATCCACTGTGGATAAAGATGCTGGATCACTCTTACCGTGTTGTGTGGTCCTTTGGTTGACCCTTGTCTTGTGAGTTAGGGACAGTGATGTGTACATTCCTATCACAGGCTGGTCCCCTCCATCCTGCCATAAACACAATTTTTCCTGCAGAGTGGTTCAGGGAGATGCCTCCTTCCCCTGCTCCTTACTTTTGTGCTATGGTGACAGAACGATAGTAATGCAGGTGAGGGATTTTCACAGTGCTCACTGTACAAACTGCTGTACCAGTCAGGAGACCAAACATGGACCAACTACATAAAAGATGCACATTGAAGGCTTCATCAGCTTTCCCAGGACCAGTGAGCTACAGAGACAAGAGGAAGTGGTCCTTCTGTTACCAAATGTTTTCTAAGTGAGTGAGAGTTACAGAGTGCTTCACCCCAGGAGAAATGAGGGGTTCCTCACAGAAAACTCCTCGTCAATAAGAGGAGGAAGGGACCTAAACGTGTGTGAAACATTATCTTCAACAACAGCCATGGCCTCTAGTCTGGCAAGCCAGACCTTCCCTTTAAAAAAAGTTTGTGTGGTCTTTCCCTCCACATAAAACATTGTTAAAAATAACTTTACTCTTGAGTTCATAGTCTACTAAATTTGCATCACTCCATGGATAAGTCATTGGTTTGTGTTGAAGTCATTGATTTTGAACAAGTTATATACTAAATTATTTTGAATATTCATAATTCTGGTGTATGAATCATTAATGTATTTAGAAATACATAGTAGAAGTCCAATGTTTATTCAAATATTAGCTTTTATTTTCAAGAGATAATAAATCATGGTTATTATTAATTAGTTAAGCAATATTAACCACTTCCCTCATGATTTGCTCTCTCTGTGTATTGCTTCTTAAACAATCCAAGTAGTGACCATCACCTTGTGTTTCATGACACTGAATCTCAGAGGCAAACAGTAAACTTTGTATCAAAAGTACAAATGCAAGCTCTTATATAGAGAATATTTAAGTATTTTCATCAGTTTGAGTGGTTTAAAGTTTAAAATTATAAATATATATGTGTGTGTATCTGTGTGAGGTATACAAATTCATAGAATGCTACATGGGGATGAATATTTTACATTACATTTTAAACTTACAAACCAATTATATAACTAACAAAGGAAAAGTTTAGAACCTTGAAGTAAAAAGTATATAATAAACTATTTTACCAAATTATATATATGTATGTATATTTGTACATATATATGTTCATGTGTTCATGTCAGAAATGTATTAATACACTATTCAAAATCACTATAGGCAAAAGTAAGAGTCAGTTTTACTTAGGAAACCAAGGTTGGTGAGGTTGATATCAATAACCACTTTTAAGATGGAATTTCATTCTTTCAGAGTTCATAGACAGTTTCAGAGCTTTAAGATGAAATTTTCCATAGTTATCTCCCATGGACTTAGTTTTTTTGTAGGGCACTGTTACCTGCCTTCTGTTATCCTGAGTCCACCAGTTTAGAGTGGATGCAGGACCATGGTAAAGCTCTGTTATGCAGTGGACAAGGATGGAATGAAGCACGGGCAAGGTGTTTGTTCAGGTGTTACCCATTGGGGGAAAGACACTAGAAGAGAGGCAAGCACACCTAAACGAAAGAAATCGGTGTTTCCAAAGCAACACGGACATGAGATTAACAAAACCAGGCAAGGCAAAAATGAAATGATAGTATAAAAATCAAATTAAGAACAGGTTTGTTTGTTTGTGAAAGGGTTTCTCTGTAACATCCCTGGCTATTCTAGAACTGCCTTTGTAGACGAGGCTGGCCTTGGACACACAGAGATCCACCTGCCTCTGCCTCTGAAGTACTGGGAAAAAGGAATGTGCCACCATGCCCTGCACTAGAAGGAACAGATTTTAAAGTGCTCCACGACTTAAGCTTTGGTTCAAAAGGCAGTGAAATTGCTATCACTAAATTTTAATAAAAGTTAAAATTATTCTGCTATCTTGTACAGAAAAATAAAAAATAAACAAATATGAACAAAAAGCATGGAACGGTTTAAAATGGTTCAATATGAATGAAAGTGTTAAAACACAGAAAATGAAAACTAAGCACAAAAAACAAAATTATGAAATGACATATTAATAACTACAAAAATATGAATTAAATCTTTTCTCAAGTTAAAGAGCAAAAATTATTTTCCCAGAGTTGTTTTGGTTTTGTTTTCTGTCTTCGTTCTCTTGTCTAAATTATGAAGAAGCAGAAGAGTTGAAAATGGCTCAAAGTTAAATACCAGCAGATGCCAGGTCTGATGGTACAAGCTTGTAAGCCCAGTTACTCAAGAGACTGAGTAACTGATACTCATGAATTCAAAGCTAGCCCTGTTACATAACAAGCAGGGGCAGCATGCAGGCTCAGCAAGACCAGGTCTCAAGACAAAAATAAAAGGGGGCAGTGGACAAGGCAGTGACTCAGTGGGGGACACTTGTCAACCCTAGAAGGATCCCCAGTAGACAGAAAACCATTAGTAACAACATATAACCAGCCTACTAGTTTTATTAATAGCAAAAACCTTGTAAAACTTGCTTCTAGAAGTAACCTGGGACATTTTAAAGAAAAAATACCTTAGGAGATACTTAATATTAATAAAATACTGACATTGTGCATAATGGTTTTTATTTGTAAGTTCTTTACAATGAAATTTTAAATATTAAAACAAACAAAACAAACGAAAGAAAATGTTTAAGATTTTGTTTCCCAAATTAGAATCTCAGGGCTGGAGAGATGGTTCAGAGCACTTGCTGCTTTTGTAGAGAATCTGAACTTGATTGCAAGCCCCTCACGGCAGCTCATAACCATCTATAACTCCAGTTCTTGGGTGAAGGTTCCAAGAACACACATGGTGCAAACACACACAGGCAGGCAAACACTCATAAACCTAAAATAAAAATAAATAAATTATAAAATAACAATTTCAAATTTTAATTCATATGAATGAAAATTAATATAAAGAAAAATAGATTAAAAACAAAGCAGAGGATGATCTTATATTTCCATTTGTAATTTTAGTAATGAATAAACATTATTTTAGGGAAATAAAAACAAGCAATAATAAAAATGGACAATATAATTAGCAAACACTACTTAAAAGGTCAGACAGAAAAGGAAACCTTTCTGTATCTGAGAATTATAGAATACACATGCTTTTTGAACACATATACTAACCGAAATTCCTAAATCATAAATTAACCCTTAGCAAATTTCAAATTGGAATAATACACATTATAGTCTTGAAACTCACAATTTAATTGAATTGGAGATGAATTCCAAACAGAAAGTTGGCAACCTTCCCAAGTGAGTGAAGATTAGGAAACATATCAAAGATATGAGATATCAAAGGTACCACAGATATCAATGAATGAGAAGATGTTTGATTAGTAGGAAATATCAAAGAAGTAAAGAGATGTCCTTCTGAAATGATGAATAAAGCTGAAATACCTTTCAAAGTATTGATGAGAGAAGAGAGGTGAAGGCTAATAACCAATGAGGAGAAGATCTGAAGTCATGATGGTGTACAACATTTCACAATGCCTATCACGTGGAAATACCTTTGAAAAGAAAACACAACACAGAAAAACTAATCCAAGAAAAAATAGAAACGCTGCTTAGTCCCAAAACCATTAAAAGAGGTGAACTCTGTTCAAAAGCATCCCTCAGAGGGGACACTGATCTTTCCAGGTCAGCTGATTTCAGCAAACTTTACAAAGAATATAGAATAAAAGTTTCTGTGTGTCTCTGTATATATCGTACATTTGTCTATATGTATTCCCACCTCCCTGTGTGTGTGTGTGTGCATGCGTAGATAAGAGGTTAGCATCATGTTTCTTCCACAGTGACTCCCCACCTTAGTTTCTTTGGAGAAATGATTTCTCTCTAAGTGTGGAGATCACTTTTTTTTGGCTAGAATGGCAGTTAGTTGATCCAAACTTGGATCATCATGCTTGCACAGCAAGCACTTTACCCACTCAGTTGCAACAGTTACTCTGATACAAACCAGTGAGTTTGTATCTCTAGCAATCATGTGAAATGCTGGATGTGGCAATGTGTGCTTATAATTCCATCACTAGGAAGAGAGAACCAGGGGGATCCCTGGGAGTCAACTAGAAATTTATGATTTATAAAGTAACAATATTGCCAGGCATAGTGGCACAGGCCTTTAATCCCACCCAGCACTCCAGAAGCAGAGGCAGGCAGATGTCTATGAGCTGGAGACCAACCTGCTACATAGTGTGTTCTGTTCAAGCCAGAGCTACACATCTCAATAGATTCTAAAAAGCTTCTGACAAAATGCAAACTCTCTCAATGGTAAAACTCATCATCATCATCATATTAGTAAACAAGATTTCTTCTTTCTATAAAGCACAGCAAAGAAAAAAGTAGACAGCTAATATCTCACCTATCTGAAAAGCTTTTTTGGTAGCTAGAGTCAATGTAAAAACGTCTGAAGCCCCCAAGTCCATTAACATTCTATTACAAATTATACTTGATGCTATAGGATTACAGTTCACTGGTAAGTTGAAGAACAAAAAGCAAATATAGTAACAAACTCTAAGCATGAAGGCTTGAATAAAGCAGCCCTGTCACAGCCTCATGCTCAGAACTGCATAAACCAGGCAGGCATGGGATGATGCCTATGTGTAACCCAGAACTCAGGAGGCAGAGGCACTGGGGTCAGAAATTCAGTCATCCTCAACTGCACATCTGAAGCCAGCCAGGGCTACATGAGACCCTGCTCAGTGCCTCAAAACAAAGACTAAGTTTCTATCCATCCCAGACCTCAGAGTGACCTGGACAGTTCTGTTTAAAGGCTCCATCTAAGCATACTGAATAAAAGTCCTCAATTATTTTGCACACTGAGTTAGCAGAAGGTACTGGAGAAGTCTTCTGACCTTAGCTAAGAATAAAAAGTCAGGAAACTTTCTGTTGGGCCAGTGCCAACGACTCTTGGCTGGAAACCCCTCTGTAGAGTTACTTTCATCTGGATTCGGGAGGGGAGGCTGACTTTCCTCAGAGGTTATTGGGGTGGGGGTGGGGAAAGACCCACCCAGCAGCCACTTGGCACTGACCTAGTTTAGAGAAGTGTCCTGCCACATCTTTGGGGAAATTTCTTCTCCCAGTAAGGCTGGTGACACCTGGTAGCTGGATCCCCCTATTAGTTCATTTCCATGACAGAAATCAATACATTAATAATAATAATAAAACCATCGTTGTTTTCTTTGGTGGAGAGGGGCAGAACACACTTGAAAAAAATTGAGTTTCTGGAGTAGCACCCTTACTCAGGCTTGGATTAAATATCTCTTCTCACACAGTCACTGAGGCCTCATCACAGTGCAGAAGCAGGCCCCAGAGAGACAGGTCCTCAAGGCCTTTCTAGATGACTGGGTAATGGCCTCCTCATGGTTTACATTCCTTTGAGACTTTTTCCTCTCCAGTGAAGAGTCATGGACTGTTCCCTCTGAAGGTCATGACCTTGGACACTAGTAGTGTTTGTCAATTTCAAACAAGACTGGGTCATTTAGGCTTCAGTTTTCCAGAAGTCTGGGAGTAAATGTGTGTGTTGGTCTTGTCACCTGCGCAGAGCTCAGCCTGAGCCCAGTACACTCTGGCTGGGCTTGATCCTCAGGGACCAGGAGTCCAGCAGTTGTTAAATGTCTCTTTGGCCTACTGACTTTTGGGGTCTGAGTTTCTCCCTGAACCCCAGTTCACCCTCCTGAGATCCCATTTGGAAAGTACCTACCCATCCTCTCCCCTGCCCCTGACCCACCCAGGAAGTTTGCTAACTCCGTTTCCCCTTTCCACCTTTTCCTCAGCCTGCTCTGGCAACTCATTATCATGGATCCTGATGTAGACCTCTGAAGTGAAACTCTTGTTTGATTCCTGCTGGTCATGTTTCATTCATTGGATGTCCTTCTTCTGAAGGGCAAAGTTCACTGTTGCAGCATCCATCTTTGTCATGTATTTGTGAGGCAGGAGAGTTGGAGACAGGGTAAAGCAGAAGATTCCAGAGACGAACTGACAAGGATGCACAGGAAGATTGGACACTTCCTGGTTTCTGACACATCACACAAAGGGACTCATCAAGAGTCCTCAAAGTCTATCTGCTTTTGTCTTGGAGTTGGGCGATGGTCCAGGTCTGATGCAATTACAAGTTTGTCTGTCTCTCTTCCTTAACAAACTATTTTCTCTAATTATCCACATGTCTATAGACAATTCATCGTCAAGATGCAAATGATCCTGGAAGGGTCAGCAGGTGCCCATTCCTGTAACATTTGACAATTGTTACATTATTAAGTAAATAATTTCTGTAAGAAATAAAATGCCAAGCCTAGGAATGTAGTTCAGTGGTAAAGCACTTGCCTAGCACCCATGAGGCCCTGGGTTCCATCTCCAGAGCCCTCAACAGGAGGAGGAGTAAAGAAGGAACGGTCCATTTATTATATTCTGCAATGTAGATATTTGTATCTTTCTTCTTACTTTTTTTTCTGCTAAAACCTCCCATGGCTCAGTCTGTTTTGCTTATGTATTCAGAAAGGGCCCTTTTTGTTGACTGATAGTTGGTTGCAAAGTTCTTTCTCCATCTAATTTTCACATTTCCTACAAGTTTTCCATAGACAATACATGTTATGTCTGTCACTTTGTGAATTTATCTAGTGGACCATCCTTCTTTTCCAAATGACTAGGCATTTGGACCCTCTCAAATGTATGTACAGGCAAAGAGAATGCGTTAAAACTTCTTGTTTTCTTTTTCCTGAGACATATTGCCCAGCCTAACCTCAAATTCAATATGTAGTTAAGGATGCTCTTGAATTTCTCATTGTCCTTCCTCTACTTCCTGAATAAGGGGATTATATAACCAGTTTAGGTTGTGCTGGGGATGAAGCTCAAGGCCTTGTGTATACTGGGCAATCACTCTTCCAACTGAGCCACACTCCCAGACCACAGCAAAACTTCTTAAGTACATCTTAGAGAACAAGGCTGAGCATTTATGGGAATAAATTCTGACACCTCCAAGAAGGCTTTTTGAAGGTAGGAATATGATTCAAACTATGGTTGTGCAGTTGCTTAAAAATCTAAGATACTTTTCTAATTTTATTTTTACTTTACTTGTTTGCCTGTTTTGCCTGCCCGTGTATAAGTATGGTTCCATATGTGTGCCTGATGCCCACCAAAGCAAGAAAAGCCTTTCAGATTCCCAGAAACTAAGAGTTACACTTGTGATCCAGCATTTGGGTGCTAGGAACTAAGTCTACGTTCTCTGTAAGAACAAGTACTCTTAAATACTGCGTCATCCTCCAACTCCACATTCTCTTTCAATAAACTCCTTTTAGTCTTAGATTTTAGCTCTTTAGTTGTATGTACTCTGTGTGGTACACACAACAGGTCTCAACATTTTCCCTCATAAACAATGATATTGAATATAAAGGTATCCTGCCTCCTGCATACTCTACATTGTAAAGCTATCTGTTTCCTCTTTGCTCTGGTTTGTTGTTGGTGGTGGGATTTTTTGTTTTGGTTTGGTTTTTTGTTTTTGTTTTGAGAGGTCAGAGTTTTGAAAGCCTTGTATTTCAGGCTATCCTCAACTTGTCTTTTTCCTCAGCCTCCAGAGTATTTCTAGAGTATTGGGAGTACAGGTATGTTTCATCATGTCTTGTGAATATTTGCAAGTCTCTAAAGATTTCTTCATTAATCAATAAGCATTTATTTCACTTCTGTTGTCGTGTCAGGTACATTCCTTAGTTTAGGGAATTAATGAAATAACTTAAGAAATCAGCAGCTTAGGCCCAAGGGTGGAGCTCAGCTGGTAGAGTGCTTACCTATCATGGGCTGAGCTCTGGGTCCTATCCCTAGTACCACACATACTAGATTTGGTGATGTAGGCTTGTAATTCCAGCACTTATGAAGCAGAGGCAGAAGAACCAGAAATTCAGCATCTTCCTGGGCTACTTAATGAATTCAAGACTTTGGATATGTGAAACTCCGTCTTAAATAGTAACAAATAAAAACATTACCAACTCTACACTGATTTAACTGTAAATGGGAAAAGAATATCAACACTGATAGCAAAGGAGCACTTTTCAAACCGTTATCATTAATTAAGGTCGTTATAGAATGAAATGTAAGAAATTATGAAGATCACATTGCTAGGATAGAGCTCACAGAAAAACCACAAGTATACACCCAAGAGAACGGTGAGAAGAATTAGCCAGTCTGCATGGCTTTCAAAGACCTTAAACAACCATTAAAAATGGACACTTAAATACATTCTAAATTGGCTTGTTCTGAGAGCCTGAAATACATGTTTCAACAAATCATGCAATCTCTTTAGAATGGACAAAGGAAGCTGTTAAGAGAGGATACCAATGCCCTTTTGATCTGTGTTTTCTCAAGTCACTGATTATCCCTGCTACCCTAAGGATTTCATCAAACATTAAAGATTCATTCATTGGACAGATCAAGCTCCCATTAATGCAGACTGCGCTTTACAAAGCACTACATTCATTTGTGAATCATCTCTCACTTTCTCAATAGTGTGATACTGAAGGGAGTGGGGTTCCACAATCTGGGAAGCAAAGAAACAGGTGACATCACAACCATAGCTCCAGTTCTCACATCAGCCGCTTCCCACTTATCTCCTGCCAGTGCTTCAGCTTGCTGGCTCCCTTAATGGTGGCATGACTTACCCTCATTCAAAAGGCCAGCAGGAAGGGAGAGCTGTGAAGATCAAGAACTATGACTGCTCTCAACAGAACCCTGCTATGGCTATGGTCCTCTGGGTACCAATGAAAGTAACTAAAGCCTAGAGCAGAAAAAATAGCATACTTTCTGCTGCTGCTGCTGCTGCTGCTGCGGCCCAATACTGGGGTCTGTGGAGGTACTTAGTTGCCACAGAGCTTGCTATGTAAGTACTAGGACTTGATTTGCCATCTCTAATACTCAGCCCAACATAGTAGCAGGCTTGTAAGCATAACATTATGGAGGTAGAGAGAGTTAGACCCCTGAGGCTCAGTAGCCAGCCAGCTTAGCCATCTTGGTGAGTTCTAGGCCACTGGAGAGACCTTGTTGCAAAAAACGTAGTAAACATTGCCTAAGGAACAACTCCAAAGGCTGACCTCTGGCATCCATACACATTTATACACACATGTACCTTCACACACACACACACACACACACACACACACACACACACTGACACAAAGAACTGCTCTGACATTTTGGACGGGCCAAGTTTCTTCTCTGGAAAACTGTTAACACCCATATTCATGTCTCACTTCACCTAGAGTCAGGTGTCTCCCAATAAAAGCCCAGACAGAAGAGAATCCAAGAGAAAGTGGCAGAGCACCAGGAAAATGCTCCCGAGCTGCCAGCAAAGCCACTGAGGGCTGGATCCATGTGAGTCACTGTGCCAAAAACTAAGATGAGTGTTTCTTCACAATTCACTGTCTTCATTCACTTTTGTGCACATTTCCAACCTTTCCTCAAATCCCGGGTGTGATCTAGGTAGAGCAGATCTGGTATGGGAATAGCAAATTGTCTGGTGAAAAAATGAAGCTGTTTGCAGAAAATCTGACATTCAGCAAAAAAACACTTTCCTTCCTGGCAGTATCTGGGTAGGGTTTTAAATTTTTCTTCTCCACTAAGACCTCTTGGAGCCAGGAAACTGACATCTTATACCAAATGGCTATGCCCTTTGATAATTAGACCAAGTGGTTTTGGCTTTTTTGTTCCAACATCTTCAGTAAGCATTTCTGTCCTTTACTTCAAACAGTATTTTTATCTGTAAATAATCTTCACTGAAGTTACACATGCAGATAACATACTGATTTTTAGATATTTAACGGTAAAACTTTCCAAATGTATAATAATTACATTGGTAAGAAAGTGTCATGTCTGAATTTCTGAAGTCATATGACCTACTCAGACAAGACAGCAACCTCTTGGCCCTAGAATCTGGGAATAGTCCATAAATTTATTGGTGAAAGAATCCACCACAGGAAAATCTGTTGCTATGCAAAGACATTTATTCCCGCATGCTGAGAACATATACAGTATCTATTCTGCCACTCAGACTGGCATCTGACCTCCAAGTTTATTTTTTATTGTGAGAATAATAAACTCAGAGGATTACACTTCTGGTTGCCGAGGAAGCAGACAGGATGGCCAGACTGCACTTCCTGCCTTTTGCTGAGGAAAATCAATTACATATCAAAACGGAAATTTCCTTCATCAAATAGGCGTCTCTTCAGTAGCTACACCTTCCTTTCTAATTGCCCCCATCTAACACTTGTTCCTCTGTCCCATCTTTGTTAATGACAGGGAAAATACTTATTTAATTTTTGGCGGTGGGGATCTTTGGGAGTGATCTCATGCTGTGGCTCAGATTAGCCAGGGACCCATTCTGTAGTCCAGGTTAGCAATCTCTCTGTCTTGGCTTTTTTCGTGTTTGGAATAAGAGATGTGAGCTACCACACCTAACTCTTAAAGAACATTCTAAAAACATAGTTGGCAGTAGAGCTCATATCTTTGGTGGCCTTGAGGTTCTTACATGATGGAAATCATCCCTTTGGTCCTCAAGGCCTCAGCAAAGCTACACTGAGCGTCCAGGTCTGGCACTGTCCTGCACACTAGGCTGAGAAGTCTGACGCTCTTGCCTGAAATAGAAACTGTTATTGACTTGAGATTTTCTCCTCTTTTATTCTCTCAAGGATGTTGTTTACCATGCACACACTGTTGGAAAAAAATACTCAAAGTGAGGTGTGGTGTGTGTGTGTGTGTGTTGTTTTGTCTATTTGTAATGTCATAGTTGGAAAGAAAAAGAAGTGCTATGTACCAGTCCTGCTAGTGCCCAGATTAATTGCTATACAAAAGAAAGACATGCTGAAAATCTGCAGGAAACGTCAATCCCATTTTTGTGTTCCCTACTAGAACTCTTTCTCCTTGAAGAACATACTTTTCTGTTTCTCCCAGATAATACCTTACTCTCTCTGCTTCTTGCCCATCTTCCTCTGTTTCAGACCTTCCTGTAGCCAGAAGTGAGTGTCCCTTGTGCTATCTCTCCACAATGCTCCCTAAAGTGAACTGCCTTGGTGGCTAACAGATGGGTTTTTTTTTTTGGATGTGCAATGTTCACAGCTGAATATCTCTAACCCATTTGAGATTACAGGATTTACAGTGACAGAGAATCCTCTGCTTACAAGAGAAGACAAATAATAACTCTTTTTAAAAGACTGGAACACTTTAGACTTTAGAAAATCCGTGATAAGGTATTGAATTTTAGATGTCAAACACTATGTCCAGCTGTTTCCACAGTCATGATTTTATTTGGGTAACTTTCTTAGTGGTTGACCTGTTTTTTCCCACAAAGTGACAAGTAAAGGTGGGACAGGTTGTGAGAACAGGAGGCTGAGGCATGCACACTCTAGTGTCCCTGAGTGCTGTCAGAGGGATAACATCATTACACAAAGCTATCTTTTGAGAAAAGAACATCAAAAATGATTTATAACTACATCTTTTCCTTGCAGGCCAGGGGAAAATTGCAATTAATATATTGAGGTTCTGCTTATTGTCATATTGAAACTTATTGCATAAATTTTATTTACTTCTTGTCATAACTTTGTGAGTTCATTAGTAGACCTATTCTGTTTAGCTCTTAGAGGTATTGTTATTGTTGTTGTTGTTTTGGTGCTGAGTATCAAACACAGAGCCTTGATCATGGTAGGCAAGTCCCAAGAACAGCTCTGCCCTGGTTTTGGTAGATACATATGAGATGTTTTAAGGTTTTAAGGAATCTACCTAAGGCCACATGAATAATAAATGCCAGAAGTTGGGTTTGAACTCAAATCTTTTGATTCCCAAGTGAACAAATGGGAGTGATGTAGCCATAAGGAGTTGATTGTTGGAGTCTATCTAGACATGCCAGAAACAAACAAAAACAAAAAACAAAACAACAACAAAACAGATGACGGAAAAGTCTCCTGCCTGGCTAAGGCACACCAGGACCCTGATGTCATTTCTTCTTAGGGCTGGACATTACTGATGGCTATCACTGCCTTTTGCACATACCAAGAAAAGAAGTGGGACTGATCAAGGTTTTGTTGACTTTTCAATGATTTAAGTACATGTGCTTTACTTCCTTATAGCTTGAGACTGTCTTACAATGTCTCATATTCCTCTCTTAATCTATTGAAAAATAATGAAACCATATTGTTCATTCTCTGTGATTCTGTATAGTTCTTGTGTGTTCCCCTGTGTGTGGACATGGATCACAAAGGTATGCTGTTACACATACCTATGTACGTGTGTGTGTGTGTGTGTGTGTGCGTGATCCTCAAGTTTTGCCTCCTTTCTCTTTTAAAACGTGTTCTTTCATTGGCCCCCAACTCATCAACTAGCCAAACTGGCTGGTTGAGAAGCCCTGAGAATATATATGTGTCTCTGCTCCTCACAACCTGGCCTTTGGTGGGAATTATAGAAATTTAATCAGGTCCTTGTGCTTGTATGGCATGAACATCACTGACTCACCCACTTCCCCACACTTTTTTTTCTGCTTTTCTACTGAGGCTCTTGGTTACCATTACCATGTGCTTGGAAGGGAGTCACGGTGAAGACACTTGGATTCACATGATGCCCTGAAAGCAGCAGAGAATCCGAAGCATCAGCATGAGTTCAGAGAAGAAAGGAGATGTTTGGATCACATGAACTAAAATTGAGAAGGACTTAAAAGTACTTGGTACATGCTGGCTGTCCTGTACAAGGAGGACCCGGGAGATTTTGATGTCTGTCATTTCCCTGGAACTGATGGAGATTTCATTAAGCTATCTAGTGAGAACAAGAAAATCTCCCCACTTCAGTGAAATCCTTTTTAAGAAATGTTGTTACAACAACACTGGGAACTGAAATATTTTCCAACAATTCCTTCTGTGAAATTCCAATAGCTTCTCACATAAATCATAAGCTCTGTATCCACCCAGAAATAATAACCAAAAAAGGGACCAAAAGTTTATATTACTGAGTGAAAAATAAATGGAATCTCTTTTTCCATGAACAATTTCTAGCCAATTTATGCCTCTGTGGAAGACATTTACCTGCAGTAAACAAGCTCTAACAGTTATATAAGGATATCTTATAATTTCCACAGTAATATAAAATACTTTGGGTCTTGAAAGTCTCTACAACTAATTAATTTCCTAAATATTTAGTGTATATATAACTTGCACACGGAATTATTTTGCTACTTTGGAAACCTCCACAGTAATCCACTGCAGACCTTTGAGCAGCTGCCCAGGACAGTGGGTGTGGATCCCACAGTGAGCCACCAGTGTGCTGGCCTTCATGGGGCAGTTGAGCCCTGGAGGCAAGCCAGACCTCCAAAAATGTATGTTGGAGGTTCTAAGCTAAGGTTGAATTTCTCAAAACCAAGGCCAGTGTATTCTAAAGTGTTATACACACTGAAAATGGAGAGCTCCAGGATGCTTCAGACATGGAGACACTAAAAGTAGCAGTTGATGTTTCTTGTTCATTATCATTTGTGCCCAGTATCACACAAGATGTTTTATCTAATTATTTCTGAAATTTGTGCTCTAAACCTTTTACGTAACAATGGTGGTAGCCTAAAATATGAATGGATACCATCAACTGAAAATGAACTCATTTGTGTGTGGGGGGTGTGGGGGTGTAAGTGTGTGGGTGTGGTGTGGCCTATTTGGGTTTCGGTGGGGCTTTTTTTTTTTGCCTTATTGATCTTTGGTTTTTATTTTTGTTTTGTAGGTTATTGTTTTTTGGGGTTTTTTTAAATGATAATGTGAAGTTAGGTGGGTAAGGAGACTGGGAGGGTATAGGAGTTTGGGAAGGAGTACGCACGAGCATGAAATAATACAATATAAAAGAAGATGCCTCACTCTTATTTTTCTGTTAATCCTCTCACATCCCTATGAGCAAGAGACCAACCACATCAGTCTTCTTATACTTAGGAGGAAGCTAAGTCTTGTGTTTAATGCAGTTACCTCAGGACAAAGGAGAACTGGGATTTGAATTGATGTATTCTGACTCCAAGGGCCACTTCAATGTATCTTTAGAAGAATTACATTGCGGGCACCAAATAAAAGTTGAGCCTTGGCAGCTCAGACTGACAGGCAACCGCTCATCATGGTTCCCAGTTGCATGATGTCCTTCATTTTGAGGTGCAGGGCCAGAACAACCAGTGAAGAATTTTTGAATACTGGTAGGCTCCCTGGAAAGTGAGCTCCCAGATGGAAGAAACTGGAGTGAGGAAGAAGAAAGGAAGGAGGCGTCTGTAGAGGGTGTCCTGTGTGGGTTTCTCCTTCAGACAAGTGGTGTGTTGGCATGCTGGGGTCTGCAAGAGCCACAGAACAATTACTCCTATTATGGCCATGGTCCTGAGTTTTGGAGGCACCTGCTAAAATGCCCAGGCTTTAAGGTCTTAGAACAAAAAAACTGAACAAAGACAAGGCAACATTCATAGAAAATGAGATAGTTTGTTGAAGGAGAGATATACTTCCTGGCTTGGGTACAGGCCGGAGCTAGAGAGAGGTCAAGGCTCCAGGCTGGGAGGAGGTTGCTGCTCTGTGGAATATTTACATAGCAGGTGCTTCTGCACATGCTCTGTTTTGTTACTTATAGCCAATGGCCAAAGAAGGAAGTCTCAGTCTTCTTTGGTCATTGGTTTCTCAGAATGCCCCCTGGAACCTCCTCTCTGCCTTGTTCTTCTACCTTATTGCTGGGGAACGAAGGTAGTGGGGTATTTACACCTTGGGTTCTGAATCTCACTGCTAAGGGTTGCTCCTCAGAAGCATGACTGTGTGGTGTTCTGTACACCCCAAGCCTTACTGGGTTCCAGAGTCAAAGAGCCTGAGGCACAGAGCCACAGAACACTGTCACAGAAAGCACTGAGACAGAACACTGTGAGGGGATAAGTGGCCAGTGTTAATGTCCACTACAGGAAGTTTCTTTGAATGATTATGTATTTTCTAAACATGAAGGAGACAAAACAATAGGCTTTAAATGGAAAACCTGTAGACTTGTGAGCAATTTCTGAGTTTATTTTTACTTCATGGTGTTTTCTCTAGATACCAGAACACTCTGGAGGTGGAGGTGGGGGACCTCTGCACTGTTTTCTTTGTGTCTACATAATTTGGCAGTTGTTGATATTTGAAAAGCATTTGTTAATTTCAGTTGATTTTATTGAGCAGAAACTACAAAAAAATCAATGTATACAAAAAATAGCAGACATTATGCAATATCTCCTCCCGCTCCTTACTTTACACCACAGAGAGAGAGAGAGAGAGAGAGAGAGAGAGAGAGAGACTACAAAAGGGCAAGGTATATGTGTGGAAACTAAAGTAAAACAACTGTTTGTAGATGTGAGTCATCTGCAATAAAACTGGTTTGTGTTCTTTCCAAGGCCGAGAGAGACCAGTGTTAGAAAAAATGCCGTGGGGAAAATGTATGTCCTGGAGAGGAAGTTCTGGTGGATTCTGTGTTTTCATGTGGATGGAAGAGCTGGAGCCACAGTTCCAGTCTTCAAAATGTTTTATAACTCCATAGAAACAGGGTAAGCTGTGTTTGCTACTGTCCAGATTGTACAGAATAACTACTGGAGAGCCGTTTACATGTATGGGGTTGGATGGTGCTGAATAAAATCAGTACTTTAAAGAAGATACTTTGGAAATATTAAATATAAGTTAAGAAAACAGTAAACCCATCTTGAGAATGCTCGTCAACGCGCTATTTACAATGGATAGACAGGTGGACTACATACTGACCAGTTCTCTCTTGATACTCCATGCATAAAGTGCTCATCTCTGCTGTGAAATGTACTAACTCACAGAGGCATCTCAGGCCATGAGCTGGCTGGCAAGTGACTGCAGGAAGGATACAGAAGCCCAGGGAACGATTCACATGCAGGTCCAATAAATGAGGACAAACTGAGAAGTTAGAAAACTCAGGTGGGTTTCTCTGTGGGATTCTGTAATGAGGAAGGAAGAGAGCAAGCCAGGGTCTGAATCTTAGAGAATCTCATTGTGAACTATACAGTTGGTAAAATTTGGGAAAAAATAAAGAGAGAAATTGATCAGACAGAGACCTTCTGGCTTCTCTAGTACTCCAGTCACCAGAGCATAGGATATTTGGGAAGTGTGGGCCATAGCTCCATGGTCAGTCTGACAAAGTGGTTTTATCTACCGTGATTTTAACATCATCATTTCTTAAAGCTACACAGAAGTATTTTCAAACATAACCTAACTGCATATTGAACTCACTGGCCTATACTTTGGCTACGGCATGCGTCCACCCACGAGACACTCAATGTGTTTATATCCATTGAACTTACTAAGTTCCAGAGAACTTCTAGTCCCATATTGCCTGGGTCAGAAAATGCGGAGCCATTTTGAACAGAGCCATGTCTCTAAACCCACACTAGAACCCTCCTCAGATTCTTCCTGCACCCCAAGAAACAGTGAGAATTTGCTCTCCAAGAGACTTCCTTTCCATTCACAGGGAGGGCTGAGAGTTGCTCCATCATATCATTCTGAGAAGTCACTATTAGCAGTGCGGATTTAATTTATTAAAATATTTTTTTCAGATTCCAACAATATTTTTAAGTATTTCAATGGAGATCTCTCACACTCACCACTGGAGCAGTGGTGTCATTGAGAGATGTTTTTCATTGGGGAAAAATTGTATATATTTGGTCAGTGTGTTTGGTATTTTGATGAGTTTGAAACGATTTCTACTTGCTGTTCTGGATAAAAGAAAAATAACAAGAAAAAAAGATATTTTTTCAAAAACATGGTAGAGATCTGAAGGTAGTAAACAATATCTTTAGTTTCCTTTTTATTGTCTGGCCAGTTTATTAGCAGAACTAGTATAAACTGTTCTGCTTGAAGAAGATGATTTGAAATCAACAAATGGCTGCAGAGACTCCTGGATATAAAAGCCATGCTGAGAACACAGGGTTGGATGACTAGGAAGCAAAGAACAAGAACAGTTTGATCACAGTGACTGCAGCAGAGAGACGCTGGATTCATGACTGCCCCGCGTCATCTCTCTTCCTGAGTGTTCAATCCAGATCTATAGGCAAGGAAACTGTCCCTCCCTCTCCTCCTTTTGGAGACAGGCCCTTCAAGTGACAAAGCTCTTGCCTTAGTTTGGATTTCTATTGCTGTGATTAAACACCATAACCAAAAAGCAACTTGGGGAGGAGAGGGATTATTTTGCTCCAAAAACAGTCAGGGCTGAACTCAAACAAGACAGGAACCTGGAGGCAGGAGCTGGTGCCAATGCCATGGAAGAGAAGCTTGCTTTCTTTTTTATAGCACCCAGTACCACTAGAGCAGGGGTGGCCTTGCCCACAGTGGGCTGGGCACTCCACGTCAATTACCAATCAAAAAGATGCTCCACAGGTTGTGCCCACAGGCCAATCCAGTGGGGATATTTTCTCAGTTGAAGTTCCATTTTCTAAAAGGACTCTAGCTTATGTCAAGTTGACATACAACTAGCCAGCACAGCCCTAAAGAGAGAAGGTCCATACTACTACTACTAAAAAAAAAAAAAAAAAAGGCTATTGTTTTTTCAGAAGCCACTTAACCAGAACAATTCTTGGGATTTTTACACACCTGCCTCAACAGAAGTTTAAGGAAATACAGCGTGTCTAGTTAGCTTGATTCAGCAATCTTTAGCCTGTTTCTTCCTGGCACAGCAGTCATACCCCTCCCCCAATCCCAAGGGAACTTAAAAGAACAGGCACAGCTCTCCCTATGCTCTGGGATCCCTGGGTGGGCTGAAGTGCTCCTTCAGACTTCCTGGGGAGGCCTACTGGATAAGACACTGCAATTTTCTGCAGCTCTCTAATAAACTCTGTATGAAGGACTATTCATCACCCTCTCTCTCTCGAACCAGCCTCCTCCCTGGCCAGCACGGATGGCCAGTCTTGTTCACTGTCCTGACCCCTTCACATACAGCTTAGCCTCCTCTGCAATCCCCAGATTCTCCCTCTTCCAAATTATACTTGTCTTTCTGTTTAGTTGTCTTCTAAGTTGCTCTGCTAGAACAGCCTTGTGGAGACACATATTGAGTGTATGCTGATAAACAAATGTCTGTTTGTAAACAATGAGACCTGAGAAAATTCTCAAGTGACGGAATTGCATACAGC
>CM053760.1:74637022-74658039 GCA_028658305.1 Pachyuromys duprasi
TGGCTGACTCTTTGACCCTCCCCCATACAAGCCGGGGAGTGACAGACTGGCTAGATCCCAGGGGAGGACTTTGCAGCCAGCCCTGAGGAGACAGGATAAGCTGGGGTTGGATGGAAGGGAAAGAGGTCCTCCCCTGTTGGTGGACTTGGAGGGGGCGGGGAAGAAGGAGATGAGGGAGGGAGTGGGAGGGTAGGAGGGAGTGGGGGAGGGGGCTACGCCTAGGATTCAAAGTACCTAACCTGTGATTGAGATAAAAATATATAAATTAAAAATATATATATATATATATATTAATGGACACAACACAGCAACTCTGTTGGAGGGTACAGAAATGTCTTTCTCTCATACCTGTTAGCTAGGGTCTTAGTGACAAACCGTGTTCATTGTTCTTCACCCTTCACTGCCACTAAACATGTAAAAACCAGGGCTGTCATCTCTTTTCCTGCTCCAAGTCTGTGCTACCATTCTGCCCCAACTTCCTGCTAATCTTCAGAGTAAACATTTCAGTGACTGCCTTATCATTCCTGTGGCTGTGATAAAAATACCCTGCCAAAAATCATTTTGGGCAGAGGGTGTTTATTTTAACTCACGCTTCTAGGTTAGCCTACGATAGTAGAGAAGTCAAGGTGGCAGGACTCAAACAACTGGTCATATCCCATCCATAATCAAGAGCAGAGAGAAATGAATGTGGATGCCCACCTGGTCACGTGTGCTCAGATTCCTCCACTATTACACAGATCAGGGCCCGGCTCATGCGATGGTCCCACTCACATTCAAGCAGGCCTTCCCACCACAGCTAACGGAATTCCCTCACAGACAAGCCCATAGGCCAACCTAGTATAGGAAATCCCTCACTGAAACACCAGGTAATTCTAGGTAATAAAAGCTACCCATCACAGTGCCACATCCTTCAAAGAGTTGCTCTCTTTGTCATTGTTTATTATGCTATCTTACCTGCCTGAAATTTGCTCTGCTACTTGCACACATTTCTCCCTGCAGTCCTGTCCCTCCAGTATGTGCTATGACTGTCTTACTTTCCTAACAATTCAAGACCTAAGAAAAGAGAGTGATGTTGTTTTTCTTATCCTTGTTTCTACTTAATTATTTTATTTCCCTGAAACACTGAAGAATAAATGAGGGGGACATAGGGAAGAGAAGGAATGAAGGAAAGAAGAGCAAGCAGTAAATCTTTTCCAGTTTTGCTGACAGTATGATACAGTCTTCCTTCTGTCTTCCTACCTTCAGAAGCTGCCAGTGTTACTGTATGGGACTGTATGGGTCAGTGACTCAGGGATGTTGTCTTCAGCTCTGGAACAACTCTTGGGCCTATTTCTTTTTCTTTTTCTTTGTTTCTCTCTCTCTCGGTTTTGTTTGTTTGTTGTTTGTTTGATTAGTTGTTTTTCGAGACAGGGTTTCTCTGTGTAGCTTTGGCTGTCCTGGAACTCCTTCTGTAGACCATGCTAGCCTTGAACTCACAGAGATCTGCCTGCCTCTCCCTCCTGAGTGCTAGGATTAAAGGCTTGCACCACCACAGCCCAGCTTCTTGGGCCTATTTCAATCCACCAGCCACACTGTTATCAGTAAACTGTATGTGTGTGTGTGTGTGTGTGTGAATGACTACACCATTTTAGCAATCCATCTGTCAAATTCCATTACCACCTGGAGTTTATGCCCTGAACAGTTAATCCTCACCGTGTCTACATTGCTTGCGACCAATCCATGCTGTTAATACTATCAGTATGCAAGACCTTTCCAGTCTCCTGAAAAACTGAGAGCAGAACACTCAAACACAATTTTCAGAAAACCACACTTTATTATAGACTCAAGGGTACATCTATCTTTGCTTTGACTTGATTATCTTAGCATCCAGACTGCATGATGGATTCATTCTCTCCTTACTGATTTGATACTCCAAATTCTCCCCAAATCTCCTTCAGAACTCAGTTTAAAATATATGAAACCCTCTTCTTTCTACTCTTCCATCAAAGTGGCTGAGAATTATTGGAGAAAAATCAGTGTCTTTGTTACAGTTTGAGATTTAAACTCTCTGTCATGGTTCAGCTATTTCAATACCAGGTCTCTAGCTGAGGCTGATGTTTTGGGACATTGTGGAACCTCTGGGCTGCAGGCCTATCTGAAGGAAGTATGCCTCTGGGAAGACAGGCCTTGAAGTTCTACTTCCTGTCCCTCTCTGCTTCCTGATCATCTTGGATGTGGACAAGAGGCCTCAGTCCTCTTCTTACCAGTCATGAGTTTCTATTGACCCCATGCCTTCCTCACCACAATGGACTCTACCCTTAAATGCCAAAGTGTAATGAATCCCCTCTTCCTTTAAGTAGCTTCCGGCAAGTATTTGGTCCCCACAAGAAAGTAACTGGCACAACCACAGATACCATGGAACCTAAGTGCGAGGCTCCTGTGTTGACTGTGACATAAGTTTTTTATTTCTACTTTCACCCATAGTTCACTCTGTTGGTCGCAGAAGATTTTGCACCTTCTTTCACAGAGACTGATGAGTAGGAATGCTCTCAGGTAACTTTCTTCTTATGTACAGATAGGGTTGTATATTCAAACCAGAATGCCCTGGCAGAACTCAAGAAACCTTGGAGATATTACATGTTCTTAATAAAAAGAGGGGAAAAAGGAAACAGTTATAGTTTGTCAAGTTTTGATGAGTAAGGCATTGTATATTTAATTTATACATTTTAATTTTTTACAAATTTCAACATCTTCTAACAAGATAAAATTTCCAGGACCTATGAAAGCTAGCACCTAGTCCTTCTGCACACGCACATACACTAACAATAGTGACGTCTTCCTGTCCCCGTGGACCTGGTGATCTGCTCCCCATCCATGCCTGAGGCTCACCACCATGCTCTAGAGCCTGTTCTGTGAGCCCCTCTGAGCATCCTGTTCTATGAACATGCCTTTCAGAGTGCTGGGACCCAGAATTACTACAACATTGGCATCCATCCTTCAGCAAATGCACACGGTTCTCATAGTAACTGCTATTTCATCACATTTCTGCAAATGCTGAAGAGTGAGTACAGAGCCAGCAACTCCAGAAAACACGAAGTCAGCTTCCTTGGTGAGTCAGGTCACACTAATGTAGGTACTTCTAAAGCTCGTGAGACAAATTGTTTGACATCACACCAGCAGCACCATCCAACACCATCTAACATTTGCCTTTTCAGGCACAGTCCAAATCGCTTGTACTTAGGGACTGTACTCACCTCTTTGCACTTCCACTAAGGTCTCCTTATATAGTGATCACCAACAAAAACAACAAAAATGCAAAGACAGATCAGCATCAGGAAGGGTGGTTGTTTATGGCATTTATGGACTGTGAGCTTTCCTCCCCTGACCTTGGCCAGGAGCAGGATGGCTGAGTGTAGGTTTTATTCACTGTCAGTTTTCAGTAAAAATTTTTTCGGAGTCTGTGACTACTATGAGTAGCTTTCACAGATTGGCACGTACCCCTCTGAAATTCCTAAATTTGTGTTATAAACTCCAGTGGACTGTGGAGCTGGGGCCTTTGAAGAGGCAGTAAACTTAAGATGAAACTACAAGAATGAAATCCTGTTCACCGAGGTCCTTATATGAAGAGTGGGTAAGTATACATACATTGACTCCGAGAAGAGGCCAAGGAGGTGGGCAAGAAGCTGTGATCTGCCAGCCATGGGAACTTCAGGAGAAATGACCCCCACATCCAAGGCTGTGAGAATTCATATGTGGTATAAGGCGCTCATTCTTCACTGATCATGGGGCAGACCTAGCAGAATAATGTTACAGACCCAAGCTACTTGCTCACTTTTATGTCGCTGGCGTCTGCTCCATCACTGTAGACCGCTATAGGAGGCCGAGGCAGTAGTATGGTTCACTCTCCCTGTGTCTTTTGTGTCACTCTTTCTGGTCAGATTCTCTCAGATTTTTTTTAACTCCTTTTAGTACATTGGCAGCTCTTTAAAGTTGCATCCTTCAATTCACTTTTTAAAAGTTTATTTGTCCTGACCTCTTCCTCCAGAATGTCAGGGGCATAAAAGAGACAAAATAACAAAATACTTTAAATTTTACGTGTATAGGGTTTTTTGTCTGCATGTGGGTGTAGGTGCACAATAGGTATGTAGGGCTCAGGAAGACCAGAAAAGGGAGTCAGATGCCGTGGGGTTGAACTTACAGGTGGTTGGGAGATGCCAAGTGAGTGGTGGGAATTGAACCCTGATCTTCTAAAAGATCAGCCAGTGCTCTTAACGGAAGAGCCATCTCTCCAGCCCCAGGACTACACTTTTGACAATGATAAGTTCCATTCTGCCTATCTTCTCTTCTGCAGTTATAATGTTAGTGCAAAGGTAACATCTCCACATCTGCATCTCACTGCATGTCATTGTCACATGTGGCGATCTGACAGGATGATCATGGTGGTGGGTTTCTCCATCCCAGCTACTCACGAGACTAAGGCAAGGGGGTTCTTCAGCAGAGAAGGTGAGGTCAGCCTTGTTGGCATAATGAGACCTCATCTCTAAACAATTCACACACACACACACCTCATTTTCCAGCTGACAGCTGCAAGTCAACTGCACGGACCTTTCCTTGGTCTCTCTCCTTTACTTACTCAGCAAAGTACTGACAAATATATTTAACATTCTAAGGTTAGAGAAACAGGATATCACCCACTTTTTTTCTATGAAACTAAAAAAAATCCTTCAATATTTGGATCTTTTTAGCATACCAATAGCACGTGTCTAACCATTTTTACACATAGGTTCCAGTGGGTCAAAAAGTCTTCCAGAACATCAAGATAATTATTAATACTTAGCATTATACTTTTATTTCTTTATTCTTCAGATCTTCCTAGATATCATAACTCAGTGCTTTAAATTATTTTAAAATACCCTGCGTAACTGACTGAAACAAAAATCAAGATGCAGGTCCTGCTGTTTTCACTCCTATAAAGGCATGTTTCTTTGTAATCTGTAATCTGATTTTAACTCACTGGAAAAGAACTCAGTGGCCTCTCTACCTTGCTCTGGTCCTTTGTCTGTCCTCACAGGATTCTCAGAAAATGTTCTATGGAGACATGTGAAGGGTATGCGAACCATCACATTCATTTACCGGCTGCATAGCCATGGGTAATGATTTCTTCTTAGGAAAACAGTTGCACATTAATCTACAAAATACCCAGGTTAGAGCTTCCTGCTTGAAAATGTGAGGTGAAACCCCTGCACTGTGTTGCAGAAAGCCGTCATTACCCCATGTGCTAGGACCTCTGAGTCAGGACACATGCTGCCTCTCTCCAGAGTTCACACACATATCCATAATGAATATGTGGTCAGGAAAAAGTTCCTCTCCAGAGGCAAATCATTTCTTCAGGTTCCAAGGAGAGAATGAAAAGTTCAGAAGAGTCACTTAGTGCATGTGAACAGCAAGCACCCTCAAATACTAATGTGAGCTCAGCTGCAGTTGGAAGCTCATAGACCGCTGGAGAGCCTAAATAGTGACAGTGTGAGGGTCTCAAAAACAGTTCAATGCATGAACTGATATTGACCCACAGACATCTCCCAAGCTTTGTTATTGTAGCTTTCCTTCATTCATTTGGACTGTGTGTCACTTGCATATATCAATTGAAAGGATATACTGAAACATTTTTTAAATGTGAAATTAATAATAGATTAATTTTGGTATTTTCCTTAAAAGAGGTTTCTTTACAGATTTTTCAAAGGCTAAATGGAGATTTAAGAAAATGAGAGACACCCTGCAATAGAAGTTCACAGAAGAAATCCAAAGAACAAATCAATGAATAAGTAACTAGTGGAGTCATTCATACATGAGAACACTCAACTCAGGAGACCCAGAACTCACTTCTCTAGCTTAAGAGAAGGCTCAGGAGGCCAGAGCTATGTTTCCCTTTTCTTTCCTTGACCTTGTGTTTTTGGTTTTTATCACGTGTGAGGAGTTGTGGGAATGCTCCTTTCCACCACTTCATGAGAATTTTCTCTTGTATTCTCATTTTCCTTCTATTATTTGTGATATTTTTGTTTGCCATTTGTTTTAATTTCTCTTTATCCCACAAAAAAATCCTGAGGGAACACCTCAGCTCTCCTGTGAATCCTAGAACTTGAACAACTTTGTTAACTATGTGTGTCAAGGACTAGCTGGAAGGCTGCAGAGGTGACATACAGAATTTGCAATGCTTTGGGTTTAATTAAGTGACAGAATAAATTGACCACAGCCATCAGGAAATGTTTTGATCCAGACTATTGGAGTGGAAATTTTACTTTGCTTTCTCTGAAAGTTAGAAATCGGAATCTTTCACCATTAGATCTGACAAGAGAAATTTGCTCTGCATCCCCTGACAGAGCGTGTGGGAGCCACAGGGCCGGGTGGATATGACCAGAGGTTACATATTCTGATTCATTATGCTCCAGCCGTGAATCCACCCCATTAGAGACCAGCTCCAGCCATCCATGCAGCTGTCACTCTGACCATGAGTGTAATGCTATTATAGGGCCAAGCCTATTGCTCATGCCAGATGTTGTTAGGAATTCAATCCATTCTATGCTAAACACCGACTCCTTCAAACAGCAAGATGTTGAGTGACTTACATATTGAGTGATGAGTTTTCTTGGCATTTAATTATCTGGCTCAAAGAGACATAGTTCCCTAATGGTTTCTGAGGTTACTGCCCTGGGTGTAAGTGAGCAGAATTCTTGAGGAACAATACATTGGCAGCTGTAAAAACATGGTACTCTATTTGCAAGTTTTGGTATGTCAGTAAAAAGTTAACCATGCTTTAAACATGACATCACTGTTAGATAAAATTTTAGGGGGAAAACAGCCCCTGTTTTTACTGTTCCACATTATGTTTTGATCTTGTCTACATAGTACTATTGTGTTAAAATATGGTTGCAAAGCAGGGAAGTGCTGAGCAGCCTGACTCGGCGCACCCAGGGATCCAGTTGCTTCGTTATACTCCAGTTACATATTCAAATATGTCCCACTGAAAGCTGTAAGAGAATCTTTTGGTTCCCTTTGAAAGGACAGACAACTTAATTGTATCAAGATAATTAAGTTGTTGAGATTCACCAGAGTCATTTAGGCAATAATAAACACCCTAGCTTATGTAAAATGACACCACTATTTAACATGATAAAATTCCATGCATTTCATTTTTAAAGAGTTGGCAAAGCCATCTTCTACCAAAATACCCATTCTCTCAAAACTTTATTTTTGGTAAAAGCACAAGCACTTTTATAATTTAAACAACTACCTATTTTTTGTGTGTGTCTAAGCACATATGTGGGTAGGTGTGAATCTCTGAGTACTGTTGGAGGCCAGAAGAAGGTATGGGATCCTGTGGAACTGAAGTTGCAGGGATTTGTTCTATGCTGACTTGTTAGGTAGATGCTGGAATTTAAACTCTAGTCTTTACGGCACAAAAAATGCTCTTAATCACAGAGCCATTTCTCCCATAACTGTGATTTGAATATAAGGTCTTTTTTTTTTAATTCTAGTTCTCATTAACTTCACAGTTTTCTTGCTTTTGAAGCCTTTGGATAAATTTCCACTTGACTTTCTATAGATTCTTGGCTCAACACAAACAGATGAAAGAATGAGTGTGTCCTATCTAAGAATACATTTTCTATTCAAGGACTATGGACAATATTCTTAAATGCGGTTTTAGTAGTGACAACTGTGTGGTCTTAGGTCATCTTATTGATTATATGACTTGATAAAATCTTTTTGGCACAATTCAGATTAAAGTGCTTATATAACTGTACTGACAATTTGACACACAAACTAGAGGTATCTGAAAGGAATGAACCATAACTGAGAAAATGTCTCCATCGTACCCATCCCTAAGGCATTCTCTTACTTACTTTTGGGAGGGCTCAGCCTGCTTTGGGTGGTGTCAACTCTGGGCTGGTAGTCCTGAGTTCTATAAGAAAGCAGGCTGAGCAAGCCATGGAAGCAAGCCAGTAAGCAGCACCCTCCATGGCTTCTGCATCAGCTCCTGACACTAGAATCCTGCTCTGTGTGAGTTCCTGTTCTGGCTTCTTTTGGTGAAGAACAGCAATAAAGTACAGGCTGAATAAATACTTTTCTTCCCAACTTTCATCTCAGCAATAAAAACCCTAAGACAATAACCCTTCTTGAATCCAGTCTTGGGAAGTAATAATTTGTAAGTATCCAGGTTACTTCTCACTGAACGTTTAGCACCACTAATCATCAGAGCTCTACAGCATGCACAGTAATGGGAAAATACAGCATATGTACGTATGTATCTATCTGTCTGTCTGTCTATCTATCTATACTTATTTATTTATTTTGATTTTTGGAGACAGAATTTCTCTGTGATGTTCTGGCTATCCTGGACTCACTTTGTAGACCGTGCGGGAGCCTCCTGCTTCTGCCTCCTGAGTGTTGGGATTAAAGACATGTGTCATCACACCCAGCCAGAGTAACTACTTAAATGGAAAAAAAAATCAATCAAACCAAAACACAAAGAACTCCCAAACAAGACACGTGATGATACCAATGTCAGATTGGTATGTTGAGCATCATTGCTGTTGGACATGCAAAATGGTAACATTTTTTAGAAGAGAGCTTGGCAACTTTTGGCAATGAGCAATCATTTCACACAGTCCTAAGTATGGTGGTTTGAATGAAATGTCCCTCAGTAGTCTCAGGCATGTGAGTACCTGCTCCACAGCTGGAGGTACTCTTTGGGAAGGCTTAGGAGGAGTGGTTTTGCTGAAGGAAGTATGTCACTGGGTTTCGAGTTCTTAAAAGGCACACACTATTCCCAGTTTATTCTCTGTTTCCTTTAATTCAAGATGAGATTCCTCAGCTTGTGGCTTCTACCACCATGTCTGCCTGCTCTTAAGATTCTTCATGATGGACTCTTTCATGAACTATGAGCCCAAATAAGCCCTTCCTCTTATACATTGCCTTGGTTGTGGTTTTGATCACAGCAAAGAAAAGCTAACTAATGCACTAAATATTGTACCTGTATGCTAGCCTGACACAAATACACATAATAACTTGACTCATGGTCCTCCTAAACTGAGGGTAACTAAGAGGTCTTTCAGTGTATAACAGACCATTGATCTGAGTTCATTACAAAGTAAATGAACATAGAACAAAACAATCTACATGTGACACAGACAGTAGAAGCTGCCTCCCAAAGCTGTGTGAGAATGCTTTAATACTTAGGACAAAAGGAATTCTTTCTAAGAATAGTAGTCTAATTGGCAACAATCCCCACAGAACCAAGTGTTAGCAATTGCCTGTGTTGTACTGGTTCATATCATATGATTGTGGTAAGGCATTCAGAAGCAGCAGGTAAACATTACTTCTGAGAATGTTCTAGAAAAACTTCACAGTGGGTTAGGAAGACCAAACAATGAAGATTTTCCCTGCCTGAACTGGACAGGCAATCCCAAAACTCACTGAAAGGGCAAATTTGCTCTCTCTGAGCACTGGTGTTCCTTCCTTCTGGACTTTTGGAGTTCAGAACTGTAATATGCTGTAGTGTTCACGTCCTAAGTCTTATGTGGGAGTGACACCAATCATTACCCCAGTTCTCAGATATCTAGACTCAAACCACCTACTTCTAGATCTCCAGGGTCTCAGATCTTTATTCACAGTATGAGAAGATTCTTATAACAAGATCCTCATGTATCTATAGTAAATTTACTGGTTTTGTTTCCCTTGATAATCATGACTAATAGAGCTGGTATTAGGATTTTACATGGAAAGAAATGGATGGCTGAGGTGAAGATCAGGTTTCTGACTGCTGCCCATTGAAGTTATAGCAGGGAAGGAGAGAAAGCCAGAATGAGCTCTGAAGTGGATGAGAGTGATGATGTCTAGATGGACTTGTATTTCATGCAATTACAGATGACCACATTTGAGTAGAGTGTAGGATATGTGCATGTACTTATGGTAGCTTGACACTGATATCCTGTACCATCTAAGAGTGCACAGAGCCAATGACAGCAGTAACAAGAAACACTCTATCTCCTAGGTCTTGTTTTCTAATTCCATTCTCCCCCAAAAGGGTCCAGGGCTTAATGCTAAAATGATTTATTCTGGGACTGAGACAAGGAATCCACAAGATGAGCCTGAAGTATCTTACAGTGTTAGAGGAAAAAGTGCTCAAAAGGAGGGAGACATATTTCCCACAATGAATGGTGTCAATAGATAAAAATTCAACTTATAGATCTGTTGCTTGGTTGTACTAACTTAAATAAGTAAATATGTGAAAAAATGAAATAGGACTATAACTCAAAGTGGAGAATAAATATTTCTAAGTCTACATGGATACAGAGTTTTTAATAAGTTTTCAGATAAGAAGAGAAAGAGAAAAGTCCAGTGCAGGTGCTGAGCTCTTGGGGTGGAGCATACCTGGGTGTGGGCAGCAGGATTGGCTTTCTTGCATAGAACATAGAGGATCAAGGTTATCTCCTCAGTAGTAACCCTCGTGGATATAGTGACCTCAGAATGACCTGTCATCTATCTGGACTTCTCCCAAGACTGTAACTCAGCTAATCATGAAAACAACATATAAAAAGGTCCTCTGGTGGAGAGTCTGCAATCCTCAGTACACAAAGGTCATTCCAAACAAGAGAATTCCAAGAAATTATCACAGCATAAAGGAAGTTAAAGAGATGTGACAGTTATTTCAAATGAGAGCCTGATATCAGGGAAGAATTGAGCAATTCTGAATAAAGTATAGACTTGTGTTGAGCAAAGAAAGTTCAGCACAGTCCATTCTCTTTAACCAGTGCCCCATCCCATTTGTGAACAACACAAGTTGAGTATGAGGAGTTGGGTGAATCTCTTTGCTTACTTTGTGTATAATTTTTAAACTTCTATAAATAAAGCTGCTCTAAAGATTAAAACCTACTAAAATATTAATGAAATTGCACCTACTTAATGTAACAACTTATTATTCAACTTCTATTGTGCAATGAGAAACGTTTTAAATACTACAGGTGTTATGAACTATTGAGCCACAGTGAAACAGAAAGCATGAAGTTTATTTACATGTTGTAAGGTTGATATATTATGCCGTTAACTCATTACAGATGTCCTACAATGAAAGAGTGAGTGGGGAGAGCTGCAGAACTGAAACACATTCTATGTTTATTGGAGCCCACAAATGATATTCCCATCCCAGAAAGCAAGTCAGATTCAATCATTCTTCAGAGATGCCTTCGATGAAATAACAGGTGTCAGCATCAACACAGTGGCTGAACACTTTGATCAGAATTAATAGTACTTTCTATAAAACAGCATCAATATTTATTCATTAATCAGGATTTATGATTGCTCCTTGCACTAATAGAGTTAATTCAAGTTAGCAGAACTAACCGAAGTTGAATGTAAGCTCCAGAGTACTCAGTCCTCTGATAATTTTCGTATGCAAAAAATTCTACTGGAATTACTTTAACCCTTTGAAAGCCAACTTAACAAGTGAACGATCTAAAGCAGCTAAAGAATAAGCAATTTCTTCTGCTTTGGAATAAACATTCAAAGAGACACTAACCGAAAAACAAACACTTTTCACTAGGCCTTCGGGTCTTTTTTTTTTTCAGTTTGTGTGTGTGTGTGCCACAGTACACATGTGAAGGTCAGAGAAAAACTTTAAGGAGTGGCTTCACACCTTCTACCATGCTACCACAGTTTCTTTTCTTTATGCCTCAGTACTGTGTACCCCCAGCTTTGCTAGTCTGCAGACTTACAGCCCATGTCCTTTCTCCACCATTAGTGTCACTGGAGAGTGTCAGATCTGGCTTTTTACATGGGATCTGGAGATGGTATGTGAGTCATCAGGTCTATGGGCAGTTCCTTTTACCTGATGAACCGTCTCACTTGCTTGAACCATTGATCTGATGTACATCTCAAAGTGTGATGCCAGAGTTGGACTTGGAGGACAGAGCATCCTGACTTTGGGGTACATGTACATCTGTGTTGTTCTGTCCTCATTTTCTTCCTTCCTGGGTACCACCTCCTGGTATGGTACCTCTGTTCCAAATGGGTGTGGTGATCAAGGCTGGAGTCCTGTGTTAGAAACAGAAAGTCTTCTTTCTATCAATATCAGTGGTGATCTCTTTAAGCTATAGGGTTGCGATGTCATCCTCAACCTATAATTCGGGTTGAAATATGGTGTGAGCCACCACTTTATGTCTCAGATTCAGTAACTTCCCCTGAGCTTAGAACTTCAGAAAGAATGCTCCAACGAGGAGTTTCGGAGATGGTGTTAGTTGATGAAATGCTTGATGTTCACACGGAAGGACTTGGAGTTGCATTCACACAAACACTATGTGAAATGGCTCATGTCTGTCACCCTAGTGCTGAGTGTCAGAGATAGGCAGATCCTGGGGCTTGCCGATACTCCAGGTTCAGTGACAGACCTTGTCTTAAAAAGTAAGTAGGAGAGAGATAGATCAAGAAAGATAGCACGCAGTGACCCTCAATCTTCCTCATGAGCACAAACTGATGAATGCACACACCTGTGCACATAATTATTACAAAGATAAGTCAGGGTATGGGAAGTTCCATAGCTCTTTTCTGTCATAGATGCTTCTGAAAGTGTTGGGTAGAGCTTTGGAGATATTTGCCTCACAATGATTCTGAGAGGAGTCTCTTCCCTGAGTCATGCCATTTGGGATCCCTTTCCTCACTTCCTGACCCAGTTTTAGGCCCAGGTTGATGCCCAGGTGGCACGTTGTAGCTGTTGCTTTCTCCATTATGTTGCCATGTCTGACTTCTCTTCCAAATGGAGCATGTAGGAGAACAAGTGAAGAGAGATAACAGATTTGAACAGCAAATCTTAGTGAGCAAGTAACTCTTGCAAAGTGACAGCCTCTCTATGTGCTTTCTCTCAGTGGTGAGTATGGGTGCTGTCATGGCACTTTGCTCTTCCTCAGAGATGTCACTTGCGTGATTTGTATAATCTGTAACAATAATTAAGTGGGTGTGCTTCACATAGAAAAGTGGCTGCTTGCACACAGTAGGACCTGAGTTTAACTCACAGCACACACATAGAAAACAGTGTGTACTGTGATCCAGCCCTGGGGAGGGAGACAGGCAACGCTCCAGATCTCACTGCTAAGCTAGCATAGCCTATTTGCCAAGTTTCAGGCCAACGAGACTTCCTGTCTCAAGAAACAAGGCAGAGGGCTCCTGAAGAACTAACCCACAGGACAACATGAGAGAGAAATTGCACAGGGAAAGCACCTTGGGTCCTCACTGTATGTGTTCCATCGAGGAAAGCCTCTATTATCTCACACTTGAGCCACAGCTGATGAAGCCCAGATTCCTGCAGGCTTTACCACTGAGCTACAACCCAGATATAAGGAAGGTTTCTTTGGGAGAAAAGCCAAGGATGTTTTTTTTGTGTGGCTGAGCAGCTAGGTAAACATTGGTGATACACTCAGATGGGAGCAGGAGACCCCCTTTCTCCTGGGCTCTTGATTTGGTCCAACTTAATATGAAAGTGCTTTAGCATTTAACCTACATTCTCTTTCAGCAATGGGATCTTCACTGAGACAAATTTTGGACCAGACTTTTCTCATCAGGTCTAGTTAATTTTTATAGAAAGCCTAAATTTGTTTCATTAAAAAACTGATATTTCAAAATTACTACTATTTCTCATGATGCTTCTATAAACAAAATTATTTCACACTCCCATCTTCTAAATTCTGTGCACAGTTGATCTCACTTTGACCCTGAGCTGGTGTTTGCAGCTGTGTCTCCAAACTAAACATAATTCCTAGAGTTATAGGCTGGGTAACTTGCCAGAGAGGAAAAGGGAAAGAGAAATTGAGGGGAGCAAACCAGTCCTGTGAGATTATTGGTTCCAGATGGTCTGGGTACTGTTGGGGGACTTTATTGACTTAAGTCACACAAATCCTCCTCTGTAAACTGTCCTGAGTCAGGCCTGGCAAAGATTGTGTTTTGTCTCTCCCCAAACACCTTTATAAACCCTTACTAGAGTTCACACCTAATAGCAGAGGAAGCAGAAATGTCATGGTGACATTAAATTTTACAGCGTTTTAAATAGACACAGTTAACTGATTTAATCCTTGCCCACTGAGAGTTGAGGTATGTCCGCACAGCCAGCATTCTGGGACGTTCTGTGTTTTAATTTTTCATAAATCAGTAAACTGGTCTGCAAATCAGCTTGCACTGAAATCATGACTTGTAGCATGCATTCCATCTTAGACATGTTTCCCTGTTTTTCTCCAGAATCGAAGACAGCCTCCTCAGGTAATTAGTTGACTAAATTTTATGAGAGATTTCACATAAATGGAACTGCACATCCTAAATAAACAATCACCAGTACATATTTTTTTAAATCAAATGTATCTGATACAGCAAACTGCACAACTCACCCAACTTAAACATGGGGTAATCGTGTCAAATTATAAAATAGACCTTATTTTCAAACCCTTTCATAAAATAGTGTCACTATGATAAGTCAGTGAGAGAAGTTTTGGTTATTTGCCTGAATAATTAATGCAGAAATTATACTCTAAGAAAATAATTTCCACTCAGTCTCAGAGAGATACCTAAGGCGTTCATTATGTCAACCCAGAGAGAGGTTAAGCCTGTATCTTTAAACCAGTTGCAGTTAGAGTACATAGGAATGGGTTCCCTTGTGGCATTCTGATAACCATGTGCCATTATGCTTTGTTCCAGTGTGTGTCCATTCCCACTTCCTCCCTTGCCCTCTCTGCTTCTCCCTTCTTCCCCCAAGTCTTTCCTTCTGCTTTCACATCACATGGATTCCATTACTCCCTTTCCCTTCTCCCAATACCTTTGGGATCACTTCCTTCTCTCTCACAGTCCCCTTTCTTCCTTTCTTTTCTTTCTTTCTTTCTCTCTTTCTTTCGGGTGTGGGGGTTTATGTATGTTCACATGTGTGCAGGTGTTCGTGTGTATATGTGCAGGTGGAAGCCTAATATAAATGTTGACGTCTGTGTCACTGTAGATCACTCATCATTTAATTATTGAAGTGGGCCCTCTTGCTGAACACAGAGATGGATCGTCAGTTTACCCCAGAGACTAGCCCCCTGTCTTTGCTTCCCATGTTCTGCATTCCAGGTGGCCACAATTCTTCCTGACATTTACCTAGAAGCTAGGGATCCAAACTCTGACCCTCACACTTTGAGGGCAAGCCTTTATCCACTGAGCCACTTTGGATATACCTTTTTACAAAATTGTGTGCGTGTGCACACACATACACCCCCACACATACAACCCTTCACCCCCCACACAGCAAGAGTGAAAAAGAGAGACATTCACACACAGACACACACACACACACACATCTTCAAATTCAAATTTTTCATAGGAAAAACAATAGGTTTTTTAAAAATCATGAAATAAATGAGTTTCAGATTCAGATGAGTTTCAGAGTTCCTTTATTTTTTTTCTTAAAGAATATTTAGCCTGCCACTTTACTTTTGAGATCTCAGTATACTTTGACACATTTTTTTTCAGTTCCCACACTCCTTCACAAACAGTAACGGCTGTATAGATTTTAATAACATGTTTTTAGAGCAGTGATTTCTCTAAAATCCTAGACTCAGAAACAATAATTCATGTTTACTGATCATGTTTGTTACTATAACATATTAGTTGTCATTTACAAATCCTTCATTTGGGGTTTATATTGGATTTCAAGGAATTGGTACCACCAACTAAACCCACAAAGAACACTAGTTAATTCTAAATCCATTCATGAAAGATTGTCATCTTACGGTGTCAGTGGCTACATACTTTTATAAGATATGTTACACATATCCTATTTGTCAACTGTCTATAATTCTATAAAGAAACATTATTTTAAAACTGAAATTATGTAATTTTTACAAAGAATTAGAACTTAAGAGTGAAGTTTTAGGGGAATACTATGGTTAGATTCTATGTAATAAATATAAATATTGTATTAAAAACAGATAAGGTCATGGAAGGTCTAACAGTTTAGTTTTCATTGAAAAGTAAGTTCTTTACCCAGTTCCCCACCAGTGTGCAATGACCTCACAAGAGGTATATTAATCAATTATATTTCTTTTTTTACATTTTGAGAAAAGCAAAACCAAATGCAGAATAATTTTGAGATCAGTGAAATAATGACATGAATTAACTATGATAGACAATTTAATTTTTATCTGAACAAAATGTTCTCTCTTTTTGATTAAATTTCACAATATACCTGTGTAGGGTTAGCATCAAAACTTGTAAATTATTTCTTTTGTTAAATATTGGCTAGCGTTTCAAGGGCTGATATTTTAGAGATTTTTTTTTTCTAAAACAGAAAATTTGTACATACTCCTTTAGCTTTTTATCTTGAAGATTTAATTTTGATGACTATAAATCCACTTGATTTATTTTCAAATGATGTTAACCTATTTCCAGAATGGTTAGGTCACCTTCCCAAGACATCAGTATTCCGGCTGAAGGAAGATGGAGATCTGGCCAGGTTCACAGTGTCTGCTGCAGGCCTTTGAAGGCACTAAAGGCAACAACCCTTCACTCTCTCCATTGCAGAGATGCTGCAGTGGGCCAACTCAGAGCTCTAAATCTGAGCCTGGGTAGTAGCTGAGTTGGTCTGCCTGACAGCTATTCCACGCTCACCCGGGCCAGCTTTCTAGCACTGCCTGGGCAACAGGCTGGGCAGTGTTACAGCTGAAAAGGGGGTGGGACCAGCTCTACCAAGACCCCACACCACCACACAGCCAGGGAGAGGGTCAGTCAGGGCCAGCTCTTCCCTGCGTGCACCCTTAAGACTGGCTCACCTGCAACTCCTGAAACCAGGGCCAGGGCTACTCAGATGTGTAATTCCTGAGTTTATCTTTGCTTAAGGGTGTTTTCCCCTTGGTTTTTGTTTGCTCTTTGGTGTTCTGGTCTGAGTGGCCTATGGTGAGTCTTCCTCCCTGGTGTTCTGATCTAAGCAGCCTGTGTTGAGTTTTCAGATACAGGAGGGAGGATGTTGCCACTGCGGCTCTGGTGGCCTGCATTGCCCCTGGACGTCTGAGGTTCTGGATACCAGAATGGCCAACGGGGTTCCAAGTATAGGCCTGGACTCTCTAAGCAGGGGCTTCTGCCAGAGATGTGGCCTGGGATTGGCTTCATTATTTTTTCATCCAAATATTGTATCACCCATCATTTCTCAGGAACTGTGGAATTCCAGTCACACACATGCACACATACAGTTTGCACATGTGTTTTGACTAATGAAAGCTTTTGCATTTTCTTTCCTTTATTCCCACTCCTCCACTTTAATAGTCACTCTTTAATCCTCATGTCAGAGACATCATAAATACCCATTCAGATCAATAGGGTATCTGCTTTCTTATTCTATCTACATGGGATTTAATAAATGCAAGTGTGGTCACATTTTGGCTTGTTTCCTAATTCTGATTAAACATATGTTTGTGCATTGTGGGCTGTTCGGCTAGTATCTAATTTAATTTACTATATGATTTGATATAAAATTTTAGAATGAAAAATATTTTTCCCTCATTTAGAAGTACGACAGAGGCAAATAGTGGCAGAGACTCTAGGAAAAAGAAGCACTTGTTTAACAAAGGCATGGCGGCATGTGTGACAACCAAACAACCAAGCAGCATAATGCCAAAATGGCTGATGGTTCTGACACAAGACGCTCATGTCTTCCTTATGACCGAGGCTGTAAGAGAGGCAGACAGCGCTCCACAGGGGCATGAACTGGATTATGGTCACACCATCATTCTAAGAGGGAACATTCATGTTCACCTTTTAATCAACCCATGGACAAATCACCAACAGCTTGGTCACCATTGCTGGTGAATGGAGAGTAACAGTTTAATGTAAAACAGGCACATATTACACATATTTTCAGCTTATAAAGAAGCACCCAGAGCTGGATGAGCTCTAGGTTCATGCTGTCTCAAGCAGATAAGGCAGAAGATGACAGAGCAGGTACTTGGTGTCCTCCTCTGGTCTCCACATGTGAGCGTATGCCCACATACACATACGTGTATTCAGACAACACAAATATAGACTCTGTTCTCTCTGTCTGATACCAACCCACAGACACAATTTGAAAAACAAAAGAAAGAACTTCCTGGGAATAATGGCAGAATTTTGTGCATCAAAAATAGAGACTTAAAGTACTATTTATACTTACAAATATAATCTTATAGAAACATAATTTTAAAAAGAAATAAAATATAAAAATATACTTATATTACCTAAAATGGAGAGTCTATGTAATTGGTATCTTTCACATCAAGTGATCATTTGATATATTTTTTAAAAAGTTGTAAAAACGAGGAAATAAAGTACGCCTACTTAAGTACATAATTTTTGAATGTTCAGTGAGAACATAGATTCCAGAATTTGTGAGAGGAGTCAAATGGAAAACTTATGGTCACTAACACAATCTCCTCAATGTGGCTTTAACTTTAGGGCACTGATATCTGGTGCTTCCCTGAAGCCTCAGCACCACACTCCATCTATCTGTAGCCCTCCTACTTCCCTCCTACAGTCCCCAACTTCCCTTTCCTGGGGCATGCCTGCTTTCCCTCACCATCTGCTGTACTTACCTTCTTCATAGCCCTTATGTGACTCCAGAGAACTGCTGTGTTTGGGGCTCTGTCCTCTATTGGGGTGAATGTGCTGTGAGTTTTGGCCGTTCCCAGCACATTTCTCATACTAAAGTGACCATGCTGGAGTGCACATTATGAACATGGAAACCTGATTGCTACAGCGTTAACACAATAGAGACATCAAACAGATGCTTGGAAATCATGAGTTAGTTTGTGGTGTTGACAGGTACTTGCAAGAACAGACAGAAATATATGCGGTGTCAACATGGACCAGGTGTCCAATATTTTAATAATACTACTAAATAAATTTTATGTTAAATATATTCATCAGGAAAGTAAAATGTGTTTTATATTAAGATATTTTGGCACTATTCTTCATAAAAATCAAACATTTCAGTATCAGTGCCAGGCTCAGAATAGGTGCTCAGTATACATGTATTGAGAGACTTCCCTCCTGAAGCTACCGTGGCAATCATATAGCTTGTTGCTTAAGAGTGTACTTCACAGGACTTCATGTAAGATGGTGGGCTAGAGGCTGCCACTGTGTAAAACAGTAGGGCAAAGGGTCAATACACTTAAAAATAGACCATCTCCCAAGGAAAGAAAAAGAGGAAGAGCTTCAGAAATCCACAAGGTAGTGACAGAATATCAGAAAAGAACAGGAAAATAGTTGTCATGCCAAGAAGCAGAGCACATCACCAGCTGTGTAGCAAGGGACACCAAGATGATCCTAAAAATAAACCAGGTAGAGACAGACAAAAGTCCGCAGTCTCTGGAGCCTCAGATCCAGTTGCTGTTTTGGATAAGACAGGGATTCCTCTAACTGGTGTGTCAGCTGTGTACAAGAATCCCATTTTGTAACACTGAAAGGAAGGACAGTGGCTGGGCCCAATCATGAGAGAGTCTGTTGTCAAGTATTGAAGTAACCAGAGGGAACCTGAGATAGGGAAAACACACACACACACACACACACACACACACATACAGGGAAGCCTCCATTTGACCTACCACAGTCTTTGGCTGAAGAAAGGTCCAAGAGGCAGTTGTGAAGGGCAGGAGGGCCAGTCAGAATGAACTGAAGGATGCAGGTGACACAAGGCCAGCTCAGGGGGGCAGTAAGGAGAGCTGGCCCTACCTGTGGTACCTGGGAGCAGACCTCATCAACTGAGAATTACCCTGGAATCTGACAGCTTTGGGACAAGCAAGCATATTGAAGTCTGGAGCTATCCATTTATCAGACATGGCTGTGGACCCTGAGGACTCAGAGGTTGGGGACTGTTCATGCTAGGTACAACAGCATTCCTCCAGCAGGGTGATTAATACTCAGGGGACCTGGAAGGGATACATTGAGGTCATCCACCTGTGCCAGCGGAAAGGTTGCTTTCCACACTCACGACACACCTAGCACATAAACCTGCACTAAATCAGCCATCCCAGGAAGGAACAAGAACAGGACCACAGCAGAGTGTGCAGCTAAATGATTACAAAAGAGTCCTTTAACAAGTGAAAAAGGGAAACCTCACCCCTTCCCCAAGGTTATATAAGCAATAAGACCTACAGAGAGATGGCGCACTCCGCTTCTGGAGCTGCCTGCCAGTTAGAGCCAGGGCTGCAGCAGTCATGACTTGTCACTATGCTGGGGTGGTGTGGCTGGTGGCACAGTGCCTTTGAGTTATCTGTCGTCCTCTAAGTGAGGACAGTGAACTCAGTGCTCCACTAGGCCTGACTTGGGTGGAATCATTTCTCTGGCCTGTTACTGATGCCCTGTTGGGGTTGAAAAGGTGTTCGTTTGCACCCTTCCAGTTAAAGTCAAGCATCCAGATCTTCGTGAAGTCCAGGATGGCTTGCTGTCAACTGTCACTGTTCCTCCAACAATAGACCTTGTTGCTTTTGCTGTCTGCAGGTGTGTGCTTCTACTCCACCCCCCACCTTTGTTTTTCCCTCTCCTTTTATATGCACTCCCTTGACACACTTTCCCCTATAGGGGCCATAACTACAACAGCTGTTCGCCTCCCTCATTTTGACCCTTCAAATGCCTCACTAGGAGGCTGGCCTCTGTGTCCTTGGCAATCTCATGGAATGATGTTTTCATTGCAGCTGATAAGCCTCTGTAAGATGGTTATGAGTGTCTCAGACAGAATTTCACAAACATTTAAATATATTATTTAAAACTTGTAAGCAATTGACCTAGGAATTTCTTTTTTTTAATTGTTACTATGTTTTTTATTTTCTTTTGAACTCTTCTTTTTGCTTTTTTTCAATTTTTTTAATTTATTTTTTTTTGTTATCAATCACAGGTTAGGTACTTTGCATCCCAAGCGTAGCCCCCTCCCTCAATCCCTCCCACCCTTCCCAACCCTCCCTCATCTCCTCCCCACCCCCTCCAAGTCCACCAACAGGGGAGGACCTCCT
>CM053760.1:74658539-74695494 GCA_028658305.1 Pachyuromys duprasi
TAAAAAAATTTATAAAAAAAAAAGACTGCATATTTTGCAAGTGGTCTTTTTTATTTAAATGTTTAATTCCCCTTTCCTCCCTCCAAATTTTCCTATATATAACTCCCTGATCTTTGCTCAGATTCATGACAATTTTTCCATTAATTGTTGTCATACATACATACACACACACATACCTAAATACTTAAGTACAACCTGTGCGATTTGTATAACATTACATGTATGTATGTTTTCAGAACTGGCCATTTTGTAATAGATAGTAAATAATTTGCTCTTCCCTGAAGAAGAGTGTTTTTCCTCCTCTGAGCAGTCCTTAGTTCCCTACAGTTCTTTGCTTAGGGTTGTGGCCTCATGAGCTTCCTGCTTCCATGTCAGCATGTCTATGTCACTGTCCTTGTTTGGGCAGTGGTGTTGGAATATGCTGAGAAGGACACCTTACTTCAGGAAAAGCTTGTTCAGCTATGTTCATTGCTGCTCTGTTCACAATAACTAGGAAATGAAAACAGCCTAAATGTTCTTCAAGTAATGGGTAGTGAAAATGTTGTACATACACACTGTGTATACTATTCAGCTGTTGGGAAGGAAGGAAGGAAGAAAGGAGGGAAGGAAGGAGACCTCTAATAGCTGTGTTTACAAAAAGACACCGCTCCTCTCTGAGACCTGGAGAAGGAGATGGACCTCAGAAGAATCACAGAGAGCTCACAGTGTGCTCATTTTTAGGAGGATGTGACCAACTTCTTCCCTTTGTCCCCTAAAAAAAGTCAAAAATCAGAAACACACACACATGAATACACACACACACACATCTTTTGAAAAAAGGTATCACTCTACAAGCATGGCCCCGTTGGCTTCAAAAGTGAAGCAGAGCTTCATCTGTCTCACCCTCCCCAGTGCTGATCATAGGCATGAGTCACCAAACCTGGCTTCACCCAACTTTTGACATAAGTTTACATACTTTGTTTGAAATTGCTAAAAACGCTTCTAGAAGTAAAACATAATTGTTTACTCTCAACAAGTGTTTGATAACATTACTTAAATGTTTGAGGACATGGTGCATGACTGAATCACTACTTAAACCTCCAAGATCTATGTGGACTTCAGTTTTGAAGAAAAGCCTGGATGAAAGAAGTTTTAATTAGCATGTCCTGTGACTTAGAGTCATTCATTGGAAGACACAAGCCTGGGACACCTTACAAAGTGGGCCTGGGTTTCAAACGGAACTTTTCACAGCCCAAACAGCTGGACAGGATTGCTGAACTGGTCTTAGGGCCTGGGCAGGGCTGGAATAATAATGTTATGATACTGAAAGCTACAGCGCTAATGCCTGTCTGTAGTAGCTATGGGCTGTGGATGCACCAACAGTTGAAGAATTCGAGCATGAGGGCTTCAGCCTGTTTTAATGCTTCTTGTTCACCTAAGCCAATGTAGTTAAGGCAAAGGCTGCCAAATTCTTCCACTTAGCAGATAATTAGGTATATGTATTTTCCATCTAGGCTGAGTCACATTGTAACAAACTTTGTACTGTGCAACGTTTCCATATTTTATGACTGCCTCTCACAGTACATCTCAAGTCCCTCTGTGTCCCTGGAGACTCCCCATTTCCAGCACTCCATTTTCTGTGCCTGAAGGGATGTCTGCTAGTTTCCAGTTCTCAGAATCTTCTGTTAATTTAGCTAAAAGTCACGTGACCGGCTCCCCAAGGTGTGGATCCTGCGTTTAAGACATTCCCTAACATGGAAAAAAGCCTTTTGCTGTTGAGAAATGGTCAGGCTGAAATGGTGACTCATTCTTTTACCTATCAGAAAGTTAAACTCCTTGGACCTCAGCACAGCTACTTGTATCCGTTTCAGGGATGAGTGGTGCCTTCTTTGGCGTTCTCTAACAGTGCACTGCTTGGAGAAGGTGCCCTTTAGTTACAGCGTTAGCAGCACTCACGGAAGTGAGCCAACGTAGTAAAAAAAATTCTAATCTCTACCAGATCTACCCACCCTGTTTTGCGGAGGGAGATAATTCTTGAATTTGGTGTCACCCAGTTAGCATCCCAGCTAGAGCAGAATGTTGCATGGTAGAGTCTAAAGCCTTCCCCTGCAGAACCAGCTATCACCTAGCACAATCTCAGCTGTGTAGAGCAAACTGGAGCCTGCAACAGAAGCCAGAATGAAGACAGCACCAATTGCACCCGAAGTTTTAATGCAGCAAAGAACAGGGCAGCATCAATTATTCACCCCCAGAGCCTGTCAGCCACAGCATAATCTGAGCACACAAGAGATGTGTCAAGCAAGACTTTCTGCTGCAAATCACAGACTTGCCTGCAGAATAGTATAACAAACCAAAAGGAGTTGCTGTGTTTATGACCCCAGCACAAGGGTCAGAAGAAAAATTCTGGGAGCTGCTGAAAACTGACTTCTCAACATTGCTGAGAATGGGTCCCCAGGGGAAGAAGGAATAGAAAGTGGCTGTAATTTTATCTTTTTCACTTGAAATTATGGAATGGTATTTACAGTTCTGTTCCAGTCAACTGACAGAAATGTTTTCCCTGGGATTGCAGGATGCTTTTTCCTCTAAGGAAAGAGAATGTTCCAGAAACATGGTGTGCGGGTAGGGAAAGGAGGGTAGGCCGATTGACAGAAGCTCATGGTGAGGCTGATGCTGACCTGCAGCCTTGTGACCTGGAGACCACTGAGGCCCAACACAGAAACTCACCAACTGCTGGCCTTCAGGATCTGGTGACAAACACTGTCATCAAGAAATGCCTACATTTACTGAAATCTGCCCCCATGGCCACAAAGTAAGGGTTTATACTGAATAGATGCACTCTCCACAAGACTAACCACACAAGCAATGTGCTGGGGGTAAGGCCAATATACCTCTCTGGATTGGTAAACACAGCTCCCAGGAAGAAAAGACTTGTATCTACAAGCAAAATGTGGAGAAATGTACTCCCCATGACTCATTCCTCCAAACACTTTTGAGGGACTGCCAATAATTATTTATGGTAATAATTCAATCCAAGATTGTTGAGTTTTGTTTTGTTTTGTTTTGTTTTGTTTTTCTGGCTAGTCATGTGATCATTAGGTAAAAATTAAATTTATGCATATTTTATACTTATGATATAGTTGTCAAAAATATATTGAATTAATATATATAATAAATTAGAGTGAATCCTGATGGAGAAATAAATTGTAAAAAATGTAATTATGTGAAAGTTCTTGTCTTAAAATTATTTTCCTTACTAGTAAAAAATACCTTGCTGCATGTTATATTAAATATGAATATCTATGTTATATTAAATATGAATAATAAATAAGATTATAGTAAATTTCTTTGGCAAACAGTGTATTAAACTTTGTTTTACTCTCATTAGGATATTATCATGGAATCCTAAAATAAATCATGTATAGGCTTCTTGAAGGAGAGTCCTGGGGTAAGCTGACAGCAACGGTGGGTTTTTTTCTGATAAAAAAATTAATTACGCACTAGCTTATGTTAGGTATCATAACTTGAATAAAAGAATCATGATAAGTGAACATTATTTAACACTGGATACCCAGGCTATGTATGAATTTCCAAAGCACTGAAGAGAACAAGACATTTCCCCTGTGAAACCACAGTGATGTGTATTTGTAATGGAAGTCTACTCTCGTGAATAGTTCTCAGTGATTGCCAAACTCTGTGCAGTGGGCTGCTGGCTTGTGCTGAAGAAATTACTGTGTATTGCAACAAAAACTAGAGTTCACCTACACAGAAGCCTACAACTGTTGCTATGCTCATTGTGTGTGTTATTCACGTATGTTTCCAGATGTATTCCCAGCTGTTTTAAACATAAAAGTTAACTGTTCTTGAAGGTTAAAGTTTATTATTGATTTCTCTTTTAATTAACAGTAGTTATTCCTAAACCAGCTGTATATCCAAATCACCACACAGAGACTAGGATTTAATTAATTAACCTAGAGCACAATGCTGGGCAATAATTACTCCATCCTAAACCTCCAAGCCTATATAGTTTCCTCCCATTCAGATTTTCCACATTATACTTGCTTTTGGTCATATCTGAGGTCTACTTCATCTCTCCTCATGGTTCGAAGTCCTTTCCTGATGACTTCTACTCTCCAACTCCTCCCACTCCTTCCTCTCCTTCCCTCCAGACCAGGATGTCCCACTTTATTATCTCCATTGCACAGCACTGGATGGTTGTTTTATTAAAATTACAGAGAACAAAGAGTGGCATGTTTACACAAATTTGAGACAGGTGATTCTTAGAGTAAACATCACAATGCAATTTCCAGATTGAAACCAGATAGTGGGGTAGAGAAATCAGCATTTGAATGAACAAGGGTCAGCATTCCACAAGAACATTATAGCAACAGTTAACTTTGTTCTTTCTTTTTCCTTTGGTGGAGCCTGGGGCCACGCACACACTGACACTTGCTTTATCACTGCCCTTCATCCCTCAGCAGTTTTCTCTATCTTCTTTTCCCTGTTTGCTCTTCTTGCCTTTTCTTTTTTTTTCCCTTTCTTTTCTCTTCTCTTTTTCTTTGCATTTCTAGGCCACAGCCTTTGCTGAAAAGTACAAAGAGTACTATTTACTTTGCTGTAATGTTTGCATGAGCCAAACCCACGAGGTTCTTTAATCTGCTTTAGGCAGAAATAAGGTATGATGAAACAGCAGCATCTGTTTCTCACCAGACTCATAAACTTCATGTACATTTAAAGTTGGACCCAATACCAGCTACTTAGGAAGCTGATGCAGGAGAATCACAAATTCTAGGGCTGCCTAGACAACACAGTAAAATCAATGCCAGCTTTTCTGAAATCCCATCTCAAAACAATAATTTTGAAAAGATAAAAAGAAAGAAAATAAATTTGTGAACAGTGCCTTGTCAATGAGAGGTTCAAAAATTTAGAGTTAATTCTTGGGACTGGGGCAAAGTCACCATAGCACAGTTCTTTCAGAGCAAAGGTCCGGCAATCCTCCACCCAGATTAACCTTGGGATGTGACTAGGGTCATGTAGCCGCTAAGGAAGCCTATGGAATGCGTTAACTCCCTCCCCCTTGCTACAACCTAACCTGCACGTAACAAGGCAGGTATCCTCAGGTAGCCAGATCTAATCATTTGCAGTTTTGGCGCCTGAAAACAAACCAATCATTTTAAGGTCAACTCCCCTAGGGACCCTTTCACCCAATCCTATAGTGCCAAGACTTATACTTCCCTACTTTCGTTTTTGCCCCCTTAAAAACCCTGTTTCCCCAGAGTTGGGGGTCCCTCGCCTCTTTGTTCTTGCAAAAGGCAGCCACCCAGCTCAAGTTTGTAATAAAGGCCCTCGTGTGTTTTACATCGGACTCAAAGCCTGTTGGTCATTTAGGGACTCGCAATCTGGGTATTTCAGTCAACACATCTAAAGGATTCTATGTGAAGATAGCAGCACTGGAAAAAGAACAGACATACATGTTCAATGCTGAGTTCACACAGGATTATAGAGAGAAGTGGACTCATCTCATTTCTTTTTTCTATTTAGGGTAAAGGATACTGCGTATATCCTGCTTCTATTCCAAGTTGCTTTTACAATGTTTGAATTCTGTGGAAAATACATAGATAGTCACGGCAGGGAATATCTTTGTCATGAAGCTAAGGGAATGCATGGACATTGTGATGGACTTGAATAGACCATGAAACTCTACTGACCTGTGCCCTGTAGACTAATCTTACAGCATAGTGTATATGCTATAAGATGGTATTACTCTGTTTTGCACGCATTTTTGAAAACATCAAATTTATAATGAGCTGGTTCCATGTGGCTCAGAGAATACAAAGTAAGGTTCAGTACAGCGGTTCTTGGGGTAATGTTGACCTTAGAGAATTATTTGGCAATGACTGTAGACATACTTGGCAGTCACAGTGGGAGAATACTGGCATTTAGTGAATGCAGACTAGGCAGCATCCGAGCTTAACACTGCCTTTTACAAGTCTGTGAGATCATTTGTTTATATATACATGTGTGCATAAATTTCCATAGTCAATAATGATGAACAAAATAATGTGACAGGAGAGATGCCCTCGGACTATCAGCCAAGGGCAGGAAAGTCAAAAGGTAAACTGTGAAATATTAACAAAATTGTTGAACACATAGTCTTAGGAGCTTCAGTCCTGACAAATATCTCTGGAAATGGCTGATACTGAATGATCTCTGAAAAAGCAGTGAAGAACACTCTGAAAACATGCACCACAGTGGCTTCCTCCTCCCATGCAAAGGTCTGGCATCCACATAGAAAAGCATTGAGTGTTTTTTATGGGACTATGCCCACTGGAGAGGCAATAACAAAAGCAGTCTTTGTTCTCCAAAGTCTAATTTCCTTCTATTCTTAAGCGCTTTCAGATTTCACAAATACAAAAATACTATAATTTGTATTTTAGGTAACCTCTCTCTTTCTGGCTTAACTGTATTCCAATACCACATGAGACACATTCATATTGAACAGAAGACAATTGTTCCTGGCTGGCTTTAATTTAGACTCCTGTTTAGCAGGGGATTCTGTAGTTGGCTCTAGTGCCCATGCTGAGACCACTGTGCTGAGAGGAACTTTAGTGGATATAATCGCAGCCCACACAATCCCATCTTCTTGCTCCTTGCTTACAGGATGCTAATAAGAAGATTCCTGTTGGGGTTGGGAATTTAGCTCAGTGGTAGAATGCTTGCCTAGCAAGCACAAGCCCCTGGATTTGGTCCTCAGCTCTAGGGGAAAAAAAAGACAAAAAGAAGATTCCTTACGTAGCTTCAGCTCAGGAGGATGAACAAAGACTCCTTCCTCCCTGTAAAACAACGGCTTGCAAATTCAGTTTGGTTGTTGGTTCTCTTCTGTCTGACAATGGCAGGATGAGAAGGACCAGCTTAGACTTGGAATGACATTCACTTGGCTCACACTTCATCAGCCAGACTCAAGCTCATGACCTCATGCACCTGGTCAGAATGGCATGGACACAGGAAGCCAATGAGTTCTCTGTCCTCTCTATAACCATGTTGGAAATAGCCCAGCAGTAAAAGAACAGTGTCAGTGCACGGGCTGCACAGTTACACTCAAGAAAGTGACGTTTAAATATATAGAAAATGCAGAAGGAAATTACTAGTTAAGTATGTCAGCAAGGACACAGCAGTGTGATAAACAATCATACTTTACAGACACATACACATGACCACCATCTTTTCTATTCATTAACACAGCCTCAAATACCCTTAATAAACAGCAATCCTTCTCTCCCGAGAACTTCTTTCCAGTTATACCAGGAACAAACCAGTGAACATGCTGAAAATACAGCATACTGTTTTCCATGCAAGCAAGGAATCAGAGGTTAACCTTCTGAACCCACAGTAAGAACATAAAGCAGTATAGTATTGCACATTTGTGCAGACAGGAGGTTCTTGGTGCCTGGCCAAATCAGTGAGCTCTAGGGCAGTGCAAGACCTTATCTCAAAAACCAAGATGTACAAGCAGTCTTCAGAAACAACACCCTAGATTTGACCTCTGGCTTCCATGTACATGTGCATGCATGCCTATCTTCGATTGTCCAAATCATATGGAAAAAGCTTGGTTGTATGTTTAATACAAAATTATCAGCAAATCCATGCAAATGTGATTATAAGAATCTGGATGAAATGTTGACTCAAATATATGACCTAAGAAAAGGCAATTATAAAACAAAAATAGCATGAGATTCCCTCTGAGGCTAGAAATAATTAAAGAAAGTAAGTTAAGTCCCAATTTGCTAGTGGCATTTTAAAAATGTCCAAGGAAAGCCAAGAATATAAGAATGTAAGCCAGTAGGGACAACAGAAAATTTAGAAGACACTAAGGTTAATCTTCCAAGGGTGATTGGTAGAATGAGAGAGGTGGTGTGCACATGAAGGGAGAACCCAGAGAAAATATACAGGAGAAAAGGAGAAATGCGATTTTAAGGAATTTATAACATTAGGCTACATTTCTTCATTGATTTCTAAAATTACTTTGGTTTTGTGTGTTTCTTTGTGTACATATGTGGAGGTCAAAGCATTGTAGAATACCTTCCTCTGCTATTCTTTTTATGATTTGAGGCAGGGTCTCTTCCTGAGTCTGGAATTCAACCACTGGCTGAAATGGTTGACCATGAGCTTGGCACATTTGTCTACCTCTTCCTACTACCTGCTAGCACTACAGAGATGCACCCATAAGCCCAACAGTGTACAAGGGCTTGGAAGTCAAGCTGAAGGTAGATGCCTGTGCAGCAGGCCCTTCTCTCTAGCCCTTCCTTGATTAATAAGATTTATTATTTATGTGTATGTGTACATGTGAGGACACAGGTATGTGTATGTCCAAGAAAGCTAAAGGAAGGAGTTACAGAGGGTTGTGGACTATCCAAATTGGGTTTTGGTAACTGGACTGCACTCCTCTGCAAGATCAGCAAGAGTTCTTAACGGAAGACACATCTCTTCAGCCCCACCCATTAAATATTTTTAGATATGAAGAAATTTAATTTTGATTCCAAAGAATAGTTGCTATACAAAACTAACTGAAATGGTGTTATTAATGATAGCAGTAATTAGCTTTCTGTTGCCCACTTGATGCAGTGTGGGCCTAAATAGGGGTTCTTGCATTTACTGCCATTATCTATAACCCATTGGCATCGATTTTCAGAGAAAACACATTATCTGCAGGAAAACTTTCTGAAAGTCACAACAAGCATGAAGAGCCCAGAGGCAAAAATTTTGTCGAATCTTTAAAAGATAGCTAGAGGCAAGAGTTTGAGCAGTGGGAGCAGATCACCACAAAAGTCTGGTCTGCCCGAGAAATGTTCAACGGAACAAAATCTATTCAAAGCACAACCAGAAAATAGCATCAGGACCATGTGGCTACTGCTTGCACCATGACCTTGCTAGAAAAGAGTCACGAGTCTGCCACCTACACAGCTATTCGCAATCAACCTGCCTGCCAGAAGAGCAAAAGACACTTTCATAAGCAAACACAGCAATAACATAAATATTTCAGGATGTCACTTCCAGGGTGCTAGCTGGCTTACCTTCTCAAATATTTCCAGGGAATAAAGCATAATGCTATAGTGGAGGACACATCAGCCTAATGGTGTATTTCAAAGAAACTTAAAAAAACCTAAAACCTCTCTTTGCTGAAGGATACAACTTGCTCAAGTTCTAGTCTTTATTTGAAGCTTAAATTGGCCCCACCAAATAATGACACCACAACAAGCTTCAGCCCTAGCTTTAACAGTCTAAAGTCATCCCAGCTATACAGGCCCTCACATGGATCCCTTCCAGACAACATCTGTTCTCCTGATGATCCATAATAACATGCTGGGAGAAACAAGTGAGTGTTGAAAAAGTTAAGAACAATTCTGCATAGCTTGTTGTCTAACTTAACATTTTCAGTATGTCCTAGGACCTGGGTGAAGTGTTTGGAGGATAACTCCTTCCCTCACTCCCTTGCTCTCTCTCATCCTTCAAACATTTTAAACCCAGCTCTGCATTGCTGTTATATTCATTCGAACCTTGCTCTAGTCTACCCAGGCTAAATGGAAACACAACATCTTCCTTTAGCACCTTAGACTCATGTGAGCCTTTCCCCTTGTGGTACCCTCACTGGGTCATACTTTTGGCTATTATGCCAAAGCTATTGTTTTATTAATATTTTTTGCCCTTTGGAATTTTACTGCCATAATCAAACACATTGTTTTTAGTTTCAATGTCATTTTAATTCTAAACCATGATTTAAAATAATTTGAAAATTAGGCAGTAAACTATGGTGTCATAGTCTATCACTGTTGACCTTTCAGCAATTTCTTGAAAACCAAGAAGCCCTTACACAAAGGGTGGGATTTGTACGACCCTATATAATTTTACTGACTTGAACACAGACTTAATCAGAGTGGACCAGTACTTTGCATGGTGCTAAACGTGAAGGATGAATTTCTAGTCCCATATGGTGTCTTGGAAGTTCTGTCTCCATACATAGAATGCATAGAATGTAATATGAAAAAGAAACTGAAAGGAGGTGATTTTACGTTAGAATACCGAGGTCTGAAAGTGTGATGTTACATCTACCAGAGAACACTGATGCTATCTGGAAAATGTCTTTGTTTCCTCCAAACTTCATAGTGAAACAAAGTTAAATGAGGCAAGGGCTGTGTGCCAGTTCTTCTAAATGAAGCCTTCCTTTTGTGTGTGTGGGGGGGGGCGGGGGGGAAGGGAAGCTCACAAGATTCAGAAAGTCAAGTAAACTTACAAGGCTCCTCAGGAAGCACAGAAAGCTATGTGTGCAAGATCCCATCTTAAGTTTACAAATGCAGTAAAGATTGATGGGGAGAGGAAACTCTGCAAGCACAGGGCTTCCTGGAGCCCATTGAATGCCATGCTTGTGCACTGTCACCCACACTGAGGTGGGCTTTTCAATGGAGCAATTGCCTTTGAGTCATGAATCTCCTGCCTTTGTGTACTGTTGGTGTCCTCTCTGAGGCAAATAGATGTAGTTCACACCTCCCCAGGGAGAGCTGCAGACCAGAGAGCCTTAGCACAGGACTCACACCTGAGGACTGGCTCTGATGCATGGATTCTCTGAAATAAAGAGTTGAGAGTGTTGGGGAAGTGAGGCTCCTTTTCCATTTCTAGTTCCTGCTATGTGAGGGCTCCAGAGGACAGGGAGACACAGTACCACCACAAAGAAGTAGCTGGTCCTCACTGCCACTTGCTGGAGCAGTCACCTCAGATGCTCCAGACTCTAGAACTGAGAGAAAACTAATATAGGTTCTTTATAAATTATCCTGTTCACTGTATTCTTTTACAGTGGGACAACTAAACTAATCACAACATCACATTTCCTAATTCTGTAGCCAATGTGAATAAAGACACATTAAGCTATATGCTAAAATAATTCTGTAATAAAATATCTTATCCATGATCTCATTTAATGTTCACAACTCTGAGATACATACTCTTACCTCCATTTTGCAAATAGAAAAACAAAACTTCCTTGAGAAGGTTAGGTAAGTTGCTTAAGATCACAAAGCTCAAATACAGACTTAAGATCACATGCCTCCAAACCAGGCTCTTCTTCCTGACTATGGCTCCCAATAGAAAATGACATTTACACACAGGGTGCTATGGAGGCCTCCCTGGTTATGACTGAGTGTAGCTGGACTTCTACCAACCCAGGACATGGAAACTCTTGTATATTTTAAAAGCTTAGGTCTTTACCTTGGGCTACCTTCCAGCTCCTCTAACCCAACTGATATGCCTACGACCCAGTCTACCTTTCAGCCCGAGTTCATGTCCAACCACCTCCATGCCTACTTGCTGAATCTCCTCCCATTGATCCTTTCTCTCTTCCGGGAAGTCTCGTCTTCGACTTCCTGCACAGATATTGGCCATCAGCTTTTTATTAAAGCCAATCAGAGAATGTCTTAGGTAGGTGAGGAAGGACAGAGGCACAACTTCACCCAGTGTACCCCAACATTTGGGCACCTTTGAATACAAGCAGAACAGCTGTTTCCCAGCTCTGCTCATGATTCAGAGGCCACACTGTCTCTTCTGAAGGAAGCCTCACATCAGGCCTGTAGAAACCAAGTTGATTCTGGCAAAAAGGTAGTGAGAAAGGAAAGGGCATATCCCATGTTGTCTTCATGGTTCATGCTTCAGGGGTTGTGTGATGATAGCAGAAAGAGATTGTTCAAATAGTCCTTGGGAATAATCAAAGGATTAGGGAGTAGGTAAATTTTAAATTTGAACTGATTCAGTATTCTGGCAACAATACTGTCCTGAGTGACTGAAATTCGTTTTAACCATTTAACTCCCTGAGCTTCTCTTCCTTGTGTGACAGAATTTTATATTAAACACGTCACCAATGCTTAAACCCTGCTCACATGTGATCACGTTCTTTTGAAGTCTAGACCCCACAACTAGAGCTTAACATTCCTACTTTCTTTTCAGACGGAATGTTTCTCCCTACGCTAATTCCCAAGAACACAAAAGGAAAACTAACTACAACAGAGTGCACATTTTCAAAGACTTATGTTCTACAAATTATAATTCAATATCAGCTTGTGTTTATCTTTGTCTTTAGGAATACAATGTGACTAGTCTTCAATGCCAGCATTATGTCAATAATGGTTCTGCTGCAAGTGTGAATCTACTTCATTCATTACTTCTGAGCCTTGGTGAACAGAGACACATGGAAACAAAAACAACCCATTTCCCACAACCTTCCTGCTCAGTAATTACTTCCTGTGTTTATCTGGCATCTGCTTCCTGTGGCATATTTCTATACATTTTTATTTTTTTACTCCAACAAATGGTTGATGGAAACAGCATGGATTGGAAAAACACTAACTATTGCAAAATTCTTGAGGCTGCTTTTCTTAAAATGTGATTAAAATTATGAAGACATTATTGCCACTATTGACATTATTGGTTTATGATGAGTCAAATGCTTTAGAGTAAATGTGTTTAAATATTTAATTAAGTCATTTTGTTCTCAGTCTTTTAGAGTGAAGGATCTTGTGGGTCTGCCTCCCTTTTTGTTGCTTGTTTATATACTGTCAAAATCACCAACTTGTGTGATACAGCTTTATTTTCTTTCCTTTTCTTGAATAATTTGGTGATGTACCACTGATAATGTGTTTTGGTGTTATAAAGAGGTTTTTAAAAAGACACTGGGACACTGAAACTTTTAGTTCATTCAGAATGACATATTTTAATAAACAAATTAAAGTATGTCCAGGTCCTGCTTGAGATGTGCCCATTTTCCTGGAAGAAGTACATCGGCTTCTGCCTTGCATTTATGTTTGTAGATACAGATCTCTCTGAATTTAAACCATGCCTTCTTTCAGCCAGAAAATATTGGGAGTGGTTTGAGGGTATTTAGTTAACCCAAAAGACAAAAAGTGCAGGCTTCTGAGATCTTCAATGATCCTTACATATCGGAATACAAGGATAAGAGAGATGTTACCAAGATTACTGATTAAAGAAACACATCAAACTGTCTTTATTTCAGGTTGTCTTGATCTTTAGCAGAAAACACATGCAAATTTCCAAACATGTGTGGATGGGAAATAACTCGAGACAATTTTCCCTAAATGACTTTCCCCACAAACTGCTCCATTATATTCATAGCTAGACCATTGTTCTGCTTAAATTAAATTGGGAAATGTTTCACAAAATAATAGCTTTTCAGTGGCAATACGAGACCCTCGGGAATCTCAGGGTTCTGTGGTCAACTGATCCAGGCAGGGACGGAAGATGCTGGCTCTCTTCTCCAGGCTTTCAGAAGAATCATCAGCTCACTGTTAGTAAAGACAGTTCTAGATGTGTACAAGAAAAAAATGAAGCCTAACAAACTGAATCATGGGAAAAATCAGCTGAAAGAAATAGCTGAGTGAATCTGTCACGTGCACAGTGTAAGAGGAAAGGCTACTGATTATTTAAATCTATATGATCAACAATAGCAACAAAATATTTTTGACAGTTGTGCAATATGTCTTAGTGTTGGTCAGAATCTGTAAGCCAATTAGTGGTCATTAAGACTGCTTTGCTCTTGGCGAAGTTGATTTTTGTTTGTTTGTTTGGTTGGTTGGTTGGATTTGTTTTGTTTTGTTTTGTTTTTTAGCATTAATGGTGGGTGGCATCTTGCAGCAGCATGATCAGAAGGACTCAGGACTTCTGAGAGCTCACTCATCTGCTCCTCAGTATGAACTCACCTTTAAAAGGTGCTCTGTTTGGAGACGTGTTCCCCTGGGTGAAAAGCAAATTAGGAGTAGGAGAGTATTCCTGTAGCCATGGTACCAGGGAGAAGACAGAAGCATCCCCAAGGCTGGCTGGGAAGTCAGACTTGCTAAATAAGTTCAGTGAGAGAACATAACAACAAAAAACTATCAAAACAAACAAACAAGCCCCCAAACAATAACAAAAAAACCAAGAGTGATTGAGGAAGAAAACAAAAGCTAACCTCTGGCCTTTACAAGTGCCTACCGGCACACACATGTGAACATACAAACACAAACACACAGTCTCCTAAAATGCATGCTCAAGGATAGCATAATCTAGTAAACACCAGGCAAAATTCTGGAAACTTCCATGCTTGGACAGGAAGCACATGACCTCTCGTTGTGATGTGAATGAGAATGATCCCACAGGCTCAGGTATTTGAACACTGTCCCAGGAGGTGGTGGTGGTGTTTGGTGAGGTTGTGAAAGCTTCGGGAGGTAGAACTCATGGCAGGAAGTCCCTCACTCCATGTGGGCTTGTAGTCTTAGCCCATTTCTGGTTCCTTCTCTCTGCCTCCCTCTTGTGTTTGAAGATATGAGCTCTCAGCTTCCTGACCCTGCCACCATGTGTGTGAGGCCATGCTTCTCGGCCATTTTCAACCCTCTGGAAGCTAAAGCCCAAGTGAACTCTTTTTTCTCTAGCTGCCATGGTGTTTTGCCACTGCCATGGAAAAGTAACCAGTACAATTGTGACCGAGGCTTTGTCTCCCAAAGTTCACTTAACATGCTGAAGTTTTCTTTCCTACTTAAAAATTAGAAATTATTTATTTCAAAGCTCAATTTTTATTGGTACATCTATAGAATTTCTCCCAAGGAAGCTTTCTTTGTTGGAGAATAAATTTCTTTGTAGATTCAGAATTAATTTAAACTTAATTAAAACATTTTCCTCTTGATTACATTGATAAAATATTTGTGCTTCAAAGTATATTTTAACATAACCTCTTGGAGTTATATTTAAACCATAAGGCATAAGTCAGGGCATCTTTAAATGAAACACCCTTAAAGATAATTGACTCCCATATCTCAGAAGCCATCTGTTATTAGCTACTCAGCCAGGAATAAGAACTGCTAAGTCCTTCCCTCTTCTATGTTGTTGTATTTGTCTGGCTTGATCCTGTGCACGTCCTTTGCACGGGACCATAGCAGCTGTTTAGGCATGAATGTGGTGCTCCTGGCATGTCCAGAAGACTCTGGTTTCCCTGCCTCTGGCTCTTGGAATCTTTCTGTTTTCTCTCCTTCAATGGTTTCTGAACCATTGGGAGAGCCTTGAAAGTGTGTGTGTGTGTGTGTGTGTGTGTGTGTGTGTGTGTGTGTGTGTGTGTGTGAGCTTGTTGATTTATAGAACCTAGCTATCCACTAGATAGGTTCCACCTTCTCCCTCCCTGCAACTGATTGTTACTCTGCTGGCAGAGAAGCCTGGATGTGAGTTTCTGCACTAACCACCATCCATTGTGCATAGAAAGTTCTCTGATGAGGTTTGACAGATGCATGAATATATATTGGTATGAATACAAAAATTTAGACGACAGTTTGATACTATGTCAATTTAGCAAAATAATAAAAGTAGGTTCACCCCTGGGGCCTGTAAGTTTCCTACACATGGATCTTTGGTCAGATTTATAGTACCAGGCATGTGATACCTGTGGAACAGGTCTTAAATACAACCAGAAAGCTACTCGTTATCACTATAACATCTGTACCACTATTGCACTTATGCAGATACCTTGCCATATAGCTAGTTATTACAGTTCACATGACTCAGCTGGATAAGACTGTTGACGGATCTCTTTCCAGGTACCTGCATCTTCTAATACAGTAAGACCTACCCAGAAAGGAGAATGCTTCAACTTGAGTTTCCAAGACACCTCGAATCACACTATAGAGACTGGACTTTTTATTGTACAATCTGTGACTTCTCAGATGGGCATTGTACACTGTATAGAGTAACTCAATTAAGTTATTTTATATAAATATATGCACATATATGTATATGAATATGTATATAAATACATAATGTAAAACTCATAAAATAATATTTCTCTATCCCCTTCTCAAGTATTGTTAGTGTTAGTTATCTTTCCCCATCAGGTTGAATGGAACATCAGGTTTGGGCAATGTTATACATCTATGCAATGTGTTGTGATCATATTCACTCTATTACTCTCACATGCTCCTAGACTCTCCTGTTGATCCCTCTCTTTCCTCCCCTCAACCCCCCTCTATCTCCATGTCTTTCTTATTTTTTAACTATTTGGTTTTGTTAGAATTCTGGCATGAGCCCAGACAGGGAATTAGTTACTAGAACACAGGCAACTTCCCAGTGGAAAAAATGACACCTTTCATACAGTAGCCATTAGATGCCAATAGCTTCTCTGGTAGGCCTGAGGTCTCATTAACCAATGTTGGAATTGGAAGAGTCCAATATTGTGCAGGCATTGCATAGGAATCTACCAATGCTTTGTTCTTGAATTTTAGAATTTTACTACATACAGCTTAACTAAAGGTAATTTTCGGGTGTTTGAAAAATGGATCTAGAAAGTAATTTGTGTAATCACTGTACTTAAATCCATTCATAGTAATTACATATTTTCATTAAATGCCCATTGGTTTTACAGATATGTGCTTAGCATAGCTAATTTAATCAAATCAATACAGTCATGTTTGAGATTAAATATTTGTCTTAGTTAGGATTTTATTGGTATGAAGAGATACCATGACCAAGGCAATCCTTATAGAGGAAAACATTTCGTTGGGGCTGGCTTACAGTTCCACAGGCTTAGTTGACTATCATCATGGCAGGATGCACAGCAGCATCCAGGCTGACACGGCGCTGGTGCTGGAAGAGCTGAGAGTCCTACATATGATCTGCAGACAGCAGTAGACTGTATGCCACACTGGACATTGAGCATATGAGGCCTCTAAGCCCACCCCCACAGTGACACACTTCCTCTAACAAGGCCACACCTACTCCAAAATGGCCATACCTCTTAATGGTGGCACTCTTGAGCCACACCTCCTAATAATGATACTCCCTATGGACAAGCATTTAAACACATGAGTCAAGGGGGCCACACCTATTCAAACCACCATAATACTTTTTATTTTAATTTGACAATGAGGAGTTGATCAATTGGGCTTTATTTATCCAGTTGGTAAACAGTAAAGTTATAGTCAAGACCTAGATGGACTGACTCTAGGATAATCATGAAGTACTGCCCCCCCCAAATTGTGAGGATAGAAGCCCCACCATAACACCCTTTCTGCCAACAAAAACATCTGCTCTTCAAAATCTCTACCTCTACCAGCTTCTCTCAAGTGTCTGTCAAGTAAGAATTCCAGCACAGCTTGTATAAGTCACACCTCCCCTCTGTGTTGAAATCACTGGTTAATTTCAACAAGAAATAAAAAGTCATTAAGCATGATGAAGGATATTTATGATCACCTTGAAATAAAAGTAAGACGTAATTCTAGTTAAAACAGATGTCTTTGAGGTTGTAGTAATACCACCAAAACACCTTTACCCATAACCTGGACCCCTGCCAGACTAGGGCTCAGTGGATTACTGACAGGGTTTCTTTCCTAGACAATTACTCACTCTTTCAGGAAATGAACTGAATAACAAATCTTCATTCAGTTCACTCATAGATGATTCTATAACATTGACATCCATTCTGGGTTCTAGAATCAACCCCCAACAGCACAGTTCCCTAATGAAATGGTTATTACATGATAGTATTTTTAGACAACAGTATGGTAGCATGTAAGGCTATTGAGAAAGAGACCACAGAATCATATTTGAGAACAGAAATGGATGTTTTATCACGACTTGAACATGAAATGACTTCCATGGGCTCATGTGTGCTATTTTGTTAGGTTGTAAGACTATTAGAAGGTGAGGACTTGCTGAAGGAAATAGCTCACTGGACTCTGGGGGTATATTTCTATCTGCTTTCTGCTTGTCATGAAGTGGACATCAGTCTTACATTCTATTCCCTACTTACCATGATGTCCTACCCAAGAGTACCAGGCCAAGCAATTGTGAAGTGAATATTCTGAAACCATGATCAAAATCATTTTTTTTCTTTTTTGAGCTATATTTTAGTATTTTGGTCAAAACAATGTAAAAGTAACTAATACATTGTGGTGGTTGATATAATAGCTCCTATAAGCTGATAGATTTGAATTGGGTGATGACAGGGGAATGGTGTTTGACAACAGAGGGGTTTGGTGTTGCCCAGACTTGGGAGTCCATCTAGGAGACTGGCAAAAGAAATGATGTGTTCGAACTAGTAATTTGGGTGGCTAAGGGAAAGAAGAGAGGGGCTGCTAGTAAGATTAGGGTCAGGTAAATGGGGGGAACAAAGGCAATAGAGACTCTCACTCTGGCTAGAAAATCTCTTCTCAATAAGGGCTATGACAGGTTGGTACCACCTGAGTGAGAACACCCTTAAAACTGCAATTGAATGGTGGAGTCTGGTTCGGAAGTTTGGTAAGGCTGTGCCCCTGCCTCAACAATAGAGAAATGAGAATGAGAGGAAGGACCCAAAAACTTAGGACCAAATAAGTGGCCTGGTGTCTACAAGAAAGGAGATGGGTTGCACTGATACTGTAAAGATCACCCAGGGTTGCCTGTTGAACATGACAGTGGTTAAATCAAGGGAGCCCAAGCCCCTTCATTCACCTATGGCCAGGCCTAAGACATCAGCCAGAGAGTGATTTGGGTCTGATGTCCTTATACAGCAAGGGACACATGGCAGTCAACAACCCAATGTATTTCTTGATGGCACTTTGGATATGGCTAGAGTGTCCTGCAGGGATTCAGGCAGGGCTTGGTCCCTGTGACTACATTTGAGGTAGGAACCCTTAGGAGGCCTAGGGGCCTAGGCAGTCACCAAAGCTGGTTGAATGACCTTAGCCAGCATCTGGCACTTCTGTTGATGGGCTTTTTCATCTTTCCCATGGTACATCCTAAAGTTCAGCACCAAGACTGTGTAGGTAGCTTAAGCTTCTCCCTAATGTCAAGAAAATTCTGGGAAAATAAACAAGTCATAAAGAGTTACTTATCTCTTGATTTCAAGTCTTGATTGATAAACTGTAAAAGGGTCTTTGTAAGGCATTCTAGGAATTGAGATGGGCTTCCATGTTTGTCCTAAATGACTTTTTAGAGTTCATAGTTTCCTGGTTTAAGGGCAGCCTTTTGGGGAGACTGGCTAGAAGGTAAGTTGTAAACTGATCTCTAGATCAAATGCCACCTGGGGTACTGTAGTTCCATTGGGGATCCCAGTCTGAGACTGCCTCAGCCCCAGTCAGGTTTGCTGCATTAGTTTGGTGAATTTCGTTTGCATGTTCTCTAGTCTGTTCCCAAACTCACCTATGCTCTTTAGGAATAGGTTGTTTGTTAGAATCACATACATGTTGTGGAAGTTTAGACTGTAGGGTAAGATAATATATTAGAGTTCTTTAATGAAAGTACAGGAGTAGCTAGGCAGTGGTGGTGCACGAGAGAGAGGTGGGGGGAGGGAGGGAGAGAGAGAGAGACAGAGAGAGAGAGATGGGGCGGGAGTAAGAAAGAGAGAAAAAAAGAAGGGGGGGTTAGAAGTGTAAGACCCCAAGTTTTTTTTCTGTTTGAGAGATTTCATTTAATGAAAAGGGAATGCATATGTACCTCTACTAAGCTGTCCATCCTGAGGTAGAGGGGATTTCTAGTTCAGAGCAGGAGTGAGCAGCAGGAGGACATAAGGCTCTTGGTAGGGTGAAAGTGGGTGCAAGTGTGGGATGGGTAGAGCAGCCTGTTGCTGGAGAGGAAGAAGGAAAGACAGGATGGAGCCAGAGGAAGAGGAGCTGTGAGTTGAGGCTGATAACAGTGGTGCTCAGAGGATCAAAAATAGTTGGAAGAATCGTCTTGTTCAGACTTCACAGCTAGGAGAAACTGAGAGGGGTATCAGGAAGAACAGAGGAAAGGCTTGGAGCAAAGGTAACAAATAACTTGGACATAGGAAATCTCCATTTCTCTGATCACTATCTGTAGTTGTAGAGGTCCCTAATAATGTTGGGATCTAGGGTACTTCTGGGTGGCCATTTTGATTGATCATCTAAGGAGTATTGAGACTCTACTGCAAAGGCAGCAAAGTTTGGAGACTCTTAAGTTAGGCACTAGGTGGAGGGTTCAGAACTTCTCCAAGAGGCCTTCCAAAGTGGAACCAGGAGGTAGGGATGACGCCACCTCTATGGGTGAAGAAAAAAGGAAGGCCCTAGGCCCGAATACCAAGGCATCTGCAGGACCCAGGGAAGACACAAGCTGCACAGTGGATAATCACCACACTGCACAGGAAACGTGTCACAGTTGGCCACTGACGCAGAGTTACTAACCGCTGGCTTGGAGTGGGGAGACACCTGGTTCTGGAAAGCAGGTGGTTCTCCTTTTTCCAGCAATGAAAGCTGCTGGAAACTTCTCCAGAAGTTTGAAATTATTTGAAAACATTACGGAGAAATCTCATGCATATTTGTATGTGTACAACTTGTGTGTGGAAGAGAGGTTAGGCATAGAATGCATTCAGTATGAAGACAGAAAGATTTCAATAATAGGTAGGGAAGCTGAGTGGATTCACTAGAGCACTCTTCTATCTTCTGTTTGTAGTTATGGTAACAATGGGTGACTTGTTCTTTGTGAGTCAAAGCACAATGGGGCCAATGTTGAAGGGACATATTCAAAGAAACTGATGTTGAGGCTTATGGTATTCACATAGCTTACTTATGTTACTGTGTTGCTTACCTATTATCTTGATGGCTTATTATTATAGTAGGTAAGATAACCAGATGTAGGTGACTGACTACGATACAGGAAAGCTGTGCTGTGACATGGCAGGGTATCCATGCCTGAGGCTGAACACTAGGAACTTAGACCTTCTCTGGTCTTGTGATCACCACTGACACATTCTAAAATTTCCTCTGTGACTTCCCATGACTCACCCCATCCCCAATTTTCCTCTCTCCAAGCACTGTCTTCAATACAGCAGGGAGTACAATTTGCTGAAAACAAAATGGAAATTAGGCATCCTTCTTTCACAACAATCGATCAGCAACCCAAACAGTCCAGAGTGGAAATGGGCTCCTCAGCGGCTTTCAAACACTCTTAGGAATTGGCTTGGTGCTTCCCTTTTCATTTTCCTTCTGTTTTCCAAGTCCCTGTCTTTCCCTGCTGCTCAATGCTCAGGGAGGCTTATCCCTCAGAGTGTCTGCCCTGGCCATTCCCTTTGCCTTGCACACTTTCCTACCTGTTATCCTGACTGCTCATTTCAGACAATCCTATTTGAAACTCTACGACAGACTCTTACTCGTTCTGTTTGCACTTATTAGAGTGTTCATGTTGGTTTTAAACACTCACTATCAGTTACATTACAGATAAATTGCTATTTATCTTGTATAGCCTGTGGAATGACTACAGTGCAAAGTAATTGTGTCACATTCATGTGTGCAGAGATTGCACTGTCCTCTCCTATTGCCCTTACGTAGCCAATGGGTGCACACCTCTGTCCTTAGTCTCCTGTTGCTTGCATTGTCTTTATTTTGTGTCTTTGTGGTCATTACAATCTCATTGATAAGTATACCATGGCCCTTGAAACTCTGGGCAATTTCTTCTTGTTCTGCTTTTCCCCCCAACAAATAAATAATGAAGTTACTAGCACATGACATATGTTGAAATGAATTATGTTTCCCATTGTCCCTATGTAACTATCACCAGGCACAAGGGATGGAAAAAAGTGATAGGACTTGTGACATATAGCAATGTCTCACTTTATGAACAACATTAGTGATGCAGAAAAGAATGCTAGGAAAACCAAGGTTAGGCAGGGAAGCCCTCTTGACCAATGGGGGCATCCAAGGCTGTTCTCAATGCCCTTTGAGGGCACAGGATAGAGTTTAGAGCATTTTTGTAGCAGGGTCAATGATATGGCCAATGCCTTAGGAAACTAGCATCTCACAAAATGAAATTTGCTCTGGACTCTGGACTGTTTCTCTTCTCACAAAGTTGTTGAATTACAGCATAGTCCATGTGTGGATGTACTCTTTCAATGATGTAAACAACAGAAGTATAACTAAAGATAATTGTCTGTAGCACGCTCAGAGTACTTTGTGGACAGAGTATGGTAAAGTTTGCTTCAGTGGCTAGTCTAACCCACTTTATGTAATGGCCTAAGGGACGGCAGATGAAATGGGCTGTAATTGCTATCTAACACACTCATCCATGGGTTGGGGAGATGAATAAATAAACTTAACAGGTACAAGAACCTGTGTTGAATTCCCAGAATCCATTTTTGTTTTTTAACTCTGTGTATGGTGGCACCCTCATAGAAACTCAGTGCTAAGGAGACAGGGACAGGCAGCTCTCTGGGGGCTGAAGATCTGAAGAGAGTGGCTTATTTGGCAAGTTTTAGGCATGGTAGAGACCCTGTCTCAAAAGCAAGATTAGTGACAAATAAAAAACAATATTCTAGGTCCTCTCCATGCATGGTCTTTGGTTGGAGTATTGGTCTCTGTAGGCCCCTTGGACCCAGGTATTTTGGTTCTGTTGTTCTTCTTGTGGAGTTCCTGTCCCCTCCAGGTCTATATCCCTTTTCTTCCATTAGATTCTCTGCACTCTGCCCAAAGTTTGGCTATGAGTCTCAGTATCTCCTTTGATACCCTGTTGGCTAAAGTCTTTCAGAGGTCCTCTGTGGAAGGCTCCTGTGCTGTTCCTTGTCTTCTCCTATTTCCCATGTCTATCTTGTTTGCCCTTCTGAATGAGGATTGAGCATCTTCCCTAGGGTCCTCCTTGGTGTTTAGCTTATTTAGGACTATAGATTTTAGTATGTTTATCCTGTATTACATGGCTAATATCCACTTAGAAGTGAGTATATATCATATGTGTCTTTCTGCTTCTGGGATACCTCACTTAGGATGATCTTTTTAGTTCCCACCATTTGCCTGCATATTTCGTGATTTCCTTGTTTTTTTTATTGCTGAGTAGTATTTCATTGTGTAAATGTACCACAATTTCTGTATCCATTTCTCCACTGAGGGACATCTAGGTTATTTCCAGATTCTGGCTATTACAAATAAAGCTGCAATGAACATAGTTGAGCAAATGTCCTTATTGAATGGTGGGGCATCTTTTGCATATATGCCCAGGAGTGGTATGGCAGGACCTTGAGGTAGCACTATTCCTAATTTTCTGAGAAAATGCCAGATTGATTTCCAAAGTGGTTGTACAAGGTTGTGTTCCCACAAGCAATGGAGGAGGGTTTCTCTTTCTCACATCCTTTCCAGCATGTGTCATTCCTTAAGTTTTTGATCTTAGCCATTCAGATGGAGAGGACCTAGATCACACCTACTCAGAGGAAGCCTGTTGGCTGCTCAGCCTCTAAGTGGGTTCCGTAGCAATGGGGACAGGGGCTGTCTCTGACATGAACTCAGTGGCTGGCTCTTTGATCACTCTGGGAGGTGCAACCTTGCCAGGCTTGATGCAGCCAGCCTTGATGAGACCTGGTAGACTAGGGTCAGATAGAAGGGGAGGAGGTCCTCTCCTATCAGGGACTAGGGAAAGGGCATAGGGGAAAAGAGGGAGGGTGGGTGGGGTTGAGGGAGGGGGCTACAGTGGGAATACAAAGTGAATAAATTGTAATAAATATATAAATAAAAATTTAAAATATTGAGAACATCTCTGCAATAGTCTAATGATAATTATTAAATCCTGTGCTCTTGTTTTCATATTTTTCATGTTATTTGGAAAATACTGTAAAATCAAACACAAACCTTCACTAATGTTCCAAATATCCCATACTTCTCTTTGCATTATGCATTATAAGAGTTTTGCATATTGAATAATGTTCTGTTCAGTGGAGATCCACCTAATTTAGAGAATGGGTTTGGCACAATGAGTATAAAAATAAACTTGAGAGAATCAGAGAGTTTGACTATTTATAAAATTAATCATTAAGAATTTGACAAAAAGTTTGCTAGTCAGTGAAGAGTATCTCCTGCTCCTGTATAAAGCAGCAGCTTTATACAAGCTTAGCTTTAATATTGAAAGAACATATTAAGTGGAATCTCTATTATAGAGCAAAGAAACCCAATTATCTTTTGAGTTTCTTCATTTGCATATGAAATTCATATCTCTGTTTCAAATTAATGCTGATTGAAAGGCAAATGACTTTGGATTATTTATTGCATAAATATATTATACCTTGCCATAGAATAAATAGTTAAAAAAAAGAAACAATATCCTAAATTGTCCTCTGGCCACCCCAAGTGTGTACACATATATCCAAACACACCTGCACACACACACACACACACACAGAGACCACATTCCCCACACAGGGAGAACACTCACAGTGCACTTGCAGAACATCTGTCATTTCTCAGGTTAATACAACAGCCCCTATTTTACTTCGTTGAATACATTAATAACTTGGATGATGAGTTAACTTATTTTTAGAGCAATTTCGTTTATAGCCATGTGCTATTTTGGTGGTTATTTGGTGGTTAATTTGAAAAGGAAAAAAAAAGACATATGATTTCAAATACTGAGACATGTAAGTACTCCACTCACTCTCGTCTTTAACACAATCAGCCACAGAGCCTTGCTGTGTGCATCAGGCACAGCCCTGGTCCCTCCTGCAGAGTTATTGTGGATCCTCTTTAAGACAACCTCTTCCCTGTAAAAGCTATATTCTCTCTGGGTCACAGGCCTGAGTATGCTCAAAGAACAATAGGAGGCTAGGGACTGAGTCTGACTTTTAAATTTTTTCATTGTGATCCTCAGAAATGTTTAGAATTCAATTCATCCTATTAGGATTTTATAGCCCATCATAGCTGCATGAAGCAATGCTGTTAAAACCCATTCAGTCTTTCCTTAAATGCACATAACAAAAAGCCATGGCACACAAACATTTGTTTCATTTGGAGACTCGGTTCTCAAGGTTATGAGGTCAGTAAGTTTGTGTTTCTCAAGTCACATCTTACCAAAAAACTGTTTGTGCTGCTTGTCCACCTCGTTTGGAAAGTTCTGCTTTAGTGATCTTCAAGATATAGAAATGTGTTCAGTTTAAAGTTCTTGGTCCTGATAAGGGTGTGGACTCCAAGGAAACTAACTGCAGTCTGGACCTCAGGAAGGCCTAGGACCCAAAGCACTGAAGTTGGGGACATATATGTGCCTCTGTGTGGGGAGACAAAATGAAGATTGGACATGGGACAGTCTTTCACTGGTAGTGGGTGACACAGAACCAAGAACCTCAAACACAGAGTTCAAGTCAGGCACCAGCAGAACCAGCAGGAATCACTTAGTCTCCAACCTGCTTTGTCCCACACAATACAAGGCACGAGAATTAACGTACCCTCCATATGCCACACTGGTCTGCTTCACTGAGAAGGCAGAGCTTGCACACAGACAGACCTGGACTGCTGCGAGCTAGCAAACGTCACCAGAGCAGTTATGGTGGGAAGGTGTGTCCGGAAGCACACTGTGGTAACTCGCATCCTGTCTTTAGAAAGGCAGAGTCTACAGACTGAAAGGTCTGTCTTTGTTTCACTTCTGTGGCTTCTTTTCCATGTGGTTAATTTGACCACTAGTTTTAACTCACCTCCTTCCTCCAACAGACATGGGCTGTTATAGTCCTGGCTGTCACTCTGCAATGTTCGGATCTCCAGCAGAAACACTATTACAGAAGCCTTACACGGAGTTCCACAATAGAACGGTTCTCTCGGTGCTTCACTAATCTGTCTGTAGTAATACCAATGAAATCATAGAGGCGACACCTTTCCCAAGGCCTTTGACATGAGCTTCCACTGACCTTGTTTATTTCTCCATCATCTTGTTTTGCATGCTCTACATTGACTCAAGCTGCTCAGAATGTCATATTCCCAGTGAATTCCGAGAAGAGATCCTCAGTTCAGGTTAATGAGCCAATGAGTGTGAACCATCAGAGACAGCTGTGCTAGCCAGATTGCCCTTGCTGTCTCACGCTTGAGACAGCCTCCTTAAAGAGAAAAGGACCCTGCTGGTTCACCCGTTACATGAGGTTTTGTTATACCACTGCTGGTGGGGTGGCTTTGGGCGTCTAGTGAATCAGCACATGGTGACCCAAGTGTGGAAGTACTCACGTAGGCCAGATGTGGACGACTAAGTGTGTGAGTCCCACTGTCCATTTCAGGGCACACTTACGGGGGCGCACACCTTTGTAGGCATCATGCTTTAGACACCTCAGCATCTTTCCATGGTGAGTATCCTAAAGGCCACGCCTGAGCCTGTGGAGGGAAAGCATTGCACACCCATACACTCATAAATAAACACGTGGGTGAGATGTCCCCATACTGGCTGACCCCCAAGGCCTCACGCTGGAGAGATTCTTCAGTGGATAAAGGGATTGCCACACACGCCCAAGGAGCTGAGATCAGCTTCTCGACACTCTGGGGAAAGCTGGGCGTGGCAGGAGGCTCCTGTGAGTCCAATTCCAGGAGACAACTTGCCAGCCAGCGAGTCACGCTCACACATGCACACGCACAGAGGTGATGAGCTCCAGGTCCAGGGAGAAACCCTGCCCCCCAAAAGGATGGGAGTAACAAGCAGGAAGATACTGGATGTCAGCTTCTGGCCTCTACAAGCACAGTCATGTTGCCTACACACGTGTGCATCCACACCCACACAGGAGCACACACTGGGGGCCACTTCCTAAGGGAATACAGTTCTCAGCCATCCTGTCTCTAACACGCCATGACGGTGATCACCTGGAGCACATTGTCCAGGCGCCTGTCTGTGCGATGCAGACCACAAGCAAGTGCCAGGGCAATGTGATGGACACTTCTCCTGAGCGTGCTTCACAGTGAGCCCTGAACTGGGTTTCTATGAAATCACGTCACCAGGAAATGTACATTTTAGCTATTGAGCAAAAGTCACTAATGCAAAGGACAAAACTTGGAAGAAATTAAATCCTGTGTCCTGTGGTATCAAAATCAACAACAGCAACGTTATCACAAATGGCATCTAATCAACTTTAAATCAGTGCAAAATCTACTAACAGAAATTTTGTAGTAACAATAAAAATAAATATCAGAGATCAGCCAATAAATAAAGTCAAAGAGGGACAGTGTTTATCAGCCAGCTATCTTAGCATCAGATCAAAGAGAAATGCGATGCTACAGGCACGAACCCTGTTCATGCCAGCCCTGTTCACCCAGAACATTTCAGAGAAGAGGCAGGAGACAACACTGAAAGACAGTCAGACAGTTTCATGGGAAGACTGGAAAACGAGTCAAGAGGATGACTGAGAATTGTGTGTGCACATGTGCTTGACATTGCTGTCTGAGAGTGGAGGACTGCGGAACACCTCTGGCCTTTTAAAAAGATCTGTTTATTTTTATTTTATGTGCATTGTCATTTTACCTGCATTTATGTCTATGAAGGTGCCAGACCCCCTGGAATTGAAGTTATAAGCAGTTGTGAGCAGTTTTGCGAGAGCTGGGAATTGAACCCAGGTCCTCAGGAAGAGCAGTCAGTGCTTTTACCACTGACCCACTTCTCCAGCCTCACCTCTGGTCTTTTAATAGATCCAGTGATGACCACAGATGAAAAGGAAGCTTGGCTATCTCGTGACCACATGCATTCACATATCCACAGTGTGGCTAGTGACAACTAGCTAGAGAGGCCCGTAGCTTCTTAGCAAACTTCTGCTTCAAGCACAGTAACAGAGAGGTAAACTGAGCATCTCAGGAAAGAAGCGACTGAGATTTTTCTGTCTGAGCAACCACTGTCTTCTCTTAAGGCAATGTTTACTGGCCCTACATGACCTAGGCAGTGTCTCAGAAATTTCATTTCATATTAAGCACAATATAAAAAATTCTGCCAAAACTGAGGTATTTCAGTGACCAGGATGACAATCTGCTTCAGAGTTTATGTTCTAGAAACTCAAATTTGAAAAATTCCTGAAAAGCGTGTGAAGGCACGAAGAAAACATATTCACCACTGTGTTAACAAAATGGCTCACGTTATCATCACACTTGATAAATTTACATTCAGTGCCTGGACCGCTTTGCTCATCCAAAGGTATAGTTCTCGGAGCTCTGTGTAAAGGAAGTCTGTTTAAGGAGCGTCCCTTCAGACAGCTGCCAGGAGCTCCCAGAGGGCACTAGGAAACATAGGAGGATTCTATTCTCATTATGTTTCAAAATGTTTTGTTGTTTTAAGCAAAATCCAATATGCACTTCGGTCAGTTGTTCCTTTTCCTCCAGTGTAAAGACTGTCTAGCTTCCACGGCCTGGCTCAAAACAACTGTCACATCAAAGGGATTTTTAAAACTCTTTGTGCTCAAAAGTAACAAAATCAAGATCAAATTGTTCCCTACTTCACCAACTCTATGGTTCCCTTTTGGTATTTAGGTGTAGAAACTAAGCATGGAGGTTTACACAATGGCTGCCTTTCGAAATTCCAAGAACACAGAGAGATTCAGTGTCCTTCAGAGACCATTCCACTCCATTTGACTGATCTTAGCACTTTCTCCCTGATACAGATAACTGTACCTGACTGGGAAATACTAATTATTTCTTTAGATTTTATTTTCAAATGTTACAATATTATTGCCTTTTAAATTTTTTAATTGAAAACAACTTTTCATACAGTGCATTCTGATCACACTTTTCCTCACCCCCAACTCCTCCCAGATCAGCCCAACTCCATACTCTTTTCTGTAAAATAACACATACACATGAAATGCCACAAAAACACAAAAATTAATATATCCAAGCAAAAGACCATTATGAAAAACAATGACCAAAAAAAGGCAAAATAAGTAAAAAAAAAAAAAAAAAGTCTACAAAACTACCATTGAGTTCACTCTGTGTTGGCAACTACTCTAAGGCACAGGGCCTACCCTGAAGAGGAGTTAAAATATCCTATGAAAAGCCATTGGAGAAAAATGGTGGTTATAATTTCAGATAGCTTCTATGTTAGGGGCAGGAGCCCACGTTTATTTCTACCTCTCGTTTCTGGGACCCAGTCTCGCTCAACCTTCTGCAGGCCCTGTGTGTGCTGCTTGTCTCTGTGAATCTCTGTGTGTCAGTCCTGTTTTGCTTGGAAGACACTGCTTCCTTGATGCTACCCACCACCTCTGCTTTGTACAGCCTTTCTGTCTCCTCTTCTGCACAACTCCCTGAGCAGAGGGGTTTGATGAAGACATACCATCTAGGGCTGAACATGAAATCCTAATTAGGAGCCATATATGTTGCTTCATTTGGGAGAAGGAATGAGATTCTTTGATATGTGAAATGTTGACAATTTTATGAACTTAAGAACTGGATTTTACAGACAATGATAGAAATACTGAAAATACATTTCTTCTTATTCGATAAAGGAGTAAATTACTTTTTATTTACCTTCTTTTACCAAACATCAGAAATAGCATAATAAAATTTATTAATACCCTCTAAACATTTATCATAGCTCTTGAGAAAAGTAAAAAAATCTTAGCAAAGTATTTGGGTATTAAAAATTAAGGAAAATATATTATAAATGCAGTTCAATTCAAGTGTTTGAATGTACTAACTTCGATGTGACTTACTTTAATAACTACAGCAACAGTACAATTCTTTCAAGCACTGGATACACTAAAACTTTATATTCTTCCACCAGCATCATAATTCAAAATTATTCAATGTTCATTTTCAAGCACTTCTAACACTAGTTATTATTTTGAGTTTTCTTCTGAGGCCAGATCTTTCTCTACAGCCTTGGATGGCCTTGAATCTGTGATCTACCAGCCTTTGCTGCTCAGGTACTTGGACTATAGGTACCTACTGCCACACATAGCTCTTTTCTATCATTCTCTCTGTCCCCCTCCTCTCTCTTCTCCCTCTTTCCCGTGTGTGTGTGTGTAAAGATACCTAGTTATAAAGTCCCAGCAATCACTCTGCCTCTACCTCCCCAGTTCTAGGATTAAGCATGAGCCACCATACCTGGCATTTTCTATGTCAGTGATGGGGATTGAACTCATATTTCCTTTTTGTTTTTGTTTTCCTTATCACTTTTTAAAATTTTTACATCATTTAAGACTTGAACTCAGATTTTCAGCCATTTATAACAAGTACTTCATAGATCAAGGCATCACCGCAGCTCCCGCTTCTATTATTATTTGCTGTTGTCTATTGATTTTTCCAACAAAGACGAAAAGTGTGGATTCTTCTTCAATATTGACTCTAATTCTAAAGTTCATTTCAAGTTTAGTGGGTGCTGCAAACACTTTTTTTTACAGCTGGCATATTAGTTTTGCAGTTAGTTCATATCTCCCTTTTCTCATTTCTTCATCATGGAAATGACAGCTTATAATATGGATGGCTCCGGATGGAAAGCCATCTTGGTAGGAAATGAAAACTCACAAGGTGCCATAAGGCTTAGGAAACAAGAGAAAGCAGAGAGCAAACTCAAACAGCAAGTCAGAATCCCTTGCAACCCTTAGAATCCATCCTCCTCCCTTCAGATTTTAAACACAGTGTTGATGTCCTCAGCAGAACTGGCTCTTTTCATATCACAGAAGGTAGCAGCTCTCAATTGTCTGGTACCACCAGGGAGCAGTAGCTTCTCTCTCCCCACAACAAGGGAGATGTTTCTCAGGTAGGGCTTACCACTTAGTACATATGAGAGTATCTCATTGTGTTCCTCAGACTCCAGAAGAAACCGGAAATCTCCAGAGCTGATGTCCCAGATACCACACTCTTCCCAACGGCCACGTTGTTTACTGCTGCAGTGCGATTGGCAAAGCAGTGCTTTTTATCAGAAACTGCCCTGCTCTTCTCCCTCTGTGTCTCAAGATTTAACCCTGATTTTAATATGGAAATCTGAGGATTCTCATTGATTAATGATAATTGTTTATCTTCCACTTTAAGTCCTCTAGCCCACCCTTACCTATGCTCATAGCCCCAATGTCTACCCACTCGTTCAATGGGAGCAGATAAGTTCTGGCTGAGTCTACCCTGAGGCTGAGCCTGCTCTGAGGCTGGGCCCTGAGGAGAAACAGAACTTCATGGAGGTTTCAAGGTGACTTTACCTTTCCATGGTAATCATTTAGTTACCCAGCCAGCTCACATGTTCTCAGGCCCCATAAAAGAAAGAGAACTAACTCAGAGCAACGGCAGAATGATATAAACAGAAACCAGATGTTCAAAGCCTGGAGCTCACTTACCTCCTCTTTCCCTTAAGGATGCATTTTGTGAATGTAATGTTTGATATAAAAATAAAGCAGCATGTTCTAGTAGCTAATTGTATCCATGCTTCTTATTTTATGTTTTGTTCTTAAGAAGCAAATGTGTTTGACAGTGTGCCGAAATCTCCCATATCATCTGCCTGGAAACCTGAAAGGGGCTCTGTGTTCCATTAACCTCTGAGAACAGGGACGCCTGTTGCATGCACCCATGTCTGAAACCTTTAGCAGGGATACATGTCAGCCTTGACCTAACATCTGTCTAAGGCATTAGCTACTTTATAAATTATGTGTTATTCGAAAGAACAGATTGAATTATATTCCTTGAGAGAAGACACAGCACTGTTATTGAAAATGAACACATGGTATTAGTATCAAATGACCGAGCTGCACATCACAGACTCTCCTGCCCGTGATCAGAGAGATGCAAGGCCACAGGAGGCTCCTAGGAGCCTGCAGACCTGAAATCTTATCCGTGAATTATCATCTGACCCTCATAGCTCGGTCTGTCTTCATCCTCCTGCATCATGCACGATGGGCAGAGTTGAGCACTGAACAGAGAAAAAGAGATCTTCACTCATCTTTGCGCCATTTTATGTTTTTTCTAAATTACTACCCGTGCAGCAGTTGCTCTGCAGTGGTGCCCAGGGGGCTCTGATCAGTGGAAATGGAGAGCCTCCTCACCTGGTAAACTGTCCTAGCCAGGGCGGAGGTTGGGGCTGGGAGGGGCTGAGAAAAGTCATTGTGCTGAAATGCCCAAGTTCCCAGCTTTTCCTTTGGAGAACGGTAGATGAAATCTGTATTTACATGAAGTTTACTAAGAGAAGTCAGATAACTATAGTTTTTCAAGACAGCCTAATTTTACCTTAAACAACATTAAAAATATGATCTGAGGGGGACATTTCTCAACAGTCTAAACACAAAGTAAAATCACCAAGACTTTGTAATCTATGACCTAGACTATTAAAGAACACTGAATACAGAGTTCTGAGACATAAACTCGAACTTTCCCTCTTTCAGTCAGTCCTGGGACCTTGGCCAGGCCAGGGTCACACCACCTCTGCCAGCCTCATCTTCCTCAGATGTGCTGCAGAGGGTCTTGTAGGCTACACAGACTGTGTTGCAAATGAAAGGAGGGGAGGAACCTAGTAAATCACTAGTCAGGACATATAACACTAACTCTATAATTTATAGCTTAGAGAAAGTAAAAACTAGAAAAAAATAAATAGAGCAAAATAAAATAAGAATGGTGGTTCACAAATCCCACTGTCCATGTGGGTATCAAGCAATTAATAGGGGCCACTCTGCCCTTGGTCTAAGCCTTGCACATCCTCTTGAAATCAATGCAACTCAGAATAACTCAAAACTGGCTGAGCAACTCTGGTCTTTACTTTAAAAGGCTAATGTTTTACACGTGGTCATTAGAAGGGTTTGCAAGACCATGATAGTGTTGATGATAAGTGTTTATCAGCTCCTGTTCAGCTGAGGTATTGCCAGCATGATTATCCAGTAGTTTTCCGCTCGTTTTCTACTTATAAATTCTCTTTTTCTTAATCTAAATTTGGTTCCTGTTACTTTTCAGTGTGTGTTCTATGAAACTGATCAATATGTTTCATAAAAAGAACAGTTATGAACTGCAAATAGTGTCACATGGAGACTGGAAATTCTTACTCCTCTTACACTTAAAATGGCCCATCTTTCTGCAAACTGTGGAAAGAACAGAGGATAAAGCAAACAAGGATGTTTGAAAAAGTCTCTACTTCTTCAGTAGTTCATTAATCCTACTTTGAAAGACTCATAACCAAGAACCTACTTTTCTCATATAATAGAATTTATTTACTATCCCTTCCTTAAATCCCTATTTTGACTTCTATGGGCACATAAATCTTCTTGCTAGTTTGTGACTCACATATATAAATATGTATATCATAATATAAATATTAGGTTAGAGATATGACTACAAATACTTATATCACAAAACAGGTAGAACAAACTCACTTTTTACTTTATTCTAGATAAAAGCACACTTCAGTTTGAGCCACATCTCAAAATAGCTGTACTGATTCTCTCCAAACATGATTTTTTTCCATTACAGCCTAAATGTTTCATAAGCCACAGAGGTGCACACAGTCTAAACGAAGATCAATTCACTTCATAACCACAATGAGAGAGGTCACAGCAAACTAAATATGGACTTTTGTTGATAGTGCCATATCCATTTTGACTTATAATGCTTTTATTTTTTTATTGTGGTGAGATGCTTGTTTGGCAAGCTGCTCTGTTATTGAGTGTCCGGTGAAAAACATGTTTTCACCCTGGCTTTTAGCTTGAGACAAAGATAAACAGGACATTTTGCCAAGCTCCTTAACTTGTTTGTGTGACCTTGGACCAATTCTGCTATGCAGAGAAGTGGTCTAAGGAGTCAAGTTTGACTGCTCCATGAATCCCTTCCTTGTATTGATGTGCCTTGTTTTGCTTTGCTTCTAAAAGGAGCTGTGGAATAAACTTGGGGCTGCTGCAGTTTTAACTGACAGTCCTCTAGAACTGATCACTTGTATCTTGTTTTATTTCTTTCAGTCCTCACTCCCCATTCAAGTAATTTTGCAGGCAATTGTTTTTAAAGAAGGTATTGTCAATGTTATATTTTAAATCCTAAAAGTATAACAGCTAGGAAAACAAAAGTGTGTGATCTACGCACTAACCCTACTGTATGCCTTGTAGTCATCTGTGAACTAACCCTACTGTGTATGTGGCCTCAACTCTGCTTCCCTCACTATGAATACAAGTATTGTGGACCCAGGGTTCCCACCCGGAACCAAGTGTATCTGAGTCCTGACGCCAGGAATACTTGTCACTCAGGCCTGTGCTCCAGATTCTGGTTGCATAATCACTCCATTGCTCTATGTGTCAGACACATATGCTCTGCCCCACAATGAGCACACAAACCCGTAAGTTGCATTAGAAGTGTTAGTACCTCCTACTGCTCTAAGTTGTTCTGTGGGTGGAGCACAGACCAGGAGATCTCCCAAGAGTCCTCACCATAAACTCCACTATTGCTACAGAGATTCATAGTTTGGCTGTTGAGGACTGTTGCTATCTTCACTGACCCTGATGTCAGTGGATAGAACTGCATGGACTGTGGGTAGACACTCAGCAGATCTAGAACCTTTGTCTCTGCCAACCAGTGCCTGCACTCATAGGTGGAGGCTGTGACCCACTGAAACTGGCTGACAGAATGTAAAGGAGGTATCTAAGCCGTGTTCTCATTGCTGCGAGAAAAGTACCTTGACTAAAACAATGAAAGAAAAACAGCTCTAAAGGGGTGCATTCTGCCATAGTGTGGGTAGGTGGCGGAGGGGGCACAATAGCAGGCAGGGAAAGCACTAGTGTGACTGGCCACATTACATCTGCATTTACGAAGTAGATCACACAGAGGAAGCTGAGTAGGATGTAAAATTCCAAGGCCCTCCCCTAGTGACTCACTTCTCCAGCATGATTCCATTTCCTAAAGACTCCTCAACCTTCCCAAACAGGTAGGAACCAAGTGTTTAGACACCATAGGCAGTGAAATCGCTCCGTAAATTCTGAAGCCAGCAATGCACAACAATGAGAATTATGAAACATGTCTCCAGCAAATAAAACAACAGTATTCTAGTAATGACCCCCATAAGACAGATTCTCTAATTAATAGTACAAAATAATTGCTCTTTAGGGAGCTAGGCAAACCACAAGAAGACTCTGATTACAAAAACAAAACAAAACAAAACAAAACATGTAAATAATACATACCTGAAATTAAAAGCAAAGCAGGAAAACAGAATAAATATAGCAAATAGAAAGTCTGGAATGAAAGGAAACCATGACCACCACCAGCTAGTTAAATAAAAGAAAAGGAAAAAAGTCTATGAGCTTGAAGACAGGATGTCAGAAAATACTGTCAGAGATAAGTATAGATAATAGTAAAGAGAAAGGAAGAAACCCCAAAGGATTTATGAGACATGATTAACAGATCTAAAATGTATATTTTATGATTTATAGAAGAAGTGAATGTATAAAAATATCACTTACTGAAATAATGGCTGAAAAGTAACTACATCTGGGTAATTATAAAAAAAATATGTTATAATAAATTAAGATTCACAGCCATTTATTGTAGTCAAATTGTCAAAAATTAAAGAAAGAGCCATCTTAAAAGAAGAAAGAGAAAGGCATTCCTTATGTGTAAGAAAATTTCCTTTAGACTATAAGCAGGCTTCCCTGTAGACACTGCAAGTCAGAAGAAAGTATAATGATATTTCCAAAGTACTGCAGGACCAAAACTGTCAACCAAAGATTTCTAGACTCTGAAAATTTGTGAAAATGGTTTCAATACAGACTTACCATGATTGTTTAAGAAATCATTACTTTTAGGCTTGCCTTGTAATAAAGTGTAAGGAAAATTTTCAAGCTGATATGAAATGACAATAACTAATAATGTCAAAATATCCAAAAATTCAAAGGTAAAAAAGGAATCATAGTGTGAAGTTTAGAACATTCATGTTATCATGGTGTCTTAGTTTGGATTCCATAGCTGTGAAGAGACACCATGACCAGAACAACTCTTATAGATGTAATCATTCAATGGGGGTTGGATTACAGTTACATTTTCATCACGGCTGGAAGCATGGCAGTGTGCAGGCAGCCATGGTGCTGGAGGAGCCAAGAGTTCTACACCTTGATCCTCAGTCAGCACAAGGAGACTGTGTGTACTATTGAGAGGGGCTTGAGCATATATGAGACCTCAAGGCCCACCTCCACAGTGACACACTTCCTCCAACAAGGCCACACTTACTTCAACAAGGCCACACATCCTAATAATGCCACTCTTATGGGCCAAGCATTCAATCACATGGCCATTCTTATTCCAACCACTACAAATGATGACTATAAATGACAACTCTTGTTAATAATAGCAAAAATAGTTTGGTAGGAAATAACAGCACAAGGAGATTTAATTTTGAGATTGATAATACAAATGGTAGGAGCATGGGATTAAAGTGTAGCTCTGTTATCAGCTTCATGTAACTGTTGACTATGTGCAAAGTCATAGTAATCACAAAGCAAATCACAATCACCATACAAATGGGAACAAAAAAGCAACAAATCTGCACCTGTTCCAAATATTATAAGACAGTAAAGGATGACAGGAAGCAAAGAGGAAGAAATTAACCAAGGACTTACAAATAGGCAGAAGACAATTATTCAAATAACAGTAAGCACTAAATTATTTAATGAAAAAAAAACAAAACAAAACAACCCAGCACCTTAGGGAATCAACTATATGCCTAGCTGTGAACACTGTGAAAAATCTGAGGATAAATTATAGCAGGAAATATAGTCCAAATGTCCTATGTATCAAGTAAAATGCAGAGACCATTCCATAGTCCATTACCTAGACAGTCATCCCAGGCTCCTGTGGCCTCCATGGTATTGGGTGTTGCGGTACCAGGATAGCATCGGTTTTCAGCTACCAGGCCAAGAAGATGACAGGCTTTCCTGTGGAGGAGGAACATGGCAGAGGTAGAGGGTAACGTTACTTTGCTTAGGCAAATTGTTTGTCCACAGTTTGATAGGTCCCTGTGACAAGCAAGGCATTGGAGGTTGTCCTGGCCAGTGGTCAGCATTACCAGAGTCCTGGTGGTGTCATGGTTATACCCCACCATCTTCTTGCAGACTGGGCAGGGGTGGGGGGATCACTGCTTGGAGTCTCTGTCACAATAATCTTTAATGTCTTTTTTTTTAATTTATTTATTTTATATCAATCACAGGTTATGTACTTTGCATCCCAGGTGTAGCCTCCTCCCTCATTCCCTCCCACCCTTCCACCCCTCCCTCATCTCCCTCCTCCCTGCCCCCTCCAAGTCCACCAACAGGAGAGGACCTCCTCCCCTTCCA
>CM053760.1:74695994-74711243 GCA_028658305.1 Pachyuromys duprasi
GGCTTTGTGCTCTGTGCTAGAGGCTGTGAGCACCACAGGCTGGTCTCTCCTGTGATCTGGAGGTTTGGCTCCTCACTCTGTGCCAGAGGCTGTGTGTGCCCCTTTGATATGTCCGCCTGGGGTGCTGCTCTGGTCAGGAGGCTCCGAGCTCTGCCCTGGGCTTGCTTCTAAGGGCTCTTTTCTGGACTGGAGCCTTGGCACCTCCTTCTGGGTCAGGAGTGTGCCAAGGTCTGAGATGGTATTTGGTGGCACCTCGGTCTGGACCTGATACTATGAGTCCCAATCTGGGGTGGTGGCTGAGTGTGCCTAGGGGTGTGGGTCTGACCGGTGTAGCCCGCAGTATCTGGGTGAAACTCAGTCCGCCCGGGGTACTGTGTGCCCCAGACCAAAATGGCAGCTTAGGCGCCCAGACCTGTTGTGTGCAGCCTGTCACCCTCCGGAGTTTTTCCTGGGAGTAGCTGGGTGTCCCTTGGACTTTTCCACTTGATTTCCCCACCATAGGAATTCCGCTCACCTGGCAGTCGCAAACGCTGGTGTTTTAAGTCTGAGATCTCAGTCTCCCGGTCGCTGTGCCTATACTACTGTCCTGCTCCTCAGACACAGTGTCCTCCTGGGGCAGCCATCTTGGATCTCTCCCCCATTATTCTTAGGTTTTGTCTTTTCATGTTGTCTTGGATTTCTTGGATGGTTTGTGTCAGGAAGTTTTTTAGATTTAACATTTTCTTTGATGGATATATCAATTTCTTCCATTGTATCTTCCACACTTGAGATTCTTTCTTCCATCTCTTGTAGTCTGTTGGTTATGGTTACCTTGTAGTTCTGGTTTTCTTCCCTAAGTTCTTCCTCTCCATGATTTCTTCTGTTTGTGTTTTATTTAATTTTTACTATTCTATCTTCAGATCTTGAATTGTTTTTTGGATTTACCTCAACTGTCTGACTGTATTTTTCTGGTTCTCCTTCAATTCCTTCACCTGCTTCTTTGAACATTCCTCTGTTTCTTTTATTTCTTTCAGTGATTTAATTCTTTCTTCTCTGAAGGTCATAAATAGTTTGACTTCATCTTCTTGTATTCCTTTAAGGACGGCCATAGTGTTTCACTCTATCTTCCTCGATTTGTTTACAGATGGCCATAATCGGTTTGCCTTTATATTCCTCTATTTCTTTACACATTTTATTTGTTTCCTCCATTATCCTCTTCATAAGCATAGATGTAAGGTGATCTTCTTGAATTTCATTTATGTTAGGGCATCCATGGATACTTGCCCCTGGATAACTGGGTTCTGGAGATGCCATATTGCTTTGGCTTTTGTTGCTTATGTTTTTTTGCTGGCTTCTACCCATCTGCCTCAGGTGTTGGCTGTTAGTTTCTGGTGCCTGCGGGAATCCTGGAGTAGGGAGAATCATCTTGGCAGGAAGATGGTTGTTCCTGAAGGAGGCCTCCTCAGCTTTTTGGGTATGGTCACCGAATGGCTGGTGCTTCTCAGGAATTGCCACAGCTCTCCTCAGGTGAATGAACCTGTGTTGTTACTATGGTTATTGGTAGTCAGGGGGGCTCTCCTCTCACCAGAAGAAGTCCTGAAGACAGCTGCCCTGCCATTGTGCTTCTTGATCTGAAATTAGTGAGGTGCTGCTCCTGCTGTATTTGCTGGGCACAGCCCTCCTGAAGAACCTGGGAGCCCTGTGCTTTTGTCATTTTAGCTAGGAGATAGGTTGCCCCTTGGAGAGGTGTCTGGGAGCTGATCCTATGGATCCTAGGCTTCTGTAGGTCTGAGGTTTGAGCTCTGTGCCCCAGTACCCAAATGGTAATCAGTGGCAGGTGAGTGCAGCACTCATATGTGCAGCAGGAGGTTAGAGTCTGGAGACTGCGGGAACCCAGAAACTTTTCCAGAAATGTGTGTCCTGAGGTCAGACCTGATGTTTCCCCCACCATGGAGTTTCCTCCCAACAGGGAGACTCAGTCTGTGGTGTTTGGGGGGTTCACAGCTTAATTCAGGCACAGGAGAGTGGTTCTGCACTGGCAACTGAGTACCTGAAGGAACCTGGGAACTTTTCCCAGAGCTTTTCACTGGGGGTGGGGAGGTTGGTGGTGAAGGGGTTGGCTGAGTGCTCTGAGGTCAAACCCGATGTTTCTCTCACTGTAGGGTGTTCTCTCAACTGGAAATCCCAGTCTCTTGGGTTGTGGGATCCACAATTCAGTCTGGGTTGGTTATTAGAGCATGCAGGTGTGTGGCTCTGGGATAGCAACTGAGTGTCTGCTGGGACCCAGGAACTCTTCTGGGGTTTAGCTGGGTGACCTGAGAATGGGCCTAATTACTTCCCGCACCATGGAGTTTCCTCTCACCTGAGAAATACAGTTGCCAGTGTTTTAGGGCCCAGAGTTCTGTCTGTTGGTCACTGTGCAGTCACGGCTGTCCTATTCCTCAGACACAGTGTCCTCTCAGTGCCGCCATCTTGGACTCCCCTCATCTTTAAGTTTATAATAAAAATAATAATTTCTGAATATCATAAATACAATCCATAGGGAGACTGGCAGCTTCACTTTCCATAGCTTATATAATATACTATTACAGAATATAATATTTTCTTGCATGACTCAGTTTTCCAGAATAGCAACAACCTAACAATGTTAGCAAAAACAAGGAGGGTTAACATATATTCTTAAATAGTCTCTGTTAGCCTGACTACACCTTAGGTAAGGAGAGACTCTTTGTCAGACTACTTAGGTTACTGGCTTGCTACATCATAAGACAGGAATATCTCAGTCTCTGGTGTTTAATGTTTGGTCGTCATAGTTGTGACTTTAATTTTTAGCCTTTTGTTTATCTATTTATCAAGATCACATATTAACAACATCACATAATAAAATATCTTAAAAACACAAAATATCCTATAGCCTTATAAATTTAAATGTTTTTAAAAGTTGCTCCTTTAAAATATTCAGTTTTATTTTTTCATTTAAATTTTTTGTGAAACTTCAAATTTTCCTCTTAAATACATTTAAAATCTCTCACTGTTTGCTCCTAAAATAGTAAAATAAAGTACCCTCTTCTATTTCAAGAGTGAAGACACAGGACACAATCATAATCTGCACAAGGCGAAACCAAGCTCCAATAGGGCGAACATATCAATGATTCTAAAACCAATTCTGCCTGGTTCCTCTTATTTTACAGTTTGGTTGTCAGCAAGGTTTGCCCTTGTATATGAACTCATGGAGATACAGCTTTAATACTTCTTTTTAAAAAGCATTCTTTTAAAAATCTTACCTTTTATAAACCTTGTTTTCACAACAGAACAAGAATTATCACACAAAAAAATCCTATCCTAATTTAAAAGTATCTCTGGAGATCTGTTGTTTCTTTAGTCGGCCAGTACTACATGATTGCCCTTAATCAAGATGGCTATGAACCTATATGATTTCCAACCCTCCAAATATGGCTGCCAGGCACATGGCTGTCTAAAGACAGCATCAAATCATGTGTTGCTTATATCTCAAAATGGGACCATGCCATATGGTTCCTTTAAGACCTACCTATGTATGAACCTTTAACTATCAACATCAAGTTACAAGTTTTAAGTTAGCATTTTGTTACACACATTGTAGTTTTTTTTCAACCTTAGAAAGTTCACATAATAGCTTTAGGCAATTAAATGAAACCAATAATCCCTTTAGCTCTTCTGTTTTGCTTTTTTCCTCCCTGTCTCAGCTCTTAATCCTGGACATAGAGACTTTGAAACCAAGCCCTGATCTGAGAAAGGAGATCCATACCCCAATTCTTGAGTCACCTTTTTAATAAAGTAGAACAGCATAAAAACTTTAATATTATTCATACCCAAATGACATTTGAATTCCTGTCACTTTAGATTCAGTGGTTAGAACACTCAGAGATAAATTCTGAGCCTGGGGAACTGATGGAAGAGAAACAGCCCAGTCAGAAAATAGAGGCCACTGTATATGCATACATTGCAAAACAGACAAACCTTTCCCTACCTCCTCCAGTGCTGTAAACAAGGCAGCCTCTATACTGAATCCAACTCCCCGCAGTCACAGTGGTGGTGTAGTAGAGCTGGATGCAGCTTCTACACAAAGATCCTGGGTGTTTCAAAGTTTCCCCTGGCTCCAAGTCAGGACATATAATGATAAGTACAGACACAAGACAAGATGTAGAGCCAAACTAACAGCAGAAAACATAGAACCAAAACAACACTTAAAAACTGGAGTCCTTTGCTTCAGATGTCCACCAGTCTGACCAAGAGACATTTCCTTATAACTTTCTTATGTATGTTAGAAACCCAACAGAGATTGAAGCTCTGAGCTCTCCTCCACTTCTGGATCCACGCTGGGGCTTTCCAAACCTCCAGCTTAGGCCCCCAAGTGTTGTGGACCATGCCTGCTGTTAGCCCTAGGCACTGGAAGCTCAGGTCTCTACAGCAGGTCAGGAGAGAGAAAATGGCTCTGACTAAACTGCACAATTAACCAGAATTAACTAGTAGACCACAGGATGTCTCCCTTTGCCCTGAAGAGGTCTGCAGGCATGATCAGATCCTCTCCATTCCCAGATCATAATACCCTATAACCAGAATCCAGAAACCAGGTAGAAAAAAAATGTCACAGGAGGCTTCTGTGACTTATCAAAAGGAAGCTTCCATAAAAATGCTTGCTATATCCTTTTTTTGAGCATGTCTGTTCACTAGGGTGGTGGGGCTCAGAATTTTGGATTAATATTCCAAAGTGTACACTCCCAGGGCTGCCCCCCAGTCCTAGACTGAAGAACCTAGCACCAGAATTTGAAGTGGAATGTTCTTTCTTATATCCTTACAGGGCTCCAGATGTTAATCCTTAGATTTGTGGAAGAAAATCAGTTCCTTAATTTTGAGCCAACCTTGAGGCAAGCTTTAATTAAATACTGACCAAGATGGACTCTGATCAGGTCCACTCTCTAGAATCTCAGAGAGTGATGAGTCACTGTGTTGTAAGGGCTTTTAAAGGACAAAACCAAATAGTCACCTTATTCCCCATGTGGTGTTGTTATTTTCAAAGAACTACAACTCCCAGCATTCCAGGAAGTCACCTTTTCCTTGGGCAGGGTGCTTACAGATTAACTTTGGTTCTTACCCTGTCTTCATAGATAATGAAGTATACATTTTTATATTTTTATCTTGTAAATGTCCACATTTTAATTTAACAAGAGGAGAAATTTTTCATTAGTAAATACTACTTAAAATCTTCAACAATTCTTAAAAGTATTAATCTTTTATTAGTTCAAAAGCCTTTAATATAGTCTAGGGGTCTTGATGACTATATTTTTTCTCTGCCACTTAAAGAACTAAAGGACAGGAAAAATCTTGAGTACAACAGGTAAAAGTAGAGAAATCTTAAACACAAAACAGCACAGACAGCAGAAGATAAAAACATCAGTTGAAGAAAGGTGTTTATGGGGATGAGGAAACACACAGTGCAACAAATGCACACTTCTGCAAAGTGTAGGGGGCCCTGGGAAGCTGAAAAATCCATTCTCTTCTGGACATCTAAGATTTTAATGTCTTGGAAGGGTCTTCCTCCTGTAATTGAAGGTTGGTAAGCTTGAAGAAAGACTGGGTGGCAGATTGGCCCTCAGTAATTATATAAACGTGTCTTAAACTTGCTGAGCACTTCATTAGCAGGAGGCCAATTGATGGGAGGCAAAAGCCTACAAGGTCTTTGCTTTAAGCTGCCAGATTTTTGTCTCAGGTCAAGAGGGTGAGGAATAAACTGGTCATCTTAGATGTCCCTTTATCATCTAGCCATAGTCTCTCTCCCTGTCTGTCCAATCCCTAGATTTTTACTTTGAGAACTGTTGCTCTTGATAAGATGTTAAATTTTTAAAGGGAAACAGTGCCTTACTAATTTTATCACTGATGCCCTGTTGTGACTCTATTACTGCAGACAGTGGCATCTGGGGGTTGAAACATTCTGTGACTTATTTACATGTCTTGGTGATATGGTTACAGGTTGCATGTTTTGAATAAGAGTTCCATATGGGCATCTTAGATACAGTATCAAAACTTCATACAAGCTTATAAACTTAAGTCAACTAAATGTTTAGCTATTGTGTTTTTTTTCTATTCTGTCCTTAAAAATGACCCATATTTTATGCTTAAAACTTAATGTCTACAAATACAACCCTTGAAGGTCTTACAATCTGAATGAATTTAAAATACATTTTATCAGTTCAGTTATTCCAAAGTGCTTTGTGCCCTCTGGTGCTCATTTGAAACTTAGATATTTCTTTTGACAGGTTTTTTTTTTCACCAAAACTTTATATTCAACTTACTTTGAATGAATAGATTCTAATTTTTAGTTCTAAGATATTTTGTCTGGAGCTTGAGAACTTCTTAACCTGATAGCAATGGGGTGCTTGCATATGCTATATTCATTCCCTAAACTCATTTTCACCTCACTTGGATACTTTCAATTTTTCATTTCCCTTAATATGTAAGTCAAAGACACCATTCCAGTTGGTATCAGGCAAATGACACAGTAGACGCCCTGCGGTGCACATTTTTAGATGGGTACAATTCTTCTTTCATTTAAAAATATTTCTCAAAATAAAGGTTAATAAACATAATCCCTGTTCTGCCACAATCATTTAGTGTTATTGAGACACTAATTCAAGTCAATGTTCCTTTTCCATCCCAGACTCAGTAGCAACAGCCCTGTTTAACAAATACTCAAACTAGTGAATGTTACATTTCACTATTTTACTGTGAAATTTTCCAAAGGATTTACCAACTTTCTAATTATTAAAAACAATTTATCTAAAACCATACTTTCTAAAAATTTTGAAAATGAAACCTAATAGATTCCTTTGCTGATGTAATGAACTGATTCAAGCTGAATTAAAACTATAAAATCAGGTTTAATAGGGGCAGCTCTTGGGTAGGTTCGCCAGAGAATGAGGTGAGGCCAGAGAAGTTGCCATGCAGACGAGGAGAGAGTGAGCAGAGACAAAGAAAGCAGAGACAGCATGTAGAGTGAGGGGTGGGAGGGGAGCAGAGAGAGTAGGTAACTAAAATGTCTGGATTATATAGGGAGGCCCTGGGCTAGAAAGTTCAGGGTAGCGGGCAGGGTATGCCAGCCACACCTTGTAATAGGTAGGGATTGAGTGATGCTGGGAAAACCTGGAGGCAAAGCCTGCTCTGATTTATTAAACAGGTACCTCAGCCACTTGTCCTGGGTTTGAAACAATATTCCTGCCTTTTGTTGACAATAAATAGATAAAGGGTGACATAATCGACATTGGGGCATCATTATTGGGGACCCAAATAACTGGAATGTTGATCAGGTCTGGGAGGATCAGGCTGTGTCACTCACTCATTGTCCAGGCTCTGTAGGACCATCTGGGGCTAGGGATGTGAAGGTATCAGTTGGGCAGTTTGCAGTCTTTTTGTAAATTTAGTACAATTTATTCATTTTTTAAATCCCGATTGCAGCCCTATCCCTCATCTCCTCCTTGGCCCCTAGTCCACTGAAATGGGGAGTCTCCCTCCCCTGCTATCTGACCCTAGCTTATCAAGTCTCATCAGAACTGCCTGGATCCTCTTCCTCTGTGGCCTGGCAAGGCTGCATCAACAAGGGGAAGTGATCAAAGATTAAGCACCTGAGTTCACATCAGAGACAGCCCCTGCTCCCCTTACTAGGAAACCAACATGGAGACTGAGCTGCCTATCAGCTATCTGAGCGGATGGGGCGGGTGTTGGGGGGGGGTGTAAGTGTTCTCCATGCATGGGCCTTCATTGGTGCATCAGTCCCTTCAGGTAGGCCCAGATTTTTTGGCTTTGTGGAGCCAGATTTTTTCTTCTTGTGGAGCTCCTGTCCCCTCCAGGTCCTTCTATGCCCTCTTCTTCCATAAGACTCCCTGCACTTTGCCCAAAGTTTGGCTCTGAGTCTCTGTATCTGCTTCAATCTCCTGTGGTGTGGAACCTTTCAGAGAACCTCTATGGTAGGCTCCCGTCCTGTTCCCTCTCTTCCACTGCTTCTGAATCTATCCTGTTTGCCACTCTTAATGAGATTTAAGCATGCTTCTTTTTCTTTAGCTTCTTTAGGTTTGTAGAATTTAGTGTAGCTATTCTATAATATATGGGTAATCTCCACTTAGAAAAGATTTTCACCAATCCCACATCCAACAGAGGGTAAATATCCAGAATATATAAAGAACCCAATAAATTAAACAACGAACCAAACCAATTTAAAAATGGGGTACAGAGCTAACAAGAAATTCTCAACAGAGGAATATTGAATGGCAGAGAAACAAAGAAATGCTCATTATTCTTAGCCACCAGGGAGATGCAAATCAGAACGACTCTGAGATTCCATCTCACACCCACCAGAAGGGCTAAGATCAAAAACTCAAGTGACAACACATGCTGGAGAGGGTGTGGAGAAAGGGGAACCCTCCTCCATTGCTGGTGGCAGTTTGGGTTCTTTCTTCTATCCAGAAAATGGGATGGATACAAATTTAGCAGACTGAGAAGCACGTTTAAGTCTATATTTTGAAAACAGCCAAAGTAAACTTAAAATCCTGAGTTTATGACTGTGATATTATCAGAACTCCACTGATAAATTTCAAAACTGAAATTTTGAAGTCTTAATATAACAGTAGCATAGCGAGAGGAAGAAATATGAGGCATTTTTTATTCCTTTTATACAACTTAAATCACTTTCTTATCATTATTTAAGCTTTCATGTCCTTTAACCTTCATAACTTGCTTTTACACATCGTAAAACACCTTCTTAGACCCTAAAACACTTTCTTAGATCCTCACAACTTAAGCTTTCATATCTTCAAACCTTACATAAAGTTTACATCTTTTTTCTATACAATCATTTACCACGAGACACAGGTGGCTGATTACTTGAAGCAGTCACTGAAAAGTGAGATGCTTTAGATAAAGGAATAGTAAAAAGTTATGCTGAAATGTCCTTTCTGAGTCTGATAACAAGATAAATTGTGTCTAGACTTAGTAGTAGCAGCTCTAGGAGAGTGAGGCCAGTGATCGTATTTTTACATATGAAGAGAAATGAGAAAGCAGCTTAAGCCTTGGCTTCTCTGTTAAAGTGATAAATCTTTTATTAATTCTAGTCTTCAAACCCATCAGAGGACTGAGAAGGATAAATTTTATCTGAGTAAACAGGAAGTGCCGAATAACAAACTGCTTCTGAGTCTATTGAAAAGGACAGAGACTTAAAAGCTACCTGAACAATTACCCAAGGTTCCTCTGTGGCCGATGGAGGCATCCATCTTTGGCTGCTAGGTCCAGAAGATCTGGCAGACTTTTCTGTGAAGCAGGGGCTTGGGGGACTGTTTCACCTGTGTATGTGAAGTGGGACAATCAATTCCCCATTGTCCTATTTGTCCACAGTTTGGACAGTGTGCTGTCAGCAGTGGAGATAAAGGGCAGTTTTGCCACACTTTAAAGCAAGCTTCAGGTGAAGGTTCTTCTGTGACTATCATCTTCTTTGGAGGATATTAGCGGTGCTGCTAGGAAATTCTGTAGTGTAGTTTAGTGTAGTGTAGTAACGTTCCATCACAGACAGCTGATACACAATACTTTCCCCATGGTTTGGGAGGTTTCTGCTAGTCTCACTTGCATCTGTAGGAAAGCCTGTCACCTGTTTCCTAACCAGTCCCTGGAGAAAGTGGAGAGGCAGCAACAAAGAACAGTACTTCAGCCCTACACTGATTGCCTTATTGAGGTGTTTGCTTTGCCTCACGTAACTAATGAAGATTATGGGTAAAGAAATAGGGAGACCAGGTCTTGCCATACTGCACTTAACTCTAGTACTAGTTAGTACACAGGTGATCCCACTGGCCTGCTCTCAGGGACCTAGCAGCTGCTTATGTCATGGCTTACCACCAGCCAGTCATGCTAGCTGTGTGCACAGGATAAAGGGCCGCAGCCACCCAGCTCTCTCTCTGCCCTCATGTCTCCTCTCTCAGTTCCCTTTATCTCCCTCTTTGTCTGTATGCCTCTATCTCTTCTCCAAGTCCCCACTCCTCTTCCATGAACAGGTCTTTTACAATCTATATAGTGCATGGCGTAATTTCTCAGGGTACACCTTGGCACGGGCAGCCAAAGGTACCCCTCTCATGCTCACATTTTTTTATTATAACACTTACATGCTTCACTCTCTGTTTAAATACTTTCTTAGATGTGGAAACTTTTAAGTATGGTTTAGGAGGTCACTTTCATATGTATTGTGTACATGTAGGGTGTGCCTATGTATGTGATGGGTGTACATATAGTGTATGGTCACTTTGTGTACATAGGGTGCACGTGTGTAAAAATATGGACATCTGTGTCTGTTCATACTGTGTGATATTGTGCGTGTATGTGGGTATGATGTGTGCAGGATGTGTACGTGTGTTGTATGTGTGCATACAATGTATATACACAATATATGTTTATGGTTGGTGTATAGAGTATATGTATATGGTGTTTGTATATAAATTTTGTATATCGGTTTAAGTGTATGGTGTGTCTGCATGTGTGTGTTCCCATGGGATAAACACACAATGAGGAATACATTGATAAAAATGTATGCTTTACTCATGACTTTCACACATGCCACACAATTTAGGGCCTGTGACAAAAAGCACCATTGTATTTATAATCAAAAGAGAAGTTAAGGTAGGAGGACTGATTAAGTCAATGTTAAGACCTGGGCTAAAGCTGAGTTTGACTGATAGCTATTTTGCAATAAAATAGAATATATGCCTACAGTTTTTAGAGTGGGTACAGTGAGAGTTCATTGTGTATGCAAGATTGCTTGTATGTCTATATATGCATGTGTGTGTTTGTTCATACTGTGTGTGTATGGTGTGTGGGGTGTGTATGATGAGAGCAGGGTGTATGCATGTACAACATATGTACATATAATGTATTTAGTTCTGAGGTACACATACTTAGCCACTTATCCAACACTTCTGGATTTTGCAGAAATAGAATTAGAACTTCAGGTCTGAAACAGAAGAATTTGCACCCGAATTCATCCCAGTGCAGTTATAGGTTTACAGCAAAACTGAATGAAGAGTACATATTTCTCACAGATTCCCAACAGCACATACACATGGCCTCCCAACTACTAACAGCCTACACTGCCCTTGCCCACCCACGATTATCAGCCAGAGTTCATGATCTAGCATAGGGTTCTGTCATAGTGTCCATATGGATGTGTATAAGCCATTGTAGTGTCAAACAGAGAAGGTTCGCTGCCTGCCAATCCCTCTACCTTCTCCTCTCTCCACACAACATCAAACAAGCACTGATTGTTTCTATATGTCATATATATGGCACTGTGCCATTGTGTAAATAAGTTTGCTGTAAACTTGAAACACAGGATTTTGTTTTCTTCTTAGCTTGTTTCAATGCTAGAGAGCACACCCAGGCTTTCCCACATGCCAAGGAAGCATCCTATCATTAAGCCAAGGTCCCAGCTCACTGATGGGTTATTATGTGATGTAAAGATTCAGCTCATCTTTGTAAATAGCAGAATTTTTGCTGGCTCACTTTTGATAGGCCGTGTGCTAAGAATAAGTTTAAATTATATTCCTATAAATTTCTATAACGCAGGCCCTCTGTAGAGCGTGGCACTGTGCTGGAAATATAGCTCCAGTAGCTACGTAGTGCCATTCAAGAGATCTTGAGTTGGACCAAGATCACATCAACCACACATCAGCCAGGTGTGGTGGCACATACTTATAATCTCATCTCTTGTGTAGTAGAAGAAGGAGTGTCAGAAGTTCCAGGCTATCCTCGGCTGTGTGGTGGGTTGCAGACAAATTTGGAACATGTGAGAACCTGTCATATTGCCAGTATTATGATCAGTGATTGTTGTCTTGGCCTCTCTGGTGAGCTCAGCTGTCATTTGTTGAAGAGTGACTCTGAGCACTATCCCATCTCTGGGTCATCTGTACAACATCTTTAGTGATATTTCTGTTCAAATCTTTCTACATTTTAAGTTAGTTTTTTCATATTCTTAAAGAATTTTAAGATTTTTTTCTTTATTGCACACAAGTTCATTATCTCTTATGTGCTTTACCAATCATTTCCCCCATTCTGCATCTTTCTTTCTCATTTTACTAACAATAGTGTTTGAAATGCAGTCAGTTTGTTATTTCCATGAGGTTCAAGAAATCAATTTCTTTGTCTTTTTGGTTCATACTTTTGCTATTTATGATAGGTGATTTATGTGTCAACTTAGGTAGGCTGTGTTGGCCAGTTTCTGTTTAAACATTCTTCTAGATGTTATTATGACATTTTTTTTAACAGAGGATATTTAAGTCAACAAACTGTGAGTAAAGGAGATGAACTTCCATAACATGAATGGGTATTACCCCGTCAGTCTCAGATCTTAAGAGAAAAGACAGGCTGTGAAAAAGACTCCATTCTGTTTTTAAACTGCCTTCAATAATAGACTAAGATCTGCCGGGTTCTGAATGGCTCCAGGGACAAACCTGACTGGGGCTGTGAGGGAACAAAGACAGGCATAGACAGGAGGCTGGAAGTGGTGGTCTGGCCCCTCAGCTAGACAAACTGCAGTGCTCAGGAAGCTCTCTGTGTTTATGTATTATCTAGAGTTAAACAGAGAGGCAGGCTTAATAATACAGATTAAAAAAAGAAGACAGGGTTTATTTCTTAAATACAGTTGGATCAAGAAGTCAGGCTTACCTGAATTACCTTAGAGTCTCTGTTGGGGAACAATCTTTAGGCTGTAAACATGGAGGTAGAAGGCAGAGAGAAAGCTATGATGAACATATTCCATATACCGTCAATATACACACCGGGTCCCCCAAGTAAGGCTTTGCCTCTGAACCTCAGCTAACAGGAAAGTGCTTACCATTTCTCCCTGAGGCTCTGGAGTGTTTGACATGACCAGCTCACGCCAATACACACATTCACTCACAGCTTCCTCTTCTCCACACAAAGGTCTATGTTCAATTGTTCTGATTAAAAGATTTCAGATTCCCCAGAACATAATCACATGAGCCAAATCCTTATGCCTGCTCTTTCTTTCTATGTACACATTCATACATACATACACAGAAGCACTTACACTCGGAGGTTCTGTTGCTCTGGAAGTCCTTGATTAAAACTGTAGATTTTGTTACCAACAGTAGATCTAGAATTCTGTTAGTTTTCTGTGTCTTAGTCAGCAGTCAGCTGCCTAATATGATTACTGTAGAAGGTTTCATGACTACATTCCCAGTGGTAAAGACTACAGTGATAACCTCAGCGTGACATGGCACAGAGATATGGGTGATATCACCAACAGAGATGCCTCAGCAAACTCTGGAGTCAGGCTGAGACAACAATGTACTTGACACATTAGAACATTTTGTCAAACTGATAAGTGTAAGATTGGTCAGTTTTTCCTGGAAGTATTGGATAAATCTGAGAAAGAATGTGCATAGGGATTTGAACCCCTAGTCTCAGCACCACATGCATGATGTGCAACTTCTGTAAATATTTAAAGAAACCTTCATTTCTACAGCTATAGGGGTGAGAATGATAACAGGCACAATAAGTGATCCAAGCAGCTGAACTTCCACAGAATGAGCAACAGTCTTGTAAGCCATGTGCTTACCTGTGCTTTATTACAGGAATGAAGTCCTAGGGTGAAAAGTGAGTCTGGAACTTGAGTGGGACACAAAGGAAGGTCACCGTGAAGGCTCCACACCTGTCTGTGAATGTGTCATTGCACAAGCAGGTAGTCCATCCACACCTGAAAAGCCTAACAACACTTTGCCTGAGAAAAAATTTAAAGCCTGGCTGGGGAGACAGTCCAGTCAGACAATGGAGTACTTGTTATGAAAGTCTGAATACATGATGAGTTCATTACCTAAAAAGCCAGGTTTGGGTCTGTAAGCCCAAACTTAGAAAGGCAGGGACAACAGGACTCTGTGACTCTCTGGCCACTGAGTTTAGCTGAGTTGCTGAGTTTCACTTTCACTGAGAGACCCTGTCTCAAAAACTAAGGAAGAAAACAATTAAAAAAGACACTGGGATTCCAGCTCTGGTCTCCACACATGTATATACATACACACACGTACCCATATACACACTAGCAGACACACAGACACACACAACGCGAAAGCGAAGCTTGAAGTAATTACTTTGCAGACACTTCTAATTCTTCCTTGAGACTACCTCTCGAGGCCCCTTTTCTTTGAGACCTATGACTGCAGTGAATTACCAGTAAGACTTCACAACCAAGGTGTCCAGGATGACACTAGAGAGTTGGAAAGCTCTCTATAGGAGATGTTACTTCTTACCATGCACACAGTCAGAAATATGAACGATACGTGTGAACATGTCTAGTGGGTCTGTGAGAGTGGTGAGAACACAGGTTAGATCAGGCTGGATACAAAATCAACTCAAAACAATCAGAAGCCCTCCTGTACACCAAAGACAAAAGGGCTGAGAAAGTAATTAGGGAAACAACACCCTTCACAATAGCCACTAATAACATAAAGTACCTTGGGGTGACTCTAACCAAGCAAGTGAAAGACTTGCTTGAAAAAAAGTTTAAATCTCTGAAGAAAGAAATTGAAGAAGATATCAGAAGATGGAAAGACCTCCCATGCTCATGGATTGGTAGAATTAAAATAGTGAAAATGGCTATTCTGCCAAAAGCAATCTACAGATTCAATGCAATCCCCATCAAAATACCAACACAATTCTTCACAGACCTTGAAAGAAAAATTCTCAACTTCATATGGAGAAACAAAAAACCCAGAATCTCCAAAATGATCCTCTATAACAACAGATCATCTGGAGGAATCTCTATCACTACCTCAAGCTGTACTACAGAGCAATAGTAATAAAAACTGCATGGTATTGGCATAGAAACAGAATAGTGGATCAATGGAACCGAATAGAAGACCCAGAAATGAACCCACACACCTATGGAAACTTGATTTTTGACAAAGAAGCCAAAACCATTCAATGGAAAAAAGACAGCATTTTCAACAAATGGTGCTGGTCCAACTGGATATCTATATGCAGAAAAATGAAAATAGATCCATATTTATCACCCTGCACAAAGCTAAAGTCCAAGTGGATCAAAGACCTCAACATAAAACCAGACACACTAAACCAGTTAGAAGAAAAAGTGGGGAAGACCCTAGAAGTCATTGGCAGAGGAGACTACTTCCTGAATAGAACACCAACAGCACACGCTCTAAGATCAACAATAAATAAATGGGACCT
>CM053760.1:74711743-74753824 GCA_028658305.1 Pachyuromys duprasi
AAACATATGGTAGGTACTCACTTATATAGACTTATAGGATAGGAAGGTCATGCTGAAATCTATACACCTAGGGAAGATAAACAAGAAGGAGGACCCAGGTTGGTATGATCAATGCTCATTTAGATGGACAAATGGGATGGACATTGAATGGAGGAGAAAATAAGCAACAGGACAGGAGCATACCAAAGAGGGCCTCTGAAAGAATCGATATAGCAATGTATCAAAGCAGATATTAAGACTCACAACCAAGCCTTTGGCAGAGGGCAGGGAATAATAATGAAAATAGGGGCAGTTAGTAAGACTTGGGGAGAACAAGAGCTCCACAAAGACCAAATAGATCAGGGCACAGGGGTCTTTTACAAGACGGTTTCTCCAACCAAGGACCATGTATGGTTATAACCTAGAACCCCTGCTCAGATGTGGCCCATGGTAGCTCTGTATCCAACTGGAGACCCTAGTAAGGGGAACAGGGACTATTTCTGTCATGAACTCAATGGCTGGCTCTTTGACCCTCCCCCACATACGCCTGGGAGTAACAGCCTAGCTAGATCCCAGAAGAGGTCACTGCAGCCAGCCCTGAAGAGACAAAATAAAGTAGTGTTAGATGGAAGGGAAGGAGGTCCTCCCCCATCAGTGGACTTGGAAGGGGGCAGGGAGGGGATGAGGGAGGGATGGGGAGAGTGGGAGGGAATGAGGGAAGGGGCTATGCTTGGGATACAAATTACCTAACCTGTGATTAATATAAAAATAAATTAATTACATTTAAAAAAAGAGACCAGGGACCAAGAATTAGCACTTTATAGGCAAAGGCAAGAACAGTGCGGTCCCTATGATGGATCAACTGTCAAAGTGACAACCAGAATAAACTGAATTGCCCAGAACTTGCTATTGGTTAGTTAATAGGCACACACACACACACACACACACACACACTGTATCATATCTATATGTGTGTATATATATATATGTATATATATGTGTATATATATATATATGTGTGTGTGTGTGTGTGTGTGTGTGTGTGTGTGTAGAGAGAGAGAGACAGAGAAAGAGAGAGAGAGGCCTGTTTATAGGCTGGCAGACAGGATAGAATTATGTGCTGAATCAAAGGTGCACTGCATTCTTATGGGTCTGGCTACATGAACACTCATGATTGAAACCTTAGTGACAAGGAGCTTTGAAACAGGAATATAGCTGGATTTTTTTTCAAATGGCCAAAAGCTTTAGAGATATTTGTGTGCTTATGAATGCACAATAGAGGAGAGCTTTAAGTAGAGAGAAGAAATTCTTCTCTTCCATAGATACCCGTGACCTCTTTCCTTAGCCATACTTGTCCTTGTGCACTGTGCGATGATCAAGGTATCTATGACAGTATGTGTGAGGGCTAGGAATGAGCTCCACAATCACTTCAGCCAGTGCTAATCTGCCCACAGCCACCGCCAAGTACCCTTTCTGCCAGAGCAAAGATCTCACTGGAATTCAATGGAGCACCATTCTCTGAGCCTAATGATGAAAGGTTGATTACATTGCCTCCTGGGAAAGGCACAATTTCATTCTTACTGGAAAAATCACTTACTCTGGGTTTGGGTTTGGCTTCTTCGCCTATCACAGTGTTGAAACTACTGACATGGATTTAAAAAATGTTCTGGTAACCAACATGGTGTTTCACTAGAGTTGTTTCTTTGATTGTACAGAAACAACACAGCAACAGGAGTATTTCCATAAGTCTTTGTAGACCCCTGCTTTTGGGATTCCTCATTCTTACCATGTCCTAAAGCAGCTAGTGTCAGTGAACAGTGAGGCACTCTCTTAAGACAGAGTTATTCACTACCTAAGTGGAACACCTTGCTGTGCCTAGCAAGGTTCTCCAGGAGATTGTATCCACCATGAGACACTTTCTTCTGGAGCCAGCAGTCAATAACTAAGAAATGGTGTCACTCACTGTCGGATCCATCCTCCACTAGGAAAACCTTTTGCTTTCCATCTCTACAAGGCAAGATCTACTTGTCTTCATGTTTTTGCTTCATGGAAAGAGATGCTTCCACCAGAGACAGAGTAATGAGCTGAAGTTAAGGGCCTACACGGCCACTTAAATTAACAAGGTGAAGAACAAAGCAATTCCTCTGTCTGGGGGATTTATTTTGATTAAATGGGAGAATCAAAGAACAAAACATGTGGTGGGTATGAATGTGTGGTATTGTGGAAGGCAGAGGTTGATGTTAGGTGTCACACCAGAGGTTGGGGAGGTATGTGGCAAAAAGATGTCTTTGGACGTGACATTCATGAACACACTCATGAATGCTCACTGATGATCTTGGAATCAGCTCTCCTGCCTGCCATTGGTGGGAGGGGCAAGTGGGGTCATCTCAAGGGCAGACAAGTTACAGGGCCAGCTCTCCCAGGCTCATAGTCTGTAGCAGCTCACCCATACTCCTCCACCCCCTGCCATCAGGGTCAGCTCTGCTGTGTTGCCCAGTTAAGGAGAAAGGACTGCTCTCTGAGTTCTGCAGCTTATGAAGAGCAGGGTCAGGGCTAGGTGACTGCCTGCTGCAGGTGGTGATAGTCCATTGGGGAAGAGGGTATGTCTCTCTTATCCATCCGTGACAATGACTAGAGACTAGTGGTAAGGCCAGGTCTCCCATGCTTTCATCCTGGGGGCAGGGGGACTTACTCATAATGCTGGCAGTGTGCAGGTCACTCTCCAGAATACTACAGCTAGATTGGGATGGAGTCAGATCTCCTGCTTTCATACCAGGGCCAGCTCTCCCACATACCCAGATGACAGAGGGGGTCAGTGCTGCATAGTCCTCAGACAGTAACAAGTCCCTGAGCAGCAACTCAGGCCGGGAACATCCTGGCCTTTGATGGTAGCAGACCCCTGCTGTTCTGAGGCCATGAACAGACATGGCCCCCCATGGCAGCACAGGCAAGGACCCTGCCATTGTCCCAGGTGACACAACTGATTACTCAAATCAGGCTGTTCCTCACTGCCCTCAAGCCTCCAGTTCTGCCCCTCTTCATTGTGCCCACATCTTTCTGTTCCTTTCTCCCTTTCTCTTATCCCCTTTCTCCTCTTAAGGGTGCCTGGGGTCTCTGAGTGTCTGGGGTCATCTCAGGAGTGCTGTTCTCTGCTCATGCATTCTGACACTGGCTGGGATCATCTCAGGCATGGATTGACAATGTAGGCCTACTCAGCACCTGACTGGCGGTCATCTCCAGCTAGATTGATGTCTGGGCTGTGATCTGTGATCTTCCCAGTCTCACTCCTCCCTCAGCCCAAGTAGCCCCTTGCAAGGTTCATCTGTCTCAGGCTCACTCTTGCCTGGGCCTGCAGTCTCAGGCATGGTTCTTCTCATCTCCAGCTTGCTCCCTGTCCTGAGTGCCCATCTGGTGATAGACTGGTGGTCATCTCGGGCTATCTTGCAGTTTGGGTACCCTGGCACCAGACTGATGGTAATCTCAGGCTTAGTGTTGGTAGATTCTTCCTATGTTGGTACTGAAACAGGAGCATCCCTGTGTCTCTTTCTTCCTTGCTAGTATCTGTCCAGCATGTATTTATAGCTGTGTGTACATTTAGCTCTCCAACATGGAAAGATGTACTTTCAAAGCTTAAGATTCTAGCTTCTAATGCTGGATTGAAATGGACAGTGTCTTCTAAGTTTGTACAGTCTAACAAACTTTAGCATATGTTGTCAGTCGTGTTTCTAAACTTAGTCAATATATCTCTTTCTCAATAATAATAGAGAAATGTTGAAACCAGTGACTTGTAAAGAAATTTAATTTATTGATGCTTTGCACTGTGTTTAGCCTGAATCCTAGACTGTTGGATTATCATGATTATGACACCATTCATTAGAGTTGCCCAAATGTTTCTTCTTTAAATCTCAGCTCCTCCATCTGGGTTTTATACGTTCTTTATTCCAAATATATTTTGGAAGAAGGAATGACAATCGAGGAATTTCCTCTATCAGATTGGCCAGTGGGAAAGTCTGTGGGGCATTTTTATGATTAATAATTTATTTTTAAAAAGTGCCTATCACAGTGGGGACAGTACCACCCCTGGTCAGGTAATTCTGGGTTGTATAAGAAAGCAAGCTGAGCTAGACAGTTGGAGTCAGCCAGTAAGCAGCACTCTTCATTACCTCTGCTTCAACTCCTGCCTCCAGATTCCTGCCCTAAGTTCCTGCCTTTGCTTTCCTCAATGAACTGTGATGGGAAAGCATAAGCAAATAAATCCTGTCCTCCCCATGTTGCTTTTGGCCATGGCATTAGCACAGCCATACAAAGCAAACTGAATAGTTAATCAAGAATTTTTTGAGTTTGAGAATGTCTTTGTATTGCCTCATTCTTTAATAATTTTTATTGGTTTTGAAAATCGAAGTTTTCAGTTTTATGTGAAATAAACTGCATGTAACTTTTTTCCCCAGAGCTGAGGACTAAATCCAGGGCCTTGTTCTTGCTCTTGCTATGCTGAGCTAAGTCTTCAACCCTACTGCATATAATTTTTAAAGCTTCTTCACTTAAATATTAAAAAAAAAACTTAAATCTATCACTTTTTCTTTTTACTGAGACAGGATTTCTCCATGCAGCCTTGGCCGTCCTGGAAACCAAGTTGGTCTCAAACAGAGATCCACCTGACTCTCTGAGTGCTGGGATTGCAGGTGTGCACCACTGCACCTGGCTTAGAATAAACTGTTCTAAGTAATACTTTTTTCACAACTTGAAAGAACAGGTAGGGTCATATAAATTGTATTTGACATTTGTTTAAGTCTAAGGGATTCCTAAGTTTATTCTCTGGCACAAACAAAGAACTGAATGACCTGGAGAGACAGAAGGCCTCATTATGGAGAAAGTGAATGCAACAGCTATACACTCAGGATAAGAGAAGCCTAAGACTGCGGCTCCCTAAGACACATGCTGACCTGTATGTGTTATAAGCCGTGGGTCCTCCCCTTACCCCATCTATTGGTCCTGTCAGATACCTATATCTTTCAACTGTTTTCCTCACAGAGTCCTGTAGGAACAAGAACTAGCCATCTTGGTGAGGACACAAACTACCATGGACATTAATTACCATTCCCTGGGCTGCCAGTGCTGGCCTCTATAAGAATCAAGTTCTGTGAAGACCCTAGTAAGGGAAACAGGGACTGTTTCAGTCTTGAACTTGATGGCTGACTCTTTGACCCTCCCCCATACATGCCAGGGAGTAACAGCCTGGCTGGATCCCAGGGGAGGACATTGCAGCCAGCCCTGAGGAGACAAGATGAGCTGGGGTTGGATGGAAGGGAAGGAGGTCCTCCCCTGTTGGTGGACTTGGAGGGGGCGGGGAGGAGATGAAGGAGGGTTGGGGAGGATTGGAAGGAATGAGGGAGGGGGCTACGCATGGGATGCAAAAAACCTAACCTGTGATTGATATAAAAATAAATAAATTTAAATTAAAAAAAAAAGAGAATCAAGTTCTGGCTTGAGTTTCTGACTTGATTTTCCCTAACAATGGACCATGACCCAAACAGGTACAGCAAATAAATCTTTTCCTTTTCTTCTCAGTCCCTGCCTCCCTATGTTCTTCTGATTTCACTTTGGCACTAATTTCCATTTCTAGCAACAGCATGTAAGGATCCTCTTTCTTCTGTCCTTGCCAGCAGTTGTCACTTTTGGGGTTTTGTTAAGAGCCATTCTGAGAGGGGTGAGAAAATTACTTATGGTTTTGATTAGCATTTCTTGATGATTAAGTGTTGTTGTTTTGTTTTGTTTTATAGAATTGCTGTTTGTGTGACTGCATTTAAGAAGTTTCTATTCTGATCACTTGACTATTTATAATTGTTATCTTTATTTTTGAGTTCTTTTTATAATCTGCATTGGAATCCCGCTGAGTAAGCACTCTGAAATCATTTTCTCCAGTTCTGTAGATTGCTTTTTCACTTTGCTGTATCCTTTGCTATGCACTTTGATATAATCTTGCTAATCAGGGCTTATTAAACATACACACACACACACACACACACACACACACACGGCAGGGAGAGGGGATATGTATGATGGAGTACATTCCCTTTAATCTTGGTGATCAGAAGGTAGAGTCAGTAGAATCAGAAATTTAGTGCCATGCTCTGCTACAAAGCAAGTGTAGGCCGGTGTTCTGGTTCCAGCTTGCTGCTGTGACAGATACCATGGCCAATGCAACTTATGTCACAACACACTACTAAGAGAAGTCAAGACAGGAACTCAAGCAGGGACTGCAAGCACAAACCAGACACTTGCTCCTAGCCCCGCTCTTAGCTAGCTTTCTTACACAGCCCAGGGCTACTTGCCAGGGAATGGTGTGAGTCACAGTAGATTTGGTCCTCCTACATCTGTGAATATGATCACAGTCCAATCTGATCTAGGCAATCCCTTAGTTGAGTGCCCCTTCCAGATGACTCCAGGCTTGTCAAGTTGACTGTTAAAGCTAAACAAGATAACCAGTTCATGTTACAAAAGAACCTTTTTCAAAAAGCAAAGGAAGGACAAGGAAGGAAGGTAGAAAAGAAGGAAGAAAGGAAAGGATGGAGGAGGGAGGAGCAGAGGGAGGGAAGGAAGGGAGAGAGGAAAAAAATAATGGAAGAAAAAAGGGAGGAAGGGAAGAAGAGGGATGAAGGAAAAACACATAAATCAGGTTTTTAAAAGTATTCAATTTTGGAATGATTCTGAAGGCATTTGCTCCAAAAGGCATTGGTAACACTGAGACAGATTTCATGTAATCATTTGCTATTAATGAACTTGCCCCCAGAGACACAGGCAGAAACTAAGTCTACAATGCTGGGCTTGGAAAGGAAGGTGAAGATGCATTGTCAGTTGCTTCAGATTTTTAATTTTTTAATGTAAATACTCATTTCTTTCATTTCCACTTCAGTTGAATCTGAATTATCTCAGGAGGCTGTTATTCCCCAAATTTCCAGAATTTTCACATGCTCTTGAGCCTAAATCTACGAAAGAGGTTCAGGTATGTGTATTTGCCAAAACTGAAAATGTAGCAACTGCTTAGCTGCTTTGCATAAATGTATGTTAGCTGAAGTGTGTCCATATTCCTGTAAAGTCTATCAGGAGCCCCCTTTCCCCAGGCTCAGGCCTCCAAAGAGACAATAGTTTTCATTCTGATCAGAAATGCTTTAAATTCTTTAAATGCTTTAAATTCTTTAAAGCCTTTATTCAAAGACTTTTGATTATTTTTATAAAATAAAAAAAAGGTTTCGTTGTTATAAAGGTGGTTTTAACTCTCATTTGAATCTTCTCAATTTAAATAAATTGCTTGAAAAAAACACACTTGGAATATTTAAAATAACCTGTATTTTGTAAATTTTAATAGAAAAATGAATTAAGAACAAAATGGGATCAATTTCAACAGGAAGTGTGGTACTTGTAGTTTGACATTGTCAAACAATTTTTTCGTTATATTAATTGAAATGACCTCAAATAAATAGAGCCAATGACTCTTGCATTATGGACAGGATGAAACCTTTAATTTGAATAAATATTAAGTTAACTCCAGTAAATTGAGTTTATGCTCATAATGAACTAATAAAACCCACTGCCGAATTACACTAGAACAACCTTTATTTCAGCATAATAGCAAACAATTCAAATTAGAATTTTGCAATGAGGTCTCTTTCTGAATGTGTGTATATTTTAGAAGAATTAAAATCATTTGCATTTAACAAAACAATTAAACGCAGCCTCTATCTCATTAATATGGAAACAGGTTCAAGCAGGAAGATTAAGTATTAGACATTTGTATTTGAAAAAAACAGTGCTGAATAGTATTCATCGCAGCAGAGCGCTTGAAGCTATCAGGACACCATGGTAGCTGGGACAGAGAAGAGACTCTCAGAGATGACATCCCTGAAGGTCTCATTAGGTTTTCTGAGCTGGAAGAGAAAACTCCATGCACATAATTACCTATTGTGCAGTAATCTTCTGATTTGAATATTGCTTTTGTTATGTTTAATTATTCCCAGGAAATGAGAAACCTCATTTTATCTTTATGATCTTATCCAGTGATCACCAGCCAAGAACTAGCAGTGTTTTAGAAGAACTGAAAAGTTGGGTGTCACATTGGACCTTGTGAAAAATCTGCTCTTTTGATTTCAGCATTGGTAGTTGCTTTGTGATTCTTCCACCTCTTCTCCCCTCCACCCCGCCCCCACGGTGTGAGTGTCACCCATGTTTTCGTCATTTGTTGAGAGTTGTAAACTGGAGTTTCCAGCAGTTCTGTGACCCTGTATTAATGGACAGAGATGGAAGGAAATCCACAAATGCTTTTGTAAGTCAATGAAACTCTTCTTGTTATTAACTTCTCTCTGAACCATCTTAAAACAAAAACCAAACAACAAACCCCACCTCCCTGCGAAGTGAGGGCAAGTACAAGAAATGATGAAGCATCTAGATTGCTGATAAAGCCTCTAGCTTCTCCGTAAAGCCTCTAGATTGCCAATGAAGGCCTCCAGAGTCCTGAGAGAAACAGGGAGACTAATGTCTCCATGGTATTCTAAAAACCCATCATGGAGGCAGTTTCCTACCCAAAGTGTTCTAGCTTGCCTTCTTAGCACCATCCTTTTCAAACAATATAAACTAAAGAAGCTATTAAAACAAACTTTACAATAGTGTTTTCATGGCAAACCACAAAAACTATTCTGCAAGCAACAGGTAAACATTTACCCAAAATTTGTCCTATGCTCCACTTGAGTTAGGCAGTGAATCATTCTCCACTTAAAAGATTCTTATCTGGACACGAACAGAAAACTCTTCTAACCTGACTTCTCCTACAGAGAACTTACTGGTAATGCCAGATGATACCAATATGATACACCAAACATGCAATCTAGTGATCAAATACCAAAGTAAGCCAATGTGTCATAAAATCTTACATTTTCCTTGAACAACCGGCTACAGTGTGGAAGATTCATTTACATTCATTCATAGCTATGTCAATACAGAATCTAAGGTCTTATCAGGAAGACCTTAGCTGGTTTTCCTTCAATTCTGTGTTCTTATATCATGAACCTGCTCAGATCATTCATTAGACATTTTACTATTGAGCTATGTATCTACCTATTTGCTTCACTTTTTATTTCCTTTTATAACTAACCTGCACTGATATTCTATCAAGCGAGATCACGCCCATATTGTGTAAGTCCACAAATGAGGTTTAGATTGAAGGCCAGACTTCTTACAACAGACACTGGGCTGAAGCCACAGCTCAGCTGGTAATCTAGCATGCATGAGGTCCAGGATTTCATTCCCAGCACCACACAGCCTGGGAGTGCTTGTGTACCCCTATAATCCCTGCACTTGGGAAGTAGATTTGGGGGAATCAGAAGTTCAGTTCATCATTCGTTACAAACTCAGCTTTACATCAGCCTGGGGTACATGAAAACCATCTTAAAACAACAAGAACAATAATATTAGATCCCCTATTACAACAGGTAAACTATCAATACTGGACTGGTTTCAAAGAACTTCCTTTGTTACCTACATCATGACACATGTTGTTCATTTGCTTTTTAAAACAATGCTTTGTTTGTTTGGTTTTTGTGGACCAAATGTCTTGCACAGAACAGGCTGGGGTGGTGGAGGTGACATACTTACCTTTGAGCAGTGACGTCATCACTCATCATTTTACCCATGGATGTGTCACCTTTACTTCAAGAGCAGTGAAACATCAGAAAGAATCTCCTTACACCTGAAGAGTCACAAATGCCACAGTTAGTATCAGGTGAAATAAGGAACTCTACTTGTTTCTATAGCATGAAAAGTCAAGGCTCTCTCTGAGTGTCTCAGGACAGCACAGCTGCTTTACTTGCTGCTTATTTAGTGATTCGTGGTCCTCAAAACCTGACTCATTTCCACCGTGAGAAAATTCATCATTTTAAAGCACAGGAAAGTAGAAACAAGTGGAGAAGAACAAAGGGAAGGAAGGAGGGAGACAGGGAGACAGGAAGGAAAGGAAGGAAGGATGGAGAGAGGAAGAAAAAGGAGCAAGCAAGAAAGAACAAGAGGAGAGAAGATAGAAGAAAAGAAGAGCTAAAAGAAGGAAGAGAGGGAGAGAGAAGAGAAGGGAGGAAAGAAAGAGGTAAATCCCCCCCCAGCAGATGGTACACACAGTCCCTTGTTCTTACAGTTAAATAATTTTGCTGAAACCTGATTTCAGATCCCCAACTCCTCCCATCTCCTGAATGCTTTCTCTGTCAAGAAAATTAATTATTCCTTTTTGTCCCCTCTATGATTTCAACCCTTATGTCAACTGTACCCTGGTCTCACTGTATATAGTAAGAAACAATTTTTGTAGAAAATGCTTTTTTGTAAATATCAGTCTGCCTAATGGAAAAGCCTAATATGGAGACTCCTGCACCACTAGATCTAGAACCTTGTGTACCATGTGACTGTCTGCATTACACATTCCGCTATGCAGTACAACTTTATATGATACAGTTCACTTGCTATCACAATTGTTACAATTGATGCAGAATGTATAAACAAGATGTTTTCACTCCTAGAAATTGGTACTTTTAATTGTGATATCATTAAATACTTTAATTATGTCAGCTTCTGAGATATGGAGTAGAACCTGCCAACTTTTCCTATAAGGCAGCAGATAGAAAACATTCTAGGCTTTGTGGGCCAACAAGCAGCACTGTTATATCAATACCTAGAAAATTATTTACACACTGTAAAACCATTCCTGAATCTCTGGATGGATAAAGCATATCGCAAGCTAGATCTGATGCATGAGCTGTGTCTTACTGACCGCTCACATAGAACTGTGTGCCAACCACAGCATGCTTCCTGTTTGTGTGTTTGTTACAGCACACATAACTAATCACGGTCTTTCTGCAGCTGAGATTCCGGAGCTGAGGGTGTACTTCAGTTAGTTAGTTAGTTAGTTGGTTGGTTGGTTGGTTGGTTGGTTGGTTGGTTGGTTGGTTAGTTACTGCTTATCTAACAGGAGAAAAGCCCTGTATTTGATCACAATAAACAGGGCATAGCGGTAGAGGCCTGTGATCCAGGAATTCGGAGATTTAGGCAAAAGGATAAAAAGTTCAAGGCCAGCCTTAGGTATATGTAAACTTGTCTTAAAAATACAAAACAAAACAAAAACAGATTCAGAATCTGTGAGGCCTGGGATTAGCTTTGACCTTAGCAGCATGAATCGCTTCTCCCTTCTCAGAAATTCTCAGTAGATTTCACCCTCTTTCCTTCCCATGGCTTTTTAGAGAGAGAGAGCGAGATCCTAAAATGGGGGGTGATGATTATTCATTTGTCTATCCATAATATTCTTACAAAAATTTACCAATATTGTAGACACAGGAGTGTGTTTTTTTTAAATAATAGTTATAAATAACCCCTACTTCCTAGAGGAGACTGATGACATCTTTGTAGTCCAGTTCTGTCAATGGGAAGGAAACTCAAGACTAGGATGAGATGTATCCAGCCACTATTGACACAGTTGTCCCCATTGCAGTGAATAAGACATTCAAGAAAGATGCTGGTGGTTTTCAGGACATGGTATACTGTTAGGGATGAGGAGTTGGTTTCTGAAAAAAAATCAGTAGGCTGAATACTTAAAGGCATCCATATAGATGGCCTGAGTAGACCTTAATGTTTTAAATCATGGCATCAGCTTTTCAGTGCCTTCCCCTTTTTCTTCCTTGGAACCCTTGCGCCTTGTTACCTTCTACCTTTTACTCCTCATTTTCCCTTTCTTTCTTTCCTTCCTTCCTTCTTTCCCTTCCCTTCCCTCATTTCTTTACTAAGTATTAACTGCTCATTTGAGTGTGTTATAAAGATATAATAGAATTATACATTTTCTGTAGCTCTCCAGGGAATATAGGATTCAGCAATTTCAGATGAAAAGTGAACAAATTAGTGTCAATCCATTTTCCAGACAGTGTTCCAAAGACTTAGTCCCCAGAACTTAGACCCCACAGCAACACCACTCACTCCAATGCAAACCTGCCTCTCATTGTAAACCATGAAGCAGGTAAATTCATGTTTTCATTGAACAGAAACCAAACTATGAGGCAAAGCGTTTGGGTTGGAACAAGTTGTTAAGAACAACCAATCTGCTTGGTAGTCTGTCATTAAAACGTAGTCATTGTGATCAATAATTAGTGGAAATCAAACTTCAGGGTTTTTTTTTTTACTTTTTCTTTTATTTTTTAATATTAGTTACAGTTAATTAACTTTGCATCCCAGCTGTAGCCGGCTCCTTCATTCCCTCCCAATCCCACCCTCCCTCCCTTATATCCTCCCTGCCCCTTTCCAAGTCCACAGATGGGGGAGGTCTCCTCTACTTCCATCTGACCCTAGCTTATCAGGTTTCTTCAGGACTGGCTGCAACCTCTGTGGCCTAGCAAGGTTGCTCCTCCCTTGGTGGTGTGTGTGTGTGGGGGGGGGGGCGAGAGGTCAAAAAGCCAGCCTTTGAGTTTATGTCATAAATAGTCCCTGTTCCCCTTACTAGAATACCCACTTGGATACTGAGCTACCATGGGCTACATCTGAACAGGGGTTCTAGGTTATATCCATACATGGTCCTTGGTTGAAAATACAGTCTCATAAAAGACCCCTGTGCCCAGATAAATTAGGTCCTTGTGGAGCTCCTGTCCTCTCCAGGTCATACTAACTCCCCCTTCTTTCATATGATTCCCTGCACTCTACCGAAGGTTTGGTTATGAGTCTTAATATCTGCTTTGATACACTGCTAGGTAGAGTCTTTCAGAGGCCCTCTGTGGTAGGCTCCTGTCCTGTTACTTGTTTTCTCCTACTTCCAATGTCCATCCCATTTGTCTTTCTAAGTGAGGCTTGATCATCTTACCATGGGTCCTCTTTCTTGTTTATTTTCTTTAGGTGTACAGATTTTAGTATGTTTATCCTATCTTATTGGTCTAGTACCCACTTATAAGGGAGTATATAACAGAGAATTCTCTGTAGAGGAATATAGAATGGCAGAGAAACACACGTCCTTAGCCATCAGAGAGATGCAAATCGAAACGACCCTGAGACTTCACTTTACACCTATCAGAATGCCTAAGATAAAAAACTCAAGTGACAACATATGCTGGAGAGATTGTGGAGAAAGGTGAACCCTCCTCCATTGCTGGTGGGAATGTAAACTTATACAACCACTTTGAAAATCAATCTGGTGCTTTCTCAGAAAACTAGGAATAGTGCTTCCTCAAGACCCAGCTATACCACTCCTAGGCATATATCCAAAAGATGGTCAAGTACACAGCAAGGACATTTGCTCAACCATATTTGTAGCAGCTTTATTTGTAATGGCCAGAGCCTGGAAACAACCCAGATGTCCATCAATGGAGGAATGGATACAGAAATTGTGGTACCTTTACACAATGGAATACTACTTAGCAATTTAAAACAAGGAAATCATGAAATTTGCAGGTAAATGGTGGGATCTAGAAAAGATCATCATGAATGAGGTATCCCAGAAGCAGAAAGACAAAACAAGATTTTTGAACTCCCTTATAATCCTAGTACTTGAGAGGTTGCGGTACACAGAGTACAAGTTTGAAGCTAGATTTTAACTTAGTCCAGCAAGTTCTAGCTTAGACTGTCTTTTAAAAAATTCTTTACTAAAAAGAGAAAGAAATAAAAGAAAAAACATGAAAACTTATGTACAGTGTGCATGTAAAAGTGTTACAAGCCTGAACAATGTTTTCCATGTCATGACAGTTTTCATTCTTTCTACCTGATAGCTGCTCTGTGGAGGAAAACCCTGGATCTGATAAAGTATGGAAAAGCCTAATCAATTAAGACAAGCAAGAGTGATTCTGTTATATTCGGTTCTCCATTTGTGCATCCTTCCCCAAAGAAAACCACAATAATTAATCTTTACAAATCTTATTCAAATGACTTGAGAAACTCGTTTTTAAAACTCAAGTTCTGAAACTGCATTTATTTGAAATCACAGAAGAAAATTCTTCACATAAAATTACTTCTTGTTAGTTGCTGAACAGCTCTGTAGTTCTGCATGGCTCTTAAGGTGTTGTAACTGATGAGGTCCATCCATGGTCACTCTAGTCATGGTACTCACAGATGTCTTGGGAAGTAGAAACCACATCGAAGCACTCCAGAGAAAAGCTGCATCAGAAAACATTTGTTTAGGGTTTTCAAATCTCCAAACTCCAACCATATAGTTTGTTTTGGAAGGCATCAAGGCATGCTCTATTACAGTGACTTCCATAAAGCAGGCTCCAGCAGCATCCTGCCTGTTAAGAGCCTTGGGTGGTACCACAGAGCATTGGCCTGGAAGGGCGTGGTGTACCTGCACAGTGGTCTAACTTTACCTACTTTATTTTCTTGACTCCTTCACTTTCACTTTGTTTCCCTGACAACCAGTGTTATAGTAAATAAAAGATGGAATGTTGTACTGTATTATATTTATTATTACCCCTATGATTATCACAGCAGTATTACTTAACCCACTTTCACAAATAATAAGATACAGACACCTATTAGATTTATAATTGCCTTATGTACCTTGGGCAGGACAGATATTTCATTACACTGTCTCAATATCCTCACCATCCATCTCCCAGCCCCCATCCAATGCCATCCACCTTAATCCTCCTCAGTTGGACTACCTTTCATCCATAATCCCATGGTACTTGCTTTTATTCTTTATCTGGGCCTTTCTATGTCATGATTGGAGTCCTTTCTCTAGTCTCACCTGGCTTTTTCTCCACACTAAACCATGGTGGCATCTTCTTTCTTCCTCTCTTTCTGTCCTGTGATTCTTGTGATTCTTCCATCATCCAAAACCCAGGAACCTATCCACGCCTACCCCATTCTGCCCTGCCCAGGTATAGGCCATTTAATGAACCAATCAGGTATAATGCTTTAGGCAAGCTGACACAAACGAGGACGGATATCTGGTGGGCAGTAATCAGATCTTGAGTGCCAGTAATTAGCATTAGATCAACCTCCAACAATGAGAGCAAAGTTTCCTCTTTTGTAAGGCAATTTTTTCTACTGTTGTATGGGGGAGAATTGGAAGTTACGTGTAAATTCTTCCCAATATCCCACTTAGAGAGAGTATTACTGCACATCTTCAAGAGCCATGATTATTCCTTTGTGGTGAAGAATAAGAAACTGATATTTAGGGAAGAGAGAGATGGCTCAGAGGTTAAGAGCATTGGTTGCTCTTCCAGAGGTCCTGAGTTCAATTCCCAACAACCACATGGTGGCTAACAACCATCTAGATCTCATGCCTTCTTCTAGCGTGCAGGTGTACATGCAGACAGAACATTGTATACATAAAAAATAAATAAATTTTTAAAAAGAGAAACTGATATTTTAAAAATCATATCATTACACTAAAAAAGAACCAGGAATGAAAATGTGTAAAATGCTTGATATATCCAAGTCAAATGACAGTGCTCCTAAAAAAATGCACTTTACTTACCTGCGTGCTTAACTTTCAATGTTTGTGTTCCCAGAGTTTCTATGCCAACAGCCTATTCCAGATATGAAAGTGGTCTAATGTGTGCAGGGGGAGGGGGCAGCTGGTATCTGGCCATCATAGGAGAAGCAGGTTTAGTCAAGGAGATCTCAGAGAACTTATTTATCTTTGTCCTTGAACTTCCAAGCTTCAGGATAGAAGGCAGTAAATCTCTATTGCTAATATGCCCTTTTGTCTTTGGAACAGTAGCCCATGAAACTAAGACACCAGACAGTGGGCACAGAGGATCCCTGACGGTGGACATATACACGTTTTGAAAAAGAGGGGAAGCATTGGCTCTTTCCACACATTTCATGCTCATGAAAATTTCATGCTCATGCTTTTCCATGAAATTTATTTTTGTTTACTTGGTATTATTTGTATTACCTCTTTTCAAACATTTCAAGAATTTCTACAAACATGGGATATTTTTGCAAGACTATTTTAGGCTATCTAAAAGAAAATATTCTTGATTTGAACTTGCCATATTAATATGTTCAAGGGGCTGGAGAGACAACTCAGCACTTAGGAGCACTTGCTGTTCTTACAGAGGGGCCAGGCTCAATTCTAAGTATTCACAAAGTGGCTCACAAATGTCTTTAACTCCAGTTCCAGGGGATCTGACACCTTCTTTCAGCCTCTTTGAGCACCAAGCACACCCACGGTACACAGACATAACATGCAAACAACAACAACAACAAAAAACCCATATATATAAAATAAGATTTTAAAAAATTAAACACAACTGTTTCTTATTCACTTTTACTAACTTTGTAGTTTATGTGTTTGGGTGTGGAAATGCTGCTGTTAATCTTCTCTCTCAGGACAATCTGTCAGAAGGTGTATTGTTTTAATCTCAGATGGAATAAAGCAGAAACACTGAGTAGATAACTTCAGCAGAAGAGAGCATTTTGAATGTAATGCAAGGTCTACAAGAGCAATTTGTGTTTTAAAAAGAATGAACATAATCCTATTAATAGCTTGGGCTGAGAGAATGTCTATGCGGATAATGTGATAGTAGATGGTACAGTGGGGAGATCACAGAGGTGGGTCAGTGGGAACTGACTGCACGTGAAGATCTAGCTGGAGCCCCAGAAGCTGTGTCTAGAGTGAGGTGTGGAGGTGTGTATGTCCAGCCCCATGATGGGCAGAGGGAGACCGGTGCATTTCTGTTGCTCCCTCACCAGTAAGCGTACCAAATCTGTGAGTTCTAGGCTCACAAAGAGAGGTGAGGTGAGGTGAGGTGATCCATAAGGAAGGACATCTGAGATTAACTTGGCCTCATCACACAAGTAAGTACACAAGTACAGGTGGCCACACCCATGCGTGTGCACACCCCCATACACACACATATCATTGCAACTTAATAAAGCTCTGATAATGTAAGGATTCCGCATCTGCTGGAAATGCAGATACACTGGAGGCAGTTTCACTCCTAAACTACAGAGTCTTCTGGTGCTTGGCAGAGCTGGGCTGGGGGGTAAAGTGAGAGGTGAGAGAAGTCACAATGTAGAGTAAGGAGCCCACACAGGATGAGAGCCTGGAAGAGGCAGGCTGCTTTTAAGGAATTACAATCCTCCTGAGCAGTGAGTGTTGTTGAACCTTGCAGCTCCCTTTCTAACTCCCTTTTCCATGAAAATTGATCTAGTCTTCATCTGCTTGGACTTTTCTCCTTCCAGAGATCCAGCCACAGGGATCTCTGAGTCACATAACTTTTTTAATTAGATAGCTTGAATTCCATTACCATATTGTTTCATCTCATATGCAAATGGCCCAGACTTCCTCATAGTTTCGCTCTTCTGTGTCTGCATGTGTTTTGTGACCTGTATTCCCACATATTATTGGGCAGAGTGAGAGAATGATGTCTTCACAGCATTCGTATGAGCAGTAAGGTCTGCCCCAGCGCCCAAGGTCCAGCATCCTCTGTGAACATTTTTATTGGTTTTACCGCTTCCTTTAGCTCTCAGAGCAGGCTTCCTGTTACTGTGTGGAGGCCAAGAATAATCCTTGAGCTGCCAATCAATTCAAGGGACAGCGGTAAATCTGTTCTTCAACTCTGAAACCCTGCCATTCTTCACGTGGGTGAAGGAAGTACCAGGAGTTCTGATATTGTCTCAGTTTCCTCCAAGTGTCTTCCTCAGGGAACTCTCCCACCTCACTACAGGAATTTTGATTAATGACATTAATGCTTTGAGTATCTTCAGAAGGTTAATCATAACAGCATGGGTAGATTCCACTGATGCAGCCAACAACAACAGTGGTTCTTAGGCAGAAAGCATACTCTTTGCAAAGCATGTGAAACTTGAATGCTAATAGCTCAGTGGCGCCTCGGTCATCCTGGCGAAACAGGATGAGCACTAACTGGAATGCTGAAAGGCAGAACTTAAAGATATCAGTCATCTTCTGAGATATCGAAAGGAAGCTAGCAGTCAGGCCAGGCAGGAAAGATGCACGGAAATTCAGTGACAAGTCAGTGATTATTTCCCTCTTAAGTCTGCTTTTGGTCGCCACAGCTGAGGCTTGTGCTGTGGGGTTGGCAAGAATGGATGTTAATTCTGCTCATACCCCAAGCTTAGGCAGCCTGCACATAGGGTGTGAAGAAACTGTGTGCAGTACAGAAAAAGAGGGCATGTGTATACCACAGTACAAAAACACGAAGGACAGAGGACACTCACATTTATACCTTAGGTATCTATGGCAGATCGTGCTTAGCACTAAGTCATATGCCAATCACATGGGAATTTACAACATTGCTTAGGGAGATGCTACCGCTCCCTCCAGCCATTGCCCACCTTTCATTGGGATTTGCAAAATTAAAAAGTTTTGAAATGGAATAAGAGGAGAATGCTTTTTACTTTATCATTTAAATTTCTCATTAAATATTAGTGTGGTTTAGTATGGTCTATAGGATAGATGACCCTGGACAAGAACTGAAATTTACACTATTGGATAAGTGTAACAAAGACTAACTAAACAGAAAGAGAGAAAGCACTGGAGATGGAGACAGAGATAGGAGTAGGATGGGAAAGAAAGGAAAGAAGGAAGGGAGGGAGGGAGGGTAAGAGGTAATAAAAAAGAAAGGAAAGGGGAGAGAAATGAGAAAGAGAATCAAAAAGTGAGGAAGCAGAGAAAATGAGAGGGAAGAAGGGGAGGAGAGGAAAGCAGGAGAGGAGAGGAGAGGCATGCTCATCTATTTTTCTTTCTCTAGCCATGCTGGGCAGGACTACAAACTGTTTATTTAAGAGTATGAATTTCTTATTTTTCAAAAGTAGTTTATTGATTTCTAAATAATTCATTTCTGTGTATGTGTGTATATGTATATGAGGGAGAGAGAAAAATCATGAAATCTATGAAATCATTGGTAATAAATGTTCATTTCTGCCTCTTAAGTCTGAGTATTCTGATGTCTGTTGCTGACTTTCTGAGCTAGAAGTTGCTACTCTTCAATCCATGATGCTGAAATATAGAAGCACAGACTACATGCGGCTAGCTATGGAATCATTCCGAATGGAGTGCAGAACCTTGTAACTCATTCCCTCCTCCCACCTGCTTCTTTGAGCTCCCTCACTCAGTGGCATTCAATTATTAAGTCAAGAGCAAATCAAAATGATTTAAATATCACAGAGGAGACAGTGTGGTGGGGCTTGAGTTCTGGGGGTCTCCAGTTTGCATTTTTGCTCTTCTAGCAGTGCTTCCCTTTCCACAGGCAGAATTCTTCCACCGACACACTCCAATTCATGAAATTTGCTTTGTTACGTAGGTTTCTTTAACATTTTAAGAACTGCCACAGGAAGAGAACACTGCACTTCCTTACTTTAGTATTAATTATATGCCTCAAACTGTGAATAAGGATGTTTAGCTAATTAATCTCTATGGTAATATAGGCATTGTTTTAACCACCTGTGTGTACCTGATCAAGACTTTGTGCTTTGGGGAAAAGGCGTATTTCTACAAAGCTCTGAATTTAACTGAGTTTTCTTCAGAATGTAACCTACCCCGGATGTTATTAAATTCTGTCACAATCATTTTTTTTCTCATCTGTTGTCTGGGATCTAATTGTGTGTTTGTGTTACAAGTCAAGCTGCCAGAAGTAAACATCTGGTGTCTTTCTTCAAGACCTGTCCACCTTATTTTTTATGACTGGCTCCCCTGCCCTGGAGTTCATAAGCTAGCTAGCCCCTGAGTGATTGCTAGGGATTCACCAGTCTGTCTCCCCAATGCTGGAATTACAAGTTGATGTCACCAGGCCTATGTTTTACGTGGGTTCTCAGGCTTGAATGTCTGTCCTCATGGTTTATCAATTGGGTTATCTTCCCAGTCCCTCCTGTACGGAACAGCATCTGAACCTCTCATTTGAATATGGCGGTGGAAAAGACAAAAAGAGTGGCTCTGGCCCATCACCCTTCATGGGGCCTTGTTGATGCATCTGTTGCAGGACTCTGTCTTGCCACTATTCCTCAGCACTGCTATACAGGAAGAAGACCCTCAGTTCCTCTCTTCAAGAATTCTCAGCCTCTATTCTCTCGTGTGGAACCTGGTCCACAGGTCCAGGAAAGGCTGACTTGTGGCCCATTGAGCTGACCTCTATCCCAGAAGTCAATAGCAGCTAAAAGGGCCCCAGTTTCTAGTAGTCATAGACAAGGTAAGGGGGCTGTGACATTTTGCTCAGGGGGATGCCTATGTTTGAAGACAGGATCACAGTAGAACCTTGCTTATTATGTGTGTCACTGTCAAAGCAAGCTTACCTTGTAAAAGCTTTCTGAAATTGCACTTAGGAATAAAATGGCCTCTATGTATATGTTCACAAGTATTCAGAATGTGGAGTTTGTTGGCTGATCTTTCCAGAAGTAACCATGTCTAACAAGATGGTAAGTCAGTATTTGAAAAACAGAAACATGAAGTTAAAGTCATGTCCTCAGGGTTAAGGAAGTGGCTCACTGATTAAGAGTGAAGGGACTCCAGCCAGGTGGCAAGCCTTGCTCTCTCGGGCCCTGCTTTTCTCTCATTTCCTCTGCTACAACACTGCTAGATTCCATTCCCATAATCCATTCCCTTATTTGGCCATTTTCTCTTCCTGAGGCTGACTATCAAAGTCCAGCTATCAAGGTATTGAAATCCACCAACCAAAAGCTGCCTTTGTCACGCCTAATTAACAGGCCCAATTAAAATTAAACACTTCATCTTAACACAGGGTTTTCCACTTTACCTTCATCAACCGCAGTTTGCCTGTGGTCCATGTCTGTTTCCTCTCTACCCAGAGAGAGTCATTTCACCCCCACTCCCCACAAATACCCTTTCCTTTCTTCTATATCTTGCCCCTTTTCTCCCCTATCCCATGTTTGTTTCCCTTTTCCCTTGTCCTCTGTCTCTTGTCTTTGTATCTTATCCCTACTTTTTGCCCCTCTGGGGCAAATAAATCCCCTTTGTACAGAGAACTTGGTCTTGGGGTATCTTGAGCCAACTCCAAGCCTTACAAAGGGTGCTGAGCTCTGCTGTTCCTGCTAAGGGCCTTAACTGTTTCCCAGCACCTATGTAGGATGGCTCACAACTATCTGTAACTCAACTTTAGGGGATCCAATGATGTCTTCTGGTCTCCATGTGCAAATACACACCAGACAAATAATGGTAATTCAAAACTAAATATAATTTCTTTTAAAATTATTTTTTAAAAAGGCTCCTTTTAGTTCTCTGCATGCCCACTATCCAGGGACTAAACCGTGCAAAACAAAGTTTGCTGGTTAATTAAAAACAAAATGGTAGAGAAGGGGCCAGAGACATGGCTCAGTGGTTACAAAAACATTGCTCTTGTGGATGACCTAATTTGACTGCCAGAACTTGCATGGCTACTCATAAGCACCTGAACGTCCAGCTCTGGAGAATGCAAAGCAGTTGTCTGATATCCTTGGATGCACAGTGCACATACACACACTCAGGCACATACATACCCTAAAATAAATAATTTTATAAAACAAAATTAAGTAGGGTTTGCAGATATGGTACAGTTAGTTAAGAACACACACTGATCCTTCAAAGAACACCAGCGCAGACTCCAGCATGCACAGCTGCTTGTGACTCCAGTTCTGCCAAACCTGACTCCTCTGGACTCCCAAAGCACCTGATTACCTGCTCATAGACACACACATGCACACACTCAAATAAAATAGATCCTGTAAGAGCAACAACAAACTCTTCTCCGGTTATGTTTGCTTGTTCTCTGAAGAGTTGTCAGATAAATATTGAAAAACAGAATGGTGTTTGGCTTTTTATGTTTGGTTTGGTTTCAGTTTTGTTTTGGTTTTGGGTTTTTTGAGACAGAGTTTCTCTGTGTAGCCTTGGCTGTCCTGGACTCCATTTGTAGACCAGGATGGCCTTGCTATGAACTCACAGTTATTTGCCTGCCTCAGCCTCCCTGATTGCTGGGATTAAAGGCATGCACCACCATACCCATCTTGGGTTTTTATTTTTGACATTCAGCTTCTCTAAATGTGTGTTAAGTTCAAAGCAGCCTGCAGTCCACAGCATTGCAGAATGGAGCCCTGACATTTTGACTCTTCTTCCAGGAGGTGACTATCCTCCTGCTTGTGGGGGGAGGGGGGGTCAGGGATACAAATTGCCAGTACTTCTGCTCTCAGCGCTGGCTGCCTTCTGTAATTCCTGATTCATCCCTTTAAACTCCCTGTGTTCTGAAAGGCTTTTGCTTTCCATCCATCTCCCCATGTCTTGTCACTTCCTTCCCCACCCTGACACTTTCTACCATGATGAATTTCAAGAGAGCTCATTAGCTCATTTCAGACAAAGTGCTGCTTTCCAGAAGATCTTGAACTTCTTTCAACTCAACTTGATGGAGAAAATGAGTATACTGTGATAAGAAACATAAGGAGGACATTTAATGGAACAGATGAAAGAAAAATGACAAGTATGCAAAGGAGAAGACTCAGTTTGAAGATCAGCTTCTGGTGAAAAGGATAAAGTTATGGCAACTTTCAACTTTTGGCTTGGCCCTTAACCCCTAACTCCTATCAACACATAGTGACTCTGCCAGCCACCAGTTGCAGTTAACCTTCTGTTTGTTACCAAGAACTCCAGATAAATATGTTACATGCTTAGAATGTTTCCTAAGCAACCACTGGCTTGTCGCTAACACATGACACCATCTATCCTTGTATTTGATAAGTCATTTTTCTTCTTTTCCTGCAATTCCTAAGCTCATGACCTCTCCTTCTTCTCATCCTACTTACTCATCCTGATAGCTGGGGCTAAAAGGACAAGAACAGAAGGTCAGGAGTGGTTTTAAAAGGTTATCTCTGCACCCTGAATGTTTTAAACCACGCAATATCAAGTAATAAATTTGCTGTACGCATGCTCACAGGCACACAGGGGTACTGCCAGCCTAGGTGAAAATGTGCTGTTGACTGTGATTGCTTTCTTTAATGAGTCTCACAGGCATACCAATATGTCAATACATGTGTTGTTCCTATGTGCACCAACTATACTACAAAGTGTTAGAAGATATCCCGTGTGTACATAGCTGCAACAAACTACAGTAATTAAAATTAAACAAACTATGTTTTTCTAAAGCAGTAAAAAAATGTGAAAAAAATAAAAGTCAAATAAAGCTAGCTAGGCACAGTGGCACACATATTTAATCGCAGCACTTGGTTCTAAGTTTAAGGCCAGCCTGGTCTACAGAGTGAGTTCCAGAACAGCTAGAGCTAGATAGTGAAACCCTGTCTCAAAATAATGAAAAATAAAACCTAGATCGTCCTTTCATACTTGTTCATCCATTATTAACTGAGTTAGACAAAAGAAACATATTTAAAAATCATTTCCTCCTTTCCAAAAATCACAGTTTGTCTCTCATTATCTGTAATAACATTATACACAGTTAGCCGTGGAGAGAAAACACTAGACTAAGTCACTGGTACATGGAGCAAACTTTCTCCACAATAAATCTAACAAAACACTCTCTTTAAAGAACCTCAATGTTCAGTTTTAGGCGGAAGCAACATGACTTACAAGAACATTAAGTCCCTGTAGCAGATAAAGTGGGCTAACGGCCTTCATTTCTCCTTCTCTGGTGGATGGTGAGGGTGTGTAGAGCCTTCACTCTGGAATCTTGTCTTTGCCTGGGGACTTGCTCTTCTTTGCATATGAAAGCTGTTCCTCTAGGAACCACATACTTCCTTCTGTTTGCCAGGCATATACCTGTCATGTTCTTTACAACCTAGTTCAGTCAAAATACCCTGCACAGGCAAGAAAGTAGCAACTCCTTGTGTGTTTCCCCTGAACCTCTGTCTTTGCCAGCTTCCCCCTCAAGTAATTGTGCAGAATTATCAGAGTTCATGTGACCACAAATTCCTATCCAACAATGTCCTTACTTATTGTGTGTGTGTGCAGGTATGTGTGTGTAGTGTATGAACATGCAGATCTGTACTGGCATGTGGAAACCAGAGGGCAATCTCAGGTGTCATCCAACCTTTTTTTATGAAACAGTAGCCCAGAGCTCATCAACTCTGCTAGCTTGGATGGCTCCAAGTTTTATTAAATGAAAGGACTTTTTATTGATCAACTGATACCCATAGAAATATATTTTGCACACGAGTGGTGTCTTTCCTGGACATTATGGAAAGAAAAGATCCAGTACAAGATTAATGGCATAAGTGATGAGGCCTCTGGAAGATGTGGAAATTCTGGGCAATGTCTCCAGATTCCACCTTGAGCCATGTTGACCTCTCTAAAACTCCAGCGAAAGTTGTTGCTGAGAACAAGATCCTGCAGATTGTGGGAACCAAGCTCATACCTATAATAGTGGTGTATTCTGGAATGCTTGGTGCTAGACCAAATAACTTTATACGTCAGTCACAACTTCAATAAGACCCTCTGCAGCTTTTATAAATTGCTGGTAAATTTTTTACCAGAAAAGCAGCTCCTTATCCCCACCCCATAGGCCATTCTTTTTCTCCTAGGACCGTGGAATCCAACTCAAAAAGAAAATACCTCTTTCCTCACAGTTTGTCTGGTCTCCTTAGGTGCCAGAAGTCGTTAGATCTGGAGAGCAGGTTCTTCATGCACTGACCTCAGCCCATGGGATTCTCAGTGTTGAATTTCAAGCTGACAAGATCAAGAATCACATAGCAGACAAGTCTCTGAATAGATCTGTGTGGGAACATTAAGGTACCATCTGGACTTTCATGGAGAGATTGTCCTGATCAGGTTAAAGCAGACAGAAACACTTATTCTGTATGTGCCCATCTCTATTCCTTCCCTGGAGTCCTGGACTGAACAGAAAAGAGAAGGCAAGCTAAGCCCCCACAGCCATAACTCTCTGCTTCCTGACTGGATAAGAATTGACCAACTGCCTCAAGACCCTACTATCCTGACTTCCCTATTATTATAGACTGTATCCTCAAACTGTGAGGCAATAAATCCTTTTTTCCCTTAAGTTGCTTTTATCAGGGTATTTTATCATAGCAAAAGAAAAATTAACTAATGCATTCCCCCACATGATCCAATGTCTGATTGCTAGAGTGGATCTGCTACCCCCACTCAGGAGGGCAGGAAGTGTTGTGCAGGTGCCAGTGTTGGACCTCCAAGGCGGAACCCCAAATGACTGGAAAACTCGAACTTGATGCACAAGCAAGAGGTTTTATTCAGATACCAGAGTGCTCTGGGACCCTGCTACCCTCTCCTGTTGAAGGAACAGTGTGGAGTGCCCAGCAACAAAATCACAGAGTTTATAAAGGCAAACACCACAAAACAGGAGGGGATCTAGGGGTAAAGGACCTTTCTCACAGGGCAGTCTATGATTGATTATCACCAGGAAACAGGAGGGAATGGTTAGAAATTGCTTAAGCTTTCTTATCCATAACTACAGAAGGGTGTCTCTTAGAAACATTTTGTATCAGATCTGGGTTCAATAATAATTACAGCTCACAAGCTTTAGTTCCCATGGTTGGTTCCCATGGTTAGTTCCTTTTGTTAGGGCCAAGTTAAAAATTTTCCATCCTTACAAAAATATAAGCATAAGGCAACTAAGAGAAACATAGGTTACAAAGTTAGTCTGATTCTTTCATCAGGAAACCAGGACCTTGGTGTGCAGAAAGCGTCCCATGCCCAGAACCTTGTCCAGGAGATGCTACTGCGTCCCCTGCAGCTCATATGCCCCCCTCCCCTCCAGATGAAGCACCTGTGTCAGTGTTTTGGAGTCTGTGCCTGGGTTACTCACCATATCCGCAGCCTCTAATCTTCTGCCACTGAGATACAGCATGCACTGACTGCCACCATCTTGGAAATTCTCAAATAATTTTTAAATGAGTTTTAAAGCTATTTACAAAGAAATATTTTTATTAAAGTCTAAACTAAAGTAAAATAACTTTGATTAAAATGAAAGTCCTTTCAGGGTAACTCCATTAAGAAACAGAACCCTTCTATGTCTATTCTTTGATGCTTATTTCCTTGAAAGTAGTTAAAAACATCTCCTGTGCATGGATTTGGATGGTAAATATTATTAAATTATAAACTAGAAAGTACTTTTCACTATTTTGTGTCAGATTATTTAATAATTTTTATTTTGTTCAAATAGAAATAGCTTAAAATGTACTATCTAATCTTTTATGGATACTGTTCTTTCCTGCTGAAAGATTTGATATTGTTATACAACCATGCTCCACACCCATCTCAGGAGTTCTTCCATCTCACCACTGAAATTCTACAACCATAAGCTATTGGCCCTTGTTTTATCTTCTCGATGGCTCTTGGAGACTGTCCTTCTACTTTCTGTCAATTCTGAGTACTTTGTGTGAGCAAAACCACACAGCAAATGCTGTTAAAAGACTAGCTTCTTTCACTTATCATAATGTCTCCAAGTATGGATGACATTCTGTTACATACATCCACCACAGTTTCTTTTTTTGATGGAGTAGTGGGCTGCATCCACTTGGTAGCCACTGTGTAGATAGTACTTCTGCTATGAATTCAGGAATAAAAACATTATATTGAGTCCTTGCTTCAAATTTCTTCGAATCTCTTTTTCCAGTATGCACAGAAGGGCTTGTCACGCTGTCAACTAGTATGGACTGTAGTACTGTTCAACACTTCTGCAAAATTTAGTAAAGAGTATCTTAGTATATACCTCTTGCTCATCTATGTGTCTATTCAAACCTCTTTCTCTTTGTCCTATTAGTATTTGCACTAGCTAGCTTTGTGCCCGCTTGACCCAATCTAATGTCATCTGAGAGGAGGGAACCTCAATTAAGAAAATGGATCCATAAGACCGAGTTGTAAGCAAGTGATTTCTGGGGTAGGGCCCAGGCCACTCTAGGTGGTTCCATCGCTTGCCTGCTGGTCCTTGGTTCTATAAGAAAGCAGGCTGAGCAAACTATGGGGTACAGGTCAGTAAACATTACCCCTCCATGGCCTTTGCCTCACCTCCATATTCATGATCACTGCTTATCTTGAGTTCTTGTTCTGACTTCCCTTGGTAAAGAACTATGATGAGGAAATGTAAGCCAAATAAACCTTTTTATCTGCAGTTTTCTTTTGGTCATGGTGTCTCATCATAGCAATAGTAACCCTAAGATGGTGTGGAATATTAAAAATTTAATATTAATCCACATTAGATATAAGATTTATAAATATTTCTCCCACTTGAGAAAATAGATTGCATTTTTATCCCATGAACAATATCCGGTGTGTGTGCTGGGGAGTGGGTAATGTGTGCCCAGGCTCTGTGTGTGTTTGCATGTATGGAGGCCAGAGAAAAATCTCAAATGTTACATCCCAGCAGTCATCCAGATTTGGGAGGATGGGATCTCTCCTTGACTTGGAGATCACTGAATTAGCCAGGCTGGCTGGCCAGTGAACTCCAGGGATCTTCTGTCTTTGCTTGTTCAGAGCTGGGATTGCACACCAAAGTGCCCTGCCAGCATTTTACAGAATTCTAGAAACTGAACTCAGGTTGTCATGCATGCTTTGCTGGGCTGTCTCCTCAACCCTGATAGTACCTGTTGATGAACAAATATTTTAAAATTATGTCCAGCTTGCCATCTTTTTGTTTTCTATGCTTTTTGGTGTCATTGCTGAGAAATCATTACAAAATTCATTGCTGTAAAGCTTACCTTTATGTACTTTTGAATTTGTGGAAATAATCAGTATGATATTATAGGCATTGTCCAGGGTGGTTCCAAATGGAAAAAGCCATGGAATATTAGAAGACAGGATAGGCCTACTAGAAGGTCTTAAGATTACTAAGAATGTTTTTCATGAGGAAGAAATGGAAGCCAAGGCAGTCTTCTCTTTATCAGCTTTTAGGCTCATAATGTACTGCTTTTGCAAAGCCCTAAAACAATGGAAATGTTCAGTCCTGGGACAAAACCTTCAGAACAGCTAAATAAAATAAATCCTTTTACCTTCATAACATAATTTCTTCAGGTTTTTACTTATAGTAATTGAACAAAATACTCAATTAATTTTTAAAGTTTTGCTAATATAATTTACTTACATTACATTAGATGCACTTAGTCTGATTGTCTCTCTTTATATGTTTCAAGTGGAAGACTACACCATCCCATCTGTAAAGGAAGTGGCATTGTTTCTAAGGGGAGGAATATTTCATGATCTTCCCCTTAGAAACAAGACTATGAACTTCAGAAGGAGACTTTGAGTATAGGGCAGGCTTTCTTTTCCTAAGCTCAAGTGTATGTCCTGCCTGGGCATTTCAGAGCAGGTCTTAGCTTTCTGACCAACTCTGGTAACATTCAAGCTTAAGGAAAAACAAAAGTGTGTTTGAAGGAGCCAGAAAGGAAAGCTGGAGTCCAGATCACTCTTTCTGTCCTAAAAGAAACCAAATGTTCTACTGCATTCTGGCTGCTGCACTGGACTTGAAAGGCCATGGATGTGGTCAGTCTTTTTATAGTGTCTTAGTGCAAGGAAGCATGACATCTTTAGTATACATGGATGGAGATTTTTGTAATGACATGCATCTCTGTGGCAACCAGGATGAATTAACAACTGGCCCAAGCAATGAGCTTCAACTCTGTCCTCTTTCCAGATACACAAAGAGTACATTTCAAAAACATTTGGTTAAAAATAAATCTCATGTCAATTTTATTGGATTTATGTACAAATTTTTAAAAGCAGGATGAGTCATAACCACTTTTTTCTTTCCTATTTTTACTAAATTTTGCTGAAATTCCCTATACAATTTTAAAAAGTACATCCTTGAAGTATGTAGTCCAGAAAAGTGTATGAGGCAAGTTAGGAAAAATACCAAGTGGTGTTTATTTCCTCTTGGTTTCCATATGTTTCCTTTGGTTAAATAAATTCTCTATAAATATCAATGCCCTGTGTTTGGACGACAGTCTGAAACATGTGCGTATTTGTGCTGTTTCTTCGCCAAGATTTATACCACTGTCTTTTAGGTTAAGATGATCAATTAATCAATCAATTGATAAACTGATTGAGTGGTTGACTGACTGATTTTTTTAAAGCACAAAATTTATTTGATAAGAAATGGTTTTGGTTAGCAAACATCAGTCTCAGAGTAGTTATCTGGCTCAGCCTAGTTATCCAGTTCACAGAACTTATTTGATCTCTAAAGATTCCCACAGGAAGTGACCTGGGGCATGTATGGCCATTTCACATGGAAAACACTTCCTGACACACTGTGTAACACCCAAGGGATGTGGAGACCACAAATACAGTAACTAAACACAGACAGGAGAAAATGTGACGACCTGTCAAAAAAAAAAAAAAAAAAAAACCAAACAAACAGCAACAACAAAAAACACCAAAACACTTTCTCTTATTTCTTAGTATGTAGCATTTGCCAGCTTTTTCTTTTTGTTTTTATTTTTCTAGACAGAGTCTTACTATGTAGCTCTGGCTGTCCTAGAACTCAGTGTGCAGACCAGGCTGGCCTCAGACTCACAAAGATCCACCAGCCTCTGCCTCCTGAGTGCTGAGATTAAGGCCATGTGACACCACTTTGAACTTTATTTACTAGTTCTAATAAATCAATTTGCACATCACATCAAGTGTGAGCATGATTATTGCATGTGTCCTACAGTCATGGAAGGACCGACAGGACCCTAGAACACCCAGGGAAATGACATGGCTGTGTTCTTAGGTGTGTTAAGTGTAGGTTTGGCCTTTGAAAATAAAAAAAAATATTTTCTGGGTACACTCATAGAGATGTCATATATAGCGTCTTTTAGAAGCAAAGCTCTTGACATGTAGTTTCAAGTGCCCTGCTCAAAGAAAGGCTTATTAGAGGAGATGCTTGTTTGGGTATGTGGCTTTGAATACTTGGAACTCCCAGAAGTCTTTAAGTCCTTCATTGGTTTCACCAAAAACGTTTTCTGCTCCATTAGAGTTGTGGTTTTATCACCTATAAAACTGACCCAGAGAACTGAAAAGCATCCTTTTTCCAAGAGGAGCAACAGGGAACCTCATTCTGGCTCATGTACATTGGATTCTTTTTTTCTGAATTATTTATGGAGAATATTCTAAAAGTCATAGCCCTGACCTGTTTGACAACCAAACATAAGTTGCTTACAGATTCAGTAGTAGAGGAAAAAGGGCGAGTAGTGGAACCAGAGCTTGCTGAGGGAAAATGAGCCTCTATGACACACAGGCGGAAGGTTTCCTGGAATCGGCACTGCTGCCTAGATTCTGTCTTAGCCAGCAGTGATAAACCACTAGGGATAAAGATGTGTAAGTTCAACTCATATCATTAATGGAGACATGAAAATATTCTGAGAAAAGGAAATCAGAAGGATCAAATGTTTTCATAAAAATATTTCATAGTCATTTCTTCCTGCTTTGTATGTTTTAACTCAACTTTAAGTTTCTCAGAAGGTAGAATTATACACTAAAATTTTGCGATCTTAGAGAAAGATAATTAGGCTAATTAAGTAAAGATGATTGGTAGGTTGTTGATCTATGGGCTTAGTACCCTTCCCCATGTCCTGTTTGGTCTCACAGTGACCCTGTCACAAAGATCAAGTTAATCAGATCACAGAAACAGGAAAGTAGGGCTGAATGTAGTTACTGAGCTGGCTGGTGCTGACACAAAAACTCAAGTTAGTCCAACTCCAAAGCCAGGTTGGAAATCACTGCCCAACATTTGCTTCCCAGGGTGGCCTTATACTTGATGTGGGAAAGACTGAATGACTCCAAAGAAAGTACTTAAGTGTCATGGTGTTCCAGAAGTCCAGACTTCAGAGCCAGCACGGACTGCAGAGTCATCTCACTTGGCCCTTCCAGTAACTATGTGTTATGTAGTTATTCATCTGATTTCTCCCTGTTCACTCCACCAATCCTGCTCACTCAAGTGTGCACCCTCACACTTTGTCCTCCCTCACATCCCTTGCCTTACTCATTCATTTCCATCTGAAGTATCATACAATCAATTTAAGTTTATTATACAATCACGTCAAAGTGTTGGGACTTCCTGTCTGAAAACCTGAGAGTTTTACAGCCAAGGTCTAGTGGCACCGTTATTTCACTGGCATCCCTCTATTCTTGCTACTAAAAGAATGAAGAATGTTTTCCATGGCTCTAATCTCTTCCCTCTCAATTCTGTACTTCTCCATTGAGTTTTCTTTGCTTTCTTGCCTAACTGTTCAAGCTAACCAACGTTCTTCACAAAGAGTTACTATATTTCCAGTATAATGGAGTCCTCTGAATTAATTTTCTGACTTTTTGTAAAATGAGGTGCCAAGAAATTATTTGAGCTGTTATAACTCCCAGCCTCAGGATCTTCTAATGACTGCCAGGGGCCTTAGGTTTGCAGTGATTAGCCTGGATCACCATCTTAAATTTTTTTCTAACACTTTCATACTGTTGCCTCTCAATTCCATTGTATAAACATACAATGGACTTTTTTGGTTCAAGATAGGCAATATTTGTCTGCTCTGTATATCACCGTTCTATATGGTCTGCCTTTGTTCCTCTCTATGGCTCCTTTCCACCATTGTATTCTTCAGGACAGCATAGTCTTTGATGTACCATCGTGTTTCAGAGAGCTCTGAGGAAGATACAGCTGATGTGTTTGTTAATTCTGAACCATATGGAAACACTATCTTTCTCTTCACTTTTCACTGTAGTCTATACCTGCATTTTCCTTTGGGTTTTGACATGTGGATCCAGCCCATTCCTGCACTTGACCTGACTTGGATTCCTGCACTTGAGAAGTATGGAGTCTGGATAGGTGAAGGTGACTGGGCAAGGCTATGGGATTTGAGCTTCCAGTGAGCTTCCCCAATCTCAATGAAATAAAAGTTTTTCTCCATTCCTCTGTCTCTCTCTCTCCCTCCTTCCTCCCTCTGTTCCTCCTTCCCTTCTTTTTTCCCTCTCTCCCTCCCTCCATCCCCTCCCTCCTTCCTCTGTCCCTCGGCTCCACTTCTCTTCAACTCTCCCTCCCTCCTCCTTTCTTCTTTTCTTCTTGCTTTTTCTTGGTGGTGGCCAGAGTGACAGGGTTGTATGTAACAGGCCAACTTCCAACTCACTAGCAGTGAGGATGAACTGAAATTTCATATACTCCTGCCTCCACTTTTAAAGTGCTAGGATTATAAACCATATTGATGCAGTACTGAGGATGACCTCCAGGACTTCCTGCATACTAGATAAGACCTCAACTACTTGAGCAGCAGAGCAGCCCTACCTGTGTGGCCTTTACTCAAACTTGTCTCCTTCCCCATGCTCCAATATGCTCTGCTTTGCTTCACACATAGGCAGGCACAGTAGTTTAGAAGTTTTTTTTTTCTTCCTTGCTCATTGAGGATAACTCTGCAGTCATAATCTCTGACCAATGACTTGAACTTCTGACAGGCAGTCATCACAGATAAGGAATTCTGTTGCTGTGGAAGCCAGTAGGCAGGATTGGCTGTTTCTCAATAACAGGCAGTGAGTCTTCAATAAGTCAAAAAGGTGCCCAGGGACTGACTCAGACCTGATCCAGCAGTGGGTGGAAAGGAAAGAGTGTGGTGTACCAGAGTTTAACTCACAGCCACCAACTTCATTCCCCTTCCCCATGCAGCCTCTGTCTCAACTCCTTCTCACTCAATAAGCCAAAGATCCTGTGTCACACACACACACACACACACCCTGTGGTAAGGATGCAGTGTGTTATCCTGTCAGTCTACATAGGCCTTCTAAGGATGTTCCTTGTCTTCCTGATAAAAAGAACATTATCTCTGAAGGAAGGAAAGAAACGTGGTTATGAGATACCAAGCTGTGGATACACTCGTTTAAGTGATCAGATTCCAGATCTTTGCTGTCCCAATGTATTGGGTCAGTCTGATAAAGGCCTGCTTTTTCTAAAATAAACAAAAATAACAAAACGATCAAGTAGAATAAGAGAGACAAAGTTGGTTCTTACAATTTCAATACCAAGTACAGCCTACAAAGAAATGGAACATTTTCCATGGAAATACTCAAGATATGCTTGAGAAGATCACCACAGGGCAAGACCATAGGATTTGAAAGAAATCAGGTAGTTGTTACTTAACTGAACCAGAGTATCCTGTGTTCTTTCTACTCTGTCATCCTTCTTAGGGGTTAGGGCTTGATTTGGCATTCCATAGCTGGTATGCTTAAGCAATTATAGTGTAAATGTCAGGAACTTGCTGTGGCAAGAAGCTAAGTTCAATATTAAACCCATCATAGAGACCATGGCTGTTTGTCAGCTGGCTTGAAGACACTGCTAGGTTGAGCAAAGCAAGCAGCCTTTCTCTCAAACAAAAGTGTGGGTAGTAATCACATACCCTTTAGCTTCTGTAGTGTGTGTCTGAGTAATGGGACTAGCCATTCACAATTAGAGTGTAAGTGCTGTGTGTGGGGTGCACTTGTGGTGAACAGGACATCTGCTGAGTGTTAATTGTGGGATTAACAGTATGATAAACTTTGCTGTCCTCAGCCTCCTGAGGCAACAGCAGGCATAGCAAAATCATTAACACCTGCAACTGACTTAGATCCTGCCTCAGCCTGGATGACTCTCAGAGCTAGCAATAGAGCATACAATTGCATGTGGGGAACAATCTTTTAATTATAGCTCACAGAAGCCTCCTTCCTACCCCATACTGCAGAGCGTCTGTGATTGCCCAATATGTGGTTTCTGAGAAATTAAAACCAGATTAGAAAGTCTGACTGCAGCTAAGCCTGCTCTGTTCCTAATGAGGTTGAATGAGGGCTAATTTGACCTTCCTGTTCTCCAGCGCTACTGGAGCTGAGTGCTCAGTGCAGGCCACCTTTGTGGCTGTGAGTGTGTCTCCTAAGTATTTAGAAAAGCTTTTCACGCCCTAACTAGAGCATGTATTGCTGTTTCAGCCTGAAAGATGATGGCGTTGTAGACACTGGTCAATTAGCATTAGATTTTGGGATGGATATTTTAAAAAGCATAAACAGGTATCTTAGTTATCTTTGTATTGCTTTGATAAACACCATTACAAAGGGTTTATTTCATCTTACAGCTGTAGTCCATCTCAAAGAGAATCCAGGGCAGTAGTTCAAGGTAAGAACTAAAACAGAGCAGGAACCTAGAGGCAGGAACTGAAGCAAAGGTGGTAGAGGAATACCGCTTCCTAGTTTGTCCTCTGTGGCTTGCTCAGTTTGCCTTTTTATGTCATCCAGGACCACCTTCCTACTTATAGTGGGACGGACCCTTGAATATCAGACATTAACCAAGAAAATGTTCCATGCTTCTCTACAGGCCAAATTTGTGAAGACATTTTCTCAACTGAGGTCCCTTTTCCCAAGATAACCCTAGATTGTGGCATGTTGACAAAACAAAACAAAACAAAACAAAGTAACCTTAACCAACACAAAGAATAAAGTCTTTATTATTTACAGCTGTGGTGTGTGTGTTGCTGTTGTGTGTATATATGCATGAGCATGGGAGGGCACATCCATGTGAAGGGCAGAGCACAAGCTCTGGTATAATGGCTCAGGTGACTTCCTCATTTTGTTTGTGACAGGGTAACCCATTAGCCTAGAACTTTGCCAAGTAATGCAGACTATCTGACCCAAGTCATGGGGATCAACCCATCTCCACTTCCCACCTTTCTAGCACTGGGATCACAGGTACCAACCACTTCATCTGATCCTTTAATGTGGGTTCTGAGGCCCAAAATGCAGGACCTAATGCTTGTGAGGCAAGTAATTTCTACAGCTTTTGATTTAGTTTTTTTGTTTTTTTAATGAATGATTGAAGTTAAGAAATACATCATGTAGAGAAAAACTGCCTCCTTTATTCCTGATTCCAAGTACCAGGACTGTGAAGAGGAGGAATGGGCCATATGGATATGCCGCTCTTGACTCATGTCCATTTGCTTCCCCAGTGACACAGAAGTAGCAGGGACAGGAAGCTAGCCTTCAGCCTCTAGAGCTGCTGTGAGAAGTTGACACAAATGGGTTGGCAGCATTTGTCCCCTAAGAATGAATGCTGTACTATGGTCTCCAAAGCACAGACTCAGCAGGGAATCTAAATCCCACCTCAAGATGTCACCCCATTCCCTGTGGAGATTCTGCAGGTTGCTTGAGATCTTTGGATTTTGGTTTGAAGGTCTAGATATAAAATTTGTATTTCATCAGTTATTTGCATTATACTGATTCAAGATGTCTATCAGGTTTTCAAGTAGAAAGTTAGAGGCGGGTTTTGTTGTTGTTGTTTTTGTTGTTTGTGTGTGTGTTTTTGTTTTTGACTCTGGACCTTTACATTTCAGGATGTCCTTGAACTTCTATGTAGCTGAGAATAACCTTGTACTTGGGATCCTGCTGCCTTTACCTTCTGGAGAGCTGGATTACAATGCACCATTATGTTTTGTTTATAAGCTAGTCATTTTTTGTGGTAGCATATAAACATTGGAAGTAAAACTTCCACTATACAAAAATACCCCTTTAAGTATGATGCCTTGGCTAAATACGTTTAAAACAAATCAGTCATTTTATAATATGCCTGCTTTGAACAAATGTAGTGGAAGTTTATGGTTTCTTTGAAGACTCAGTTTTGTCATGTGATGTTTTCCTGAAAGCTGGGCACATGATGTTTTGCTGTGATCTCTCTCATGCGAGGGGCATGACTTTGGCCAGCTGAGAACATCTGTGAGTGGACTTTGAGGAGAGAAGATATTTAGAGGCCCACGCACAGTGAGGTTTTGGCTTTTTGGCTCGACATCACTGTGCTGATCTTGGTGCTTCAACACTTGACTTCACAGAGAGAAGTGTTCCAGAGAACATTTTGAGGCAATCCAGCTGAGTCCTGCAGCTTTCGCTGACTTGTCGTGCTGATTCCTGTTGCTGCTTGGTGTAGGCCTTTGGACTGGGCTACGGGTATCCTGATGACTGAGTTTGGTAATCCCCTAAAAACCCATTGACCCTAACCAGCAGGAAGTAGATAAAGGAGTTCTACAACCTTTTCCCTGCTAATCTATCTAAGCTTGGGGGGTTGGAAGGGAGGTAAAGGTGTTTAAGAACTATAAACAAAGTACATTTGGCAAAAAATCTAAGCTACAAACAAACCTGAAAGCCATTACTCCGAATTAACATATGCCACAGCTAAAGCCTGTATTCTTCTACCAGATTTAGATACATCTAACATAGTAGTATTACTAACAATCTAATATTTTTAATGTGGGCTTCATTAAGAGTTTAGAGTTTATTCCTTGTCTTACAAACCTGTATATCTTAAATAATTTTTGAACTTCTAGGCTAAAACCTGCTTTCACCATTCTTCCCACTGGCCTTATGTGACTTAATTCTGGAAGGTGTTAGTTATCTAGAGCTTATACATATTTAATAGTTACATTAAGAAAAGAACTAAAGGGGATGGACAGATAGCTCAGAGGTTCAGAGCACTGGCTGCTCTTCCAAAGGTCCTGAGTTCAAGTCCCAGCAACCACATGGTGGCTCACAACCATCTGTAGTGAGATCTGGTGTCCTCCTCTGGCACACAGGCACACGTGCAGGCAGAATGCTGTGTAAATAATAAATAAATTTTAAAAAAAAAAGAAAAGAACCAACTTTAAAGATTTATCACACAACATGGTAACTACAAGTAATGGGGGACTTTTTAAATGGAAACTGTTTAAAAAGGTTTTTTGTTGTTTTTGTTACTGAGGATCAACCCCCAGGGCCTGTGCAGACTCTAACGCCTGTGTTCACTCTGTGGAGACCTGCAGCCCACATGCATCCCAGAATAACAACTAACACCACTGGCACGTTTGTGTATGATATCATGTCCTGGTGTGAAAGGTTGTACACTACTATTCTCACCTCAAGGCAGGGATGAATGTGTTCATGGCCTGGACTCAGCTGTTCCACATATATGCAAGCCACATCACCATGCTTTACACAAAATACATAACTTTATTCATTTAAAAAAATCTGAGCAGAGAATCCAAGATAGCAGAGCTAAGAGGACACTGTGTCAGACAAGCAGGACAACACTGACTACACAGCAACCAACAGACCGAACTCTGAGCCCTAAAACACCACTGATTGTGTTTCCCAGGTGAGAGGAAACCCCCACAGTTTGGGAAGCAATCAGGATCATTCTCAGGTCACCCAGCTAAACCTTAGAGGAGTTCCCGGGGCCCAGCAAGAGCTCCGTGGCCAGCCCAGAGCCACACACCTACATGCTCTGATCACCATCTCAGACTGAACTGTTGGCCCCACAACACCAGAGACTGGGATTTCTAGTCAAGAGAAACCCCATGGTGAAAGAGGCAATCTGACCAACCGATCTCAGGTCACTCAGACAATCCCCGGAAAAGGTCCAGGCTCCACCAGGCACTCATCCATCAGCCCAAATATCTACGTGCATGTGCACATCCTACTCACTGTCCCAGACAGAACTGTGGCCCCCCAAACACCAGAGACTGTGCTTCCCTGTTGGAAGAAAACCCCACGGTGAAGGTAACATCAGGTCTGATGTCAAGGGACCCAGCCAACTGCCTCCCCAAAGTGTTCCAGAAAAGTTCCGAGGTTCCTGCAGGTGCCACTTACCTGTGCCTGCATGCTCTACTCTTCATCCCAGATTAAACTATGGACCTTGAAACAGCACAGACTGTGTCTTGATGTCAGGAGAACACCCCATGGTGGGGGAAACAACAGGTCTACTCTCAGGACACCCTGCTAATCTCTGGAAAAGTCCCTAGGTTCCCATAGGCTCTAGGCTCTTGCCTTCTGCCACAGGCGTGAGTGCTGCACTCACCTGCTGCTGATTTACCACTTGGGTACTAGAGCTCAGAACTCCAACAGAGGCCTACAGAACCTACAGACCTACAGAAGCCTGGGATCCACAGGATCAGACACCTCTCCAAAGTGCAACTTGTCTCCCTAGTTAAACTGACCAAACCGTGAGGGCTCCCTGGTTCTTCAAGAGGGCTACACCCAGCAAACACATTGTAAGAGCAGAAGCAGCAGCCCAGTAAATTCAGAGTAAGAAACCCAGCAGCAGGATAGATGTCTTCAGGACTTCTCCTGGTGAGAGGAGAAACCCCTGACTACTAACAACTGCAGTTACAATACAGGTCCATATGCCTGAGGTAAGCTGTGGCAATTCCTGAGAAGCACCAGCCATTCAGTTACCATACCCAAAAAGCTAAAGCCTCCTTCAGGAACAACCATCTTCCTGCCAAGGAGATTCTCCCCACCCCAGGATACCAGCAGGCACCAGAAACTAAAAGCCAACACCTGAGGCAGCCAGATGGGTAGAGGCCAGCATAATAGTACAACCAACAAAAGCTAAAGCAACATGACATCTCCATAACCCAGTTATCCATGGGCAAGTAGCCCTGGACACCCTATCACAAGTAAAATTCAAGAAGATGACCTTATATCGCTGCATATAAAAATGATAAAGGAGGAAACAAACAAAATGTATAAAGAAATAGAGGAAGATAAAGGCAAGCAGATTAGGGCCATCCATAAAGAAATAGGGGAAAATAAAGTCAAACAGATTATGGCCATTCATAAAGAAATGAAGTTGTAGCCAAACAGTTTGTGGCCTTCAGAGAGGAAATAATTAAATCACTGAAAGAAATAAAAGAAACGGAGGAATGTTCAAACAAACAGGTGAAGGAATTGAAGGAAAATACACTCAAACAGGTGAAGGAAATAAATAAAACACTTCAAGATCTGAAGATAGAATTGGAAAAATTAAAGAAAACACAAGTGGAGGAAATCATGGAGAGGAAGAACTTAGGGAAGAAAACAGGAACTACAGAGGTGAGCATAGACAACGGACTACAAGAGATGGAAAAAAGAATCTCAAGTGTGGAAGATACAGTGGAAGAAGTTGATGTATCCATCAAAGAAAATGTTAAATCTAAAAAATTCCTGACACAAACCATCCAAGAAATCCAAGTCATCATGAAAACACAAAATGTAAGAATAATAGGACTAGAGTAAAAGGAAGATTCTGGTCTCCAAGGCCCAGAAAATATTTTCAACAAAATCATAGAAGAAAACTTCCCCAATTTAAAGGAGAGGCCTATAAGCATACAAGAAGCCTACAGAATGCCTAACAAACTAGACCAGAAAAGAAAATCCTCCCACTACATAATAATCAAAACACTAAGTATACAGAACAAAGAAAAAATACTAAAAGCTGCAAGGGGAAAAGGCCAACTAACATATAATGGCAATAATATAACATATAATGGCAAGCCCATCAGAATCACACCTGATTTCTCAACAGAAATGAAAGCCAGAAGGACTTAGACAGATATAAAGCAGACCCTAAGAGAACATAGATGTCAGCCCAGGCTACTCTACCCAGCAAAACTCTCAATTACCATAGATGTAGAAAACAAATTTAAACAATACCTACCCACAAATCCAGCACTGAAGAAGATACTAGAAGGAAAATACAACCCAAGAAAGCTAACTACATTTAGGAAAACACAGGAAATAAATAACCTCACTACAGCAAAACTGAAAGTAGCTAAGCAAACAAACTCACTACCTCAACAAACATCAAAATAATAGGATCTAATAGCCATGGGTCACTAAATCCTCTAAACATCAGCGGACTCAACTTGCCAATAAAAAGACACTGAAAGAATGAATGAGTAAACAAGACCAAACAATCTATTGCATACAAAAAACACAAAGATAGACATCACCTGAGAGTAAAGGGTTAGGTAACAGTTTCCAAGCAAATGGACCCAAGAAGCAAATAGAAGTAGCCATTCTAATATCTAATAAAATAGACATTCAAACAAAATAAATCAAAAAAAAATAGGGGGAAGATCATTTCATACTCATCAAAGGAAACTTCCACCAAGATCACAATTGCGAACATCTATGCCCCAAATACAAGGGCACCCACATTTGTAAAAAAACATTAATATAATTTAAACCATACATAGATCTGAACACATTAATAGTGAGAGACTTCAACACCCCACTCTCAACAGAAGACAGGTCAGCAAAAATAAATTAAACAAAGAAACAATGACTCTAACAGGTATCATGAATCAAATGAACCTAACAGACATCTACAAAAACCTTTTCACCCAAACACAAACGAATTTACCTACCTCTCAGCACCTCATGGGACCTTCTCAAAAATAGACCCTATAATTGAGCACAACCAAATCTTCAAAAGATAAAAGAAGATAGAAATGATCCCTTGTATCCTATCTGGCCACCATGGACTAAAGCTGGACCTCAACAACAACAGAAATAGCAAAAAGCTTACACACACATAGAAACCAAACAACTTGCTACTCAATGACAGCTGTGTCAGGGAAGAAATAATGAAAGAAATTAAAGACTTCCTAGAATTCAATGAAAATGAAGGCACAACATTCTCAAACTTATGAAACACAAAGAAAGCAGTGCTAAGAGGAAAGTTCATAGCACTAAGTACCTACAAAGAGAAATTTGAAACATGTCATACAAGCAACTTAATGGCTCACCTGAAAGCACTTAAAAAAAAAAGAAAGAAAGAAAGAAAGAAAGAAAGAAAGAAAGAAAGAAAGAAAGAAAGAAAGAGAAAGAAAGAAATTAAATTAGAAACAAATAAAACAATTCAAAGAATCAGTGAAACCAAGAGCTAGTTCTTTGAGAAAATAAACAAGATAGACAAACTCTTACCCAAACTAACTAAAAAGAAGAGAGACACTATCCAAATCAACAAAATCGGAAATGAAAAGGGGGACATAAGAACAGACACTGAGGGAGCTCCAAGATTGCTGCCATGAGAGGACACTGTGTCTGAGGAGTAGGACAGCAGAAACAACGCAGCGACCAGGAGACTGAACTCTGGGACCTAAAACGCCGCATTTGTGATTGCCAGGTGAGCGGAACTCCTACGGTGAGAAAATCAAGTGGGAAAACCCTAGGGACACCCAGTTATTACCTGGAAAAAATCTCTGGGTGCACAGCTCTGATCTGAACAAGCAGCCGTGCTGGGCACCCGCAGCCACCATAATAGACTAGATCACACAGTCTCCCGGGCAGTCTGAGGAGGAACTGGTACCGTTTTCACTAACCTGCACACTACGAGCGCACACTACCTGGATCCGCCAGCTAAAACCTTAGTCCACAGGGCAAGTCTGGGAAGGACCCGGGTACTGCTTCAACCCATGGGCATACGGCAGGTGCACATCAATCGCCTCTGCCAGAACCACCTCAGACTGAGAGGGACAGGGGACCGTTTTGACCAGACCACACACTGGGGGTGCACACTGCTCGGGGCCACCAGCAAAAACCTCAGTCTGTGGGTGTGTCTACGGGCCAGACACAGACGGCCTCGGGCACCATTTCAGACAGGCCTGCATACAGCAGGTGCACACTGCTCAGCAACACCTGCAACCAACCCAAACCCACGGTGTGTGCCCCAAATATCATCTCAGACCGTGGTGCAAAGCCCCTGGCCCAGAGTGTGGTGCCAAATCTCCAGTCCAGGGGAGAGCCCTTAGCAGCAAGCCAAGGGCGGAGCACAGAGCCCACAGCTGACATCTCAAACCAGGACACTCAGACTCTAGCACAGAGTGAGGAGTAAAACCTCCAGACCAGAGGGGTGACCAGCCTGCAGTGCTCACAGCTTCTAGCACAGAGCACGAAGTCGGGCACACAGAGCCAAGACAGAGTTCAACGGAGACAACAACACACACTAACAAACCACTGGAAATCCCTGATCTTCTTGAAGACTACTCCTGACACAAGAGATTGACAGTTTCAAACTGAAGTTCAGCCTTAAAGAACAAACAGCTCCTTGATTATATACAAACAAATGCCCAGAAATTGGCGAAAGAACTCACCCAACTAAAGTCAGGACACCATGGCCCCACCAGAAACACCCAAAAGCAGTGGAGATTTTAATTCAACGGAAACACAGGAAAAGTATGTTAAAGCTTTGATTATGCAGATATTGGAGGAACAAAAGCAGAGACAAAAAGAGGAAATGAACAAGGCCCTCAACGAAATGGAGAAGAAATTAACTGCCCACATAAAGAAACAATCAAAGATAAACAGAGAGGAAACAACCAAAATAGGAGACAGAGTCAATCAGTTGAAGGAAACGGTACAAAGCATGAAAACGGAATTAGAATCTATAAAGAAGACACAAAGGGAGAAGA
>CM053760.1:74754324-74769990 GCA_028658305.1 Pachyuromys duprasi
ACCGGGAAATTTTTCCAGGTAATAACTGGGTGTCCCTAGGGTTTTCCCACTTGATTTTCTCACCGTAGGAGTTCCGCTCACCTGGCACTCACAATGCTGGCGTTTTAGGTCCCAGAGTTCAGTCTCCTGGTCGCTGCGTTGTTTCTGCTCTCCTACTCCTCAGACACAGTGTTCTCTCGTGGCAGCCATCTTGGATCTCAATATTTTTATTCTTACATAGCGTTTTCATCTCTCTATTTTCATTCTTCATCTGTCATTATATGTTGATCACTTTTCTAATACAGTCCAGAAGATATTTTATCTTGATCTTGTGAGTTCTCAAACAGCAATGTCTGTGCCATCTGATTCATATTCTGATGAGTGATTTATTTATCAGAAGTTGATGTCTCTTAACCTTCATCATGCTAAATCCAGGCATTTTGTACTGAGTAATAAAGACCAGCGTAAGTGGGAAGTAGGCTGTGTTTCATATCTACTGCTTTATAGGCCCCAGAAGCTTTGCAGTCTTCATGTGTCCTTATGTTTGTGTTTCTTCTTCATCTAGGGCCATCCCAAACACCATTCCTCAGAGTCTGGCTTCACTGTTCCTTTAGCTATAGTTCATGGCGGCAACGCTGGAGCCTATAAAGGTAACTAGTAAATACTTCTGCAATAAACTGATTATAACAATTCCACACTAATTGAAATCCTGGTGTTTCTATGGGCCCATGTCTCAGAATTGCTCCCATGGTACAGATTTAAAATTCTCTCCAACATCCTTCCTTGCCTTTTCTTTTCCTAGGCTTCAGTGTTCTCAATGTTATTCCCTTTTCTCTCCCTCTCTCTCCCCACCCTCTGCACTATATAAGACAATGCAAATTCAAGTGCTCCATATGTTAAGGTAATTATATATTTGCTGCAATGTAAGAAATAACAGATTCCATTTACCTTTCCGAAACTTCTCCCCTGATAACACGTGTGTGACGACTGTATAAGTGAATCGTAACTTGTGTGCTCACACTGACAGTCTAGGCAGCACTATTCCCACCACAGGACACTTGACCCTGCAGCTCCATAGCTGTAGCCTCTGTGTTTCCAGCCTCCATCCTCAATCACTGGTGACTGTTGTCCTCCTCTCTGTTTCCATGAATGTGGTATTTTAAAAGTGTTTAGAAATAAAATTCTAGAGGCAAGGGATGTATTCAAGTGGTAGAGCTCACTTTCTTTACGAATGAGGGCATAAGTTGACTCCTTAGCATTGATTTCTTTAAAAAGTTATTCTACAGAATTTGAAAATATTAATATTTTGGGAATGCCAGTTTTTGGCTTGTAGAAATTATTTTCTACCCCCTTTATATATGAGCTAACATCCTTCTGAGTTTGGTAAATCTTTTTGGAACTGAGGAGGAGACCAATGCTAAGAATTTCATCAAAATCTGAAGCCTGAAGCGGAGATTTCCCACTTTGCTGTAACCTTCTTAGCCGATGTCCCCACGAATGTGCTTTAAAAGAAGCTCGTTTATTACTTTCTCTTGTTATGTTACAATGAAAACTCCATGTCCTGATAAGACACTGGCCAAACAAATGAAGGAGAAAAGGGCTTATTCAGCTTACACATCCTCCACATCACAGTCCATTAGGGGAACTACAGGCAGGAACCTGGAGGCAGGAACAGAAGCAGAATGCTGATATTGGCCCACAGTGGGCTAGACCTCCCCACATCAATCATTAATCAAGAAAATGCCCCACAGAGGTGCCTACAACACAACCTGATAGACTTCTTCCACTGAAGTTTTTTCCTGTTCTTAGTTGATTCAACTTTGTGTCAAGTTGACAAAACCCAGCACAATTCATGCAACTGTTACTACAATCAGAACCTGGTATTTGGGGGACTTGAATCTGTTCCTAAGCAACAGACATCCATATTTAGCTCCAGAATAAACTGACTTTTATTTCCTGTAGAAGACAGTTGTGCTTTCATTTTAACAGTTTATGTCTCTTTCTTAAGCTGGGAAAAGCAAAGCAATACTTCCATTTCTACTTCCCCAAGCTCTTGCTTTCTCCTGTTGTTTTTCTTTCTTTCTTTTTTTTTTAATATTTCTCTAATACTTATGTTAGTGCTTGTCTGCTGGTACCTTGGATCCATGACATTTAGTTTATATTATTAAAAATTTTTAATATATTAGTTTATGATTTTGTTGATAATTTCATGAAGTGTATTTTAATTGTATTTCCCATCCTCTACTCTTTAAAACTCTTCTAGATCTCTCTCTCTCTCTTTTTTAGATACTCCATTTTTATATTGGGCATCTACTGGAGGATGGCTGCCCTTCCAGGTATACCATCTTTAAACTGATTCTCCTTTCCTCAGGATCCATTTCCTGTCAGTTGATCCTCCATTAGAAGCAGGGCTCATGATTCCCTCCTACTCTATACTGGAATGTTGGCTTTAGAAGGTCTTATTCTGACAAGCACAGGTGCCATGAGTTCATGAGTATAGAAGTCTTTCATGTCTAAAAGACACAGCTTTGCTCTGGTCCCATCTTGTGACTCTTATGGTCTTTCTGACCCATCTTTTGAGATAGCCTAAGCCTTGTGTGGAGGAGTAATGGTGTGGATGTGCTGTTTGTGGTTGAGCGCTCCACGGACGCTTATTCTCTGCACTTTGACCTGTGGTGAGTTTCTGTAGCCTGGGTTACACCTTTGTTCACTTTTTAAAAAATTCTACATTACTTTTGTTTTCAAGTGAGGTACCTTTTAAAAACTTTTCTTTCATGTGCCTTCCAGTTCATCCTTCCATTCACCTACTGGCTTTCTTATTGTGGGATGTCCACTGATCTCTTAAGTTAGTCATATCTCTTAGTTCTAGGATTTCTTTCTGCATCTTAATTAATTAATTAATTAATTAATTAATGTATTTACTTACTTACTTACTATACTTACTTATTTGTGGTATTTTGAGACAGGGCTTCTCTGTGTAGCTCTGGCTCTCCTGGAACTTATTCTGTAGACCAGGCTGGACTGGAACTCAGAGAGCCACTGTCGTCTGCCTCCAGAGTGCTGGGATTAAGGGTGTGTGTCAGTATCCCATCTATCGTTTTATTTCTTTAATGAAGTTTTCTTACTTTTTAATGTCTTTAATTGCTAGAACAGTGTATTAAATTCTGGTGTTCTTGGTGTATTTCAGATTCCTATTGCAGAAGAATCCTTTCTACCAGCGAAAACCATGGTGTCTGGCTTTCAGTGGGTATTTCTGGTGAAGGGGGACAGAAGGGTATGTTCTCAGACTTTCAGATTCTCTTGTCTTGTGGGATCTCTATCCTATTGCTTCAACACAGTTCCTCAAAGATGCCTCTCTCCTCACCCTCACAGAGTTAACAGCAGCTGTCTCCACCAAACCGAAGACAACAAAAGAAAATAGAGGTAAACAACAGTGACAACATCAGTGTGACCCAAACGCAGAGGATGTCAAGATTTCAAAATAGCTATGGAGTAAAAGAGACAAAGCCCCAGGGCTTCTAAACGTGATAGGCTACAGGCCTGGGATAGGGTGGGAAGGATGAAGAAGAGCTAGATACTGGCTGATAAGAAGTCTAAAACTCCTGAAGGAGTGAGGCAACACAAATAAACCATGGCTGGCTAGCCTTTTCTGACCTCAGTCAGTGGTAGGAGGATGTGGTATTGTTTCATCGCCCCAGCAACACCATGACTTCAGGTATGGGCTGGGCAAGAGTGAACTGCATTTTCCCACATGACCTCCAGGTAGATGCTAGTTCTGCAGAAGTCCTCCTTCATCCTCAATGCCTCCAAAGGGTGAGTACAGTTCTAGTGCTATGGTGTTGGGTGAAGGTCAACACATAGTGCTTATCAACACCATATGGCAAGAGACCTTCTTCCTAGCTGGTAAAGAAACCATCCTAAGTCCTAGTATGTATGGCCTTGTGAGACACTGTCTGGGGTGAGTGATGGAGTTTTTATTGCTGCCCATTGAAGGAGGAAGGTTTGGTGACCCACTTGGGCTTCAGTTAAGTGATTAGACTAAAGCTGTATGGGTCTCTCTACTGTGCTTTTATTTTCTTAGAAGTCCTGGGTGTGGGCACACTAGTTTGTCCCTTTTCTGGTCCTGTCAATGAGAAAGTGACTTCAAAGCTTTCATCATCATTTCCTGTTTGCATTTCCTCATGGCTCAGTTCTGCATAATGTCTGAATCAGATGAAGCAGAAGTCAGCTCAAAAACTTACCAATGAGTGGTTCTTTGTTTTATAAGTCCCCCGGTGGATCTACTGTCTTCTACCTTTCATTGTAGAAGTTGCTCATGCCAAGATGATATGGTTCTGGCTTGTCTCAGACAAAGCTGAAACCAGGGGTCAATGTAGGTTGAGAGTTCAAGCCTCACTGCCAATGTAACTACTTTCTTCAGCACTTTCAGTAGAAATCCCTTCACATTCTTCACTGACACTCTGCTGTTTAGGCCTTTCAGACATTCTCAGATTCTGGAACAGGGCTTATCTTTAGCACACAATAAAACTGCTGCAATTCCACAAGGTACTTATACCTCCACCAACAGGCAGCCTACTACAGCCTTTGTCTCCCACTCAATCAAACAAATTCTGTCTGTCTGTCTGTCTCTTTTTCATTTTCCTAATTTTTTCTTTCCTTTTAAATCTGTGCACACTTGTTTATACTTTACTGCTGCGTATGTATTTGTATTATTATGTCATTATTCTTAAGAAAATTTGAGAGACAGAGACAGTGAAAAAATCTGATGGGAAGGGAGGTGGAACAGATAGAGAAGGAATTGGGGGAGGAGAAAAACATGATCAAAATATAATGTATAAAAATGTTATTAAAATATAGGAAGAGAAGATGCTCTCCCCTGTCACCTAGTTTGACAGTTTTAGACAGTGTCTGGGCACCACCGCTTTGTGGAAGTCCTGGGCTTTGTTCTTTGCTGATTGTCTCTAGCCTGAGGCAGAGAGTGAAGGCTTTGCGTTCTCCAGGGACATTTTGTGAAAACTTTTATTTCTCCCTTTCTGCTTAGAGACAGATGTTATCACACACCCCTTCTGGAGCCTCATCTGCCAGAAGTGATATGGAGGTTCCCTTCCTTTATTTACACACTTGTTACTGCAGCGGTAACACGTGTTTTTCCCTGTATGTGTTTTGTGTCTCCTTTTTTCTGAGCCTGCCTGCTTAGGCTGTTCATCCATTTGGGCAGCAGGCTGGTCAGGAGTCGCCAGTCTCCCCACTCCCAGTTCCCTTTGGAGCACTGCAGGGGTCTGATTGCCCTGGTCATTCTCCTGTTTTTAAATGTCACTGGCACTCTGGTCTTCAGCCAGTTGATATCCACCAAATTTATGGGGCTACACCCTTCTCGATGTCAGTAGGCTTGCTCTTGGTTTTGCACCATTAGATCAAAGCATTAAAGTACTTGTAATAGTAACTGAGTTAAAAATTAAATTAAATTAAATTTTTTTTCATTTTCTATGTGTGTGTTTAAAGACATAATGTGTTCAGCTGTGATCACCAGTCCCAAGACCATTGCTGAGAATTTGTGGAATACTTCATTAATACACTGAAGTGTATGGCTGAGATTGAGGCACACACCTGGGTTTTCCATCAACTGTCAGAAAATTCCATGCAAGCCCCCAAGGTTCCATGCCACTTTGATAGTCTGCAAATTCTCAGAAGGCATTCCTTGACCCTTTCCCTAAGTGTTTTAATCAGATGCTGTAATCAGTATGCTTTTTAATGAACTTTGATCCTGACACCTGGTAACATTGATTCTAACATGCCTAGGTGCTGACAACAGCTATTAGATGAATTGTAAAGTGCATATGCTATGTCCTAAAATAAAATCTGAATGACACTCATGCTTGTTTTCTCTGAAGAAATATAGAAATCAAGGCCAGTTATCCACCCACAGGCAAATGGTAATTATTGTATCTATGAAGCTGCCTCCTACCCCAAAATATATTTCTCTGGTTTTCATCCTTTTTTCCTTCTTTTCCCTTCTGTTTTTATTTTTCCAGTTCTTTGGAAATAATTATTTCCAAATAAATATTTTATCTTGGAAATAAAATTTACTAAAAAGGATAATACTTTACCAAATATAAACATTTTAAATGACTAACTTACACAAAGATTTCAAAATATAAGAAGTTAGAAAAAGACTTGAAATGTTTTTCACATTCCTCTAATCAAATGGTTTTGCACCATTAGCATCAAAGCATTAAAGTACTTGTAATAGTAACTGAGTTAAAAATTAAAAATAGTAACTGAATTAAAAAAGTAAAGTGGTGCACACCTTTAATCTCAGCACTCAAGAGGCAGAGGGTTGTAGATCTCTGTGAGTTTGAGGCCAGCCTGGTCTACAGGGTACATTCCAGGACAACACAGAGAAACCCTGTCCCGAATTCTCCCTTCCCCCAAAGTTCCAACTTTGTATTTTTTAACTATGAGTTATCAAAAGGTATCTCTGCTCTTGAAAATGAATTGGCATGTGGCTGGAGAGATGGCTCAGTGGTTAAGAGCCCTCTTCTAGAGGATTGGGTTTGATCCCAGCAGCTGCATGCTGGCTCACAACTCATCGTCTTTAGGTCCAGTCCCTCTGGTTCACATCGAATAACCTCCTGTGGTCTCCACAGACATGCAGACATGCACTCAGACAAAACATTCATACACATTTTTTTCACAAATAATTTTTTAAATTAAATGTTTACTGTGATAAAAACACAAAAGTTCAATACTGTTTCTAGATCACAACTTGCTTTTTAAATGAGTTTTAAAAATTACATTTTTAGCCAAAGCATCAAAAGTATGGCATAAAAGTGGAATTAGATAAGGCATGGTTCATCCCTTCTGTCTTCTTGTTTTCACAACCAATTCAAAATGCATGGGCAGGGTTTAGGGGAAAAATCTTCTTTTATACATTTAAAATCATGATGTGTTAAGGATTAAAATTAATTATTTGGATGAACTCCATTGTTCTATTTATTTATTTCGAGGGGAGAAAGTAACTGGGATATTAATACATTGATTTCCTTTGCATTGTTACAAATACATAAATAACAGTGAAAAATGTTATGTGCTGTGAACAGCTACAAGGAAGCAGAGATTGGAAAGACTCTTCTACCTCTGTTCCCATTTACAAATAACCATTTAGAAGTAGTAATAACAGTAGAAGAGTTAAAGGTCAATCCACCAAACACAGTTTTCTTTTTAAGATCAAGGGGGATGGAGGAGACAGAGGAGCTGCAGAAGCCAGGCCTGGAAACAAGGGTAGGAGACTTTCTCGGTAGTCTGCTGTCTGTGAAGCTTGATGTGGTTTTTCTATCCAACAAGCCATGTACAAATCATCCTTTGCTATTCACACCTCTCCAAAATGTCCCCCACCCTCTCACAAAGAAGCCCAACCAAGAATGAGACTGAGAAGGAGCTTAAGGGACAAATACTTCAGAAATATTTTCTACATTGAAGAAAAGAGGATTTACTCATCCCAGATTGAAGGAGTCACACACAAGAGAGAATTATCAGTCCAGAAGGATGGAGGCTGGATTGTTTTTGTGAAAGTGTGCATCCCCCTTGCTGTTTTCTGCTCACATGGGGCTTGTCCAGCTCCACTAAACACCTTCTACATCCATGTAAGAGACATGGGGGAAATCAGTTCACTGTTCATCCCATTAGTGGGCCATTCATGTTTAACAGTATTGAAGTGTGAGAGCTAATTTCTCCCATCACACTCTTGACTCATGGAGGTATTTGTGTTTCCAGCGGTATTTTGTTTTTAGTAATTATGGCTTTGTATTTCTTTCCACAGGCTCTTGACTATGCTTATTCCTCTCTTCAGCCTAGACTATTGCCTCCTGTATTTTCTTAAGATTTGCTTTCTTGGATATACATACATAGTTTATGCTGCTTATATTATGGAAAGTTTTTCTTTCTCCTGGAATTATGGCTGATAGTTTTGCTGGGTACCTTAGTCTATGTTGGCTGCCAGACTGCATTGCTCTAGGTTCTTCTGGCTTCCATAGTTCCCACTGAAAAAAATCATCTGCTATTTTGATGTGTTTTCTTGATATGTGGACTTGTATTTTTTCTTACAGCTTTCAATACATAGTTTTTATTTAATATACTTAGTGTTTGTACTATAATATGCTAATTTTTGCTTTTGGTCTTGTCTATTTGGTGTTCTGTGTGCTTTTTGTATCTGAATGGGTGTGTCTTTTCTTAGTTTGGGGAGGTTTTCTTTTATGATAGTTATGGTCTATAACATTGGGGATTCCTTTCAATCTATGCCTATAATTTGAAGGTTTGGTCTTTTTATGTTGTCCCACATTTCCTGTATTTTCCTTTCCTGTGTTTTTCTTAAAAGTATACTCCTTGCCTGTTTCATTTAGATCTACTTTCTCTTCAACTCCTGATAGTCTATCTTTTGCTAGATTCATTTTATTTATAAACCTTTCTTATATTCTCTAGTTGGGTTAATTGTTTTCAGTTCTATCATCATTTTAGCTTGTCTTCTTCAAAATTTATATCTTTTTTTTAAATTCTCTTTTCAAATTCTGGGTGTTTTTTTTTCTTTTTTTCTATGAGCCTTATGCTTATGTTTCCCTGGGCATCACTTGGGAATTTATTCTGGTAAAATTCTTTTTACTTTTTTTGAGCTGTTTCTTCTTTGTACTCCTTGAATTCTTTAGTAACATTTATAATTATTTTTTAAAATTATGTGTTCAGGGTTTCATCTAGGTAATTCTCATTGCCAAACATTTTATAGGAGTGGTAGATTAGAGGTGGAGGTTATTGTCTTGATATTGTTGTATTTTGGGGTAATACCTTTTGTATGTGTATGGGGAGGGTTCTGTGAGCCTTTACCTTTTTGTTTTTTCTTTTTCCTGTCTTTCTTTTTTTAATATATTTTTTTAGACAGGGTCTCTGTGTGTAGCCCTGGTTGCCCTGGAACTCACTCTGTAGACCTGGCTGGCTTTGATCTCAGAGATACAGCTGCTTCAGGCTCCTGAGTGTTGGGATTAAGGGTGTGAGCCAACACCACCAAAGAAGAATATTTTTAAACATTGTGGATTTTTTTCTATTTTCAAAATATACACAATGATTCCAACATATAAAATGCCAATAAAATATTTACTTTAATTATTTGTCTGAGTTACAGCACTGAAATTTGCCAATAGCATCAGGAGACAGTTTTGGTAGAGGCCCAACAAGTGCTTGAATATGTATTCTTAAGTGCAGCCACTTCACTTGAGGATGGTAGTTTAAAGGAAACATAGTTCATCTATATTTTATTTCTTAAACTTCTAGGTATTGTGAATAATAAAAAAGCTATTGTTATTCTTATTTGTGCAATCTCCTTCATTAAAAAGCAAATTTAAAAGTCAATACCACCACTGTTTCTGAACTCAGCGCTTTTTATTCTTTTTGGGTCCAAGACTAAAAGGGAGCATACTAAGAGCATTCAAAACACCTCCTAATGAAACTGTGGGGGCTGAGGTGCCTGACCTGGCTGGTCCTTTGGTAGTTAAAGTCATAACCTGAAGGTGTGCATTAGCCCAGTCCCTGTGGATGCTCTATGCCTCTCCACGGACCTTCAACCAGTCAGCCTCCTCGATGTGAAATTATGTTGAGACTCACTTATGTGGACAGTTACTGAGCTGTCCAGATTCATGCCATAGTTCTCTAGTAGAGTGTCATAAAAATATCTTGATGCCTGTTGGACAGGAAAAGTCACTTTTTTTTGACCAAATGGAGAAAAGTGTGGTTTCCTTTAAATGAGGACATCCTGTTATCATGTAAATCAATAGTCTATAACTTCACAGCATCATGTAACGATACATTTTTATTTATCACCTTCTTTTAGAAACTTCCCTGAACATGTGCATGCTTACCATTAGTAATTTAAGGAGAACTCTAATCAGTATGAGAAGTGTGTAAATGTGTTTAAAGAGAAGTTAGTTTGTCTTTAGGTTTTATTGGTTTTTGTTTCTTATTTAGTTTTGAGACAGAATCTCTAGCTCAGGCTGGCCTGGAACTTGGTGTATGGCTAAGGATCAACTTCAAATTCATTTTTTAAAAAATTGCATGTATGTGTGCTTGTGTGTGTGTGTGTGTGTAGGTAGGTAGGTAGGTAGGTAGATAGAAGAACACTTTTTAGGCATCAGTTCTTTCTTTCACAATGTGGGTTCAAGATATTGAACTGTGCCATCCATCTTGACTCACTGAGCCATCTCAGCAATTTGGGCTTGAACTTCTGACCCCATTGCCTCCAGCACCCAGTGCTGGGTTACTGATGTTTGTTCTTGTGCCCATTTTATTTGTTTGGGGGATGGAACACAGGGCTTCATGAATGTGAGGCAAGAACTCATCTACTAAGCTTCATTCTCAGTCCGAATGATTTCTAGTAAGTATTTTAGATTTTGTATTTACTTCACTGTGTCTCGCTTAGTGTGTTCCCAGTTTTTTTCTCCTATTAAAATGTTAGATTGAAGTATTTACATGGTCCAAAAATGTAGACTTCAACGAAAAAAATGTAATTTTAGTTACTTTACTAACTATTTTGAAAATACTGTGGTGACTCAAAAGTCCATCACCTAAGAATCAATGTCAATGACATCACTATGCACAAACAGAGCAAGCAAAAGCTACCTGTTTGCATACAGAAAGGTACCCTATCCCATTGTCCCAACTGCAGATCCTCCAGGCAAATGCTTGTCCCTGCAATTTTGCTAAGGTACCAAATAGATGAGAGGCAATTGAGTTAAATTGACTGCTGGGACTGGGGAAAGCCTACCCCTCTCCTGCAGTATAGAAAACTCCACCTGAACCTTCAGCTCTGCACCTATTAGTACAGGAAGAGGAGGCTGCCTTTCCAGTCAGCAGAAGATGTCGGAGGAACCCCACCATTGTTCAAGAGGTTAAAATGGGCAATATGAAAGTGTTCACTAGAAATCTCTTTCCTCGGTTATCCAGTTGTCTTGTCTAAGTACCACCCACTCAGCAGACAGTTGAGATTACTACTATATTTTCAAATTGTTTACATTTTGAAATCACCCAAATTTGACTTGGTAAATTTTAGTAGAAAACCATTTTCTAAAATCTGTGAGTAAACCCATTAAATCTGGGAAACTTGCTTACCCCCATTAAGATAGCTGAGGGTCAATGATATGGGCTGTGCAATCCATCACTACGACAGCAAACTGCGACCTCCCAGTAGAACATAAACCTCCACATCCACTGATGGCATTCCTGGCTTCAGGTTAGAATTTATGTCCCCTTTCTCTAAACTGTTTGCCTTGGATGACAGATGGGGTAATATGGCAGAACAGCACAGCGGAGGCAGTTATTTCAGCCTCCGATCTCTGAAGCTTGGTGTGGATGTTCTGACAGAGCTTAAAATAGAACCTCTAGCATTTCCTTGTGTTTTTACTTTAGGAATAAAACTTCACTTTAGCTGTATGATTTTTAAAGTCATTTAGTGAAAACATTGTTTAGTTTCTCACTTTCATTTTCTTTTCAATTTGACAAGATGACAGATTTTAATTATGTATAACTATTTTTACTGTACGTGTTCTAACTAATTCATTTTTTTAAATATGAGTTTAGCTACTATTCTTGCAAAGGTATGAAGAGATTAAATTCTTAGAATGCTTTCAGTTCTTGTAGTTTCCTTTTGTTTGGGTTACCACTCAGTATTTCCAATTAGCTAACTCTTCGAAAATTTTCTAAATGTATTATCATTTCAAAAGAACATATTTTTTCTTGAAATAATATTCTTTTCATATTCATTTTAATCATCCTGACAAATATTTAAGTGTTGTTCAGACCTCATAATGTAGGTTAGAGAAAAATGGAAAAAAATGAGGCAAGATTCATAAAATTCAAATACAAAATATGAAAATATTCATAAAATTCTAACTACTGTTGATTGAATAGTTGACATGAAGGTTTTGCTTGGAACATCACTGGAAGGCTAAGTGTTGTGGCCTGTATTATGTCCTCTGATTCATTATAGGTGAAAGGACTGTGGCTTATAAAGGAACCTTATAAAGGAGCACGGCAGAACCACAAGGGGTGTGCTATGGTTTAGATGTAGTTAACACAGCAAGGGCTACATTGGGGTGGCAATGAGAAATGTTGGGGCCTTGAGAGGTGAGGCCTAGTATAGCAAGGCTGGAGTGCTGCTTCAGGAAGCCATTGCTACTGACCAAATGTGCAAGCTTGGCCCTGAGCCGTCTCTGACTTCGTGTTCCATGAGCTCTGCCTTCATGACATCATGAAGAAAGGACGAATCCAAAAGGCATAATGAAAGATATGGGGTTTAGCCAGCATTGCTGCCTTGAGACTGGAAAGAGAGAGGGAAGGAATCTGGAAGCTGTAAGGATACCCATAGTTATCTTTTAGAGCTTAGTGGGGTGCTTCCAGAAGGAGGTGCTGAGTCTTCCCAGATCAGGTATTCATATTAGTTTAGATCAGGGCTAAGGCACAGCCACTCTCTGACATCAGTGCAAAGACATGTCACTCTCTGATATTAGTGCTAAAGCACAGTAACTCTGTAATTACTGATAACGCAGTCACTCTCTGACATCAGTGCTAAGCACGGTCAACCTCTGACATTAGTGCTAAGACACAGTTACTCTTTAACATGAGTGCTAAGCACAGTCACTCTCTGACATCAGTGTAAATCACAGTCCCTTGCTCACATCTAAGTCCACTATAAGAAGAAGGCAGTAATTTCAAGCTTCCTCTGTAGTGTTTATTTTTCTTTTTTTAATTTATTACAATTTATCCACTTTGTATCCCAGCTGTATCCTCCTCTGTCCTCTCCTACCAATCCCACCCTTCCTCTCTCTTCTCCTCCCATGCCCTTCATCCAGTCCACTGATAGGGGAGGTCCTCCTCCTCTTCCATCTGACCCTAGCTTATCAGGTCTCATCAGGACTGGCTGTATTGTCTTCCTCTGAGGTCTGGTAAGGATGCTCCCCACTCAGGGGAGGTGATCAAAGAGCCAGCCACTAAGTTCATGTCAGAGACAGTCCCTGTTCCCCTTATTAGGGAAACCTCTTGGACACTGAGTTGCCACGGGCTACATCTGTGCAGAGGTTCTAGGTTATTTCCATGAATGGTCCTTGGTTGGAGTATCAGTCTCAGAAGAGACCCCCTGGGTCCAGATTTTTTTTTTGTTCTATTGCTCTCTTTGTGGAGCTCCTGTACCCTCTAGGTCTTTCTATCTCCCCCTTCTTTCATAAGATTCCCTGCACTCTGCCCAAAGTTTGGATATGAGTCTCAGCATCTGCTTTAATATAATGTTGGCTAGAGTCTTTCAAAGGCCCTCTGTGGTAGGCTCCTGTCCTGTTGCCTGTTTTCTCCCTCTTCTGATGTCTATCCCACTTGCCTTTCTCAGTGAGGATTGATTATCTTTCCCAGGGTCCTTCTTCTTGTTTAGCTTCTTTAGGTGTACAGATTTTACTATGTTTATCCTATATTATATGTCTAATATCCACTTATAAATAATTATATGCCATGTGTGTTTTTCTGCTTCTGGATTACCTCACTCAGGATGGTTTTTTCTAGTTCCCAGCATTTGCCTGCAAATTTCATGATTTCCTTGTTTTTAATTGATGAGTAGTATTCCATTGTGTAAATGTATCACAATTTCTGCATCCATTCTTCAACTGAGGGACATCTGGACTCTTTCCAGATTCTGGCTATGGCTAATAAAGCTGATATGAACATGGTTGAGCAAATGTCCTTGTATACTTGAGCATATGTTGGTTATATGCTTAGGAGTGGTATAGGGGGATCGTGAAGAAGCACTATTTCTAATTGTCTGAGAAAGAACCTGATTGATTTCCAAAGTGGTTGTACAAGTTTACATTCCCACCAGCAAAGTAGGAGGGTTTCCTTTTCTCCACATCCTCTCCAGCATGTGCTGTCACTTGAGTTTTTTATCTTAGCCATTCTGATGGGTGTAAGGTGAGATCTCAGGGTTGTTTGGATTTGCATTTCCCTGATGACTAAGGATGCTGAACATTTCTTTGTTTCTCTGCCACTCGATATTCCTCTATTAAGAATTCTCTGTTTAGCTCTGTACCCCATTTTTTAATTGCATTACTTGATTTGTTGCTGTTTAACTTGAGTTTTCTATATATTCTGGATATTAGCCCTCTGTCAGATATAGGGTTGGTGAAGATCCTTTCCCAGTCTGTAGGCTGTTGTTTTGTTCTGATGACAGTGTCCTTTGCTTTACAGAAGCTTTTTAATTTCATGAAGTTCCATTTATTGATTGTTGATCTTAGAGCTTGTGCTGTTGGTATTCTGTTCAGGAAGTTGTCTCCTATGCTAATGAGTTCAAGGTTCTTTCCTACTTTTTCTTCTAAGTGTGTTTGTTTTTATGTTGAGGTCTTTTTATCTACTTGGACTTTAGCTTTGTGCAAGGTGATAAGTATGGGTCTATTTGCATTTTTCTACATGTAGACATCCAGTCAGAGCGGCACCATTTGTTGAAGATGTTATGTTTTTTCCAATGTATAGTATTGGCATCTTTGTCAAAACTCAGGTGTCCATAAGTGTGTGGGTTTATTTCTGGGTCTTTTAGAATCCATTGATCTACCAGTCGGTTTCCTTACCAGTACCATGCAGTTTTTATTACTGTTGCTCTATAGTACAGCTTGAGATCAGGGATGGACATACCTCCTGAAGATCTTATCTTGTAGAGGATTGTTTTAGCTATTCTAGGTTTCTTGTTATTCCATATGAAGTTGAGAAATTTTCTTTCTCAATTGTGTAAAGAATTGTGTTGGTAATTTGATGGTAATTGCATTGAATCTGTAGATTGCTTTAGGTAAGATGGCCATTTTCACTATGTTAATCGTGCCAAGCCAAGAGCATGGGAGATCTCTCTATCTTCTGATATTTTCTTCTATTTCTTCAGAGACTTGAAGTTTTTTTTCATACAAGTCTTTGACTTGCTTGGTTAGAGTTATTTTATGTCCTTTATGGCTATTATAAAGGGTGTTGTCTCTCTAATTTCTTTCTCAGTCCATATGTCTTTGGTATACAGGAGGGTTACTGATTTTTTTGAGTTAATTTTGTATCCAGCTACTTTGCTGAAGGTGTTTATCAGCTGTAGGAGTTCCCTGGTAGAATTTTTTTGGGTCTCTCATGTATACTATCATATCATCTGCAAATAATGATACTTTGACTTCTTCCTTTCTGATTTGTATCCCCTTAATCTCCTTTAATTGTCTTATTGCTCTAACAAGGACTTCAAGAACTATGTTGAAGAGTTATGGGCAGCCTTGCCTTGTCCCTGATTTCAGTGGGATTGATTTAAGTTTCTCTCCACTGATTTTGATCTTGGCTATAGGTTTACTGTATACTGTCTTTATTATATATAGGTAAGTGCCTTGTATCCCTGATCTCTCCAGGACTTTAAACATGAATGAGTGTTGGATTTTATCAAATGCTTTTTAAGCATCTCAGTGTCTGTTCTTTTTTTTAAATAAATTTATTTATTTTTATATTAATCACAGGTTAAGTACTTTGCATCCCAGACATAGCCCCCCTCCTTCATTTCCTCCCACCCTTCCACTCCCTCCCTCACCTCCCTCCTCCCCGCCCCCTCCAAGTCCACCAACAGGGGAGGACCTCCTCCCCTTCCATCCAACCCCAGCT
>CM053760.1:74770490-74791720 GCA_028658305.1 Pachyuromys duprasi
AAAAAAAAAGAATAAAAATATTAAAATGAAGCACAAAAATGATTTTTTAAATTCCTTTTATATAGGCTCATCCATCAGCCACACAAAAACAATCATTCATTATCAATAGAAAAAAAATCACTAAATATAAATCCACAAAGGAAAAAACATGAGACTAACATAGTGACATATTACATATTATAGAAGTTTTTGAAGGCATTCTATATCATGAGAAGGCCAGAAAGAAGGCAAAGAAGGAATGACAAATAAATATTTGAAGTATTAATGATAAATATCAGTGCATAGACCTAGAAGATCAGAGAAGACCAGAGACAGGAACTTCACTCTCTATACTATGTCTTTACTTTTTCTTAATCAACTGCATTTAATCATTAATCACAAACAACTACAGAAAAACGAATGTGAAGAGAAGGTCTAGACATAAGGCAGAGGAGTGAGGCATTTGCCTTTTCCCGGGAACACAGCTGCCCACACGGGCAGACTTTTCACAGGATCTGGCAAAAGCATGAAGTGAGACAATCAGCATTTTGAAAGGGAGAGAAATGCCAGTCTAGAATTCTGTATTCAGGGAAATTTGTCATTAAGATGTAAATAAGAAACAAAGACAAAGCAAAGTCTGAGGAAATCCGTACTCTACAGAAGTGCTGTGTATACGATACTAAAATAAATTGTTCAGGAAAAGTAAGCATGGGAGTCATAGATCTATATAACAAAAGAAAAGCAAAAACATTGATTAAATAATAAGTGAAAGTAAGACCGAACAAATAAAGTTTTTGTGTGTTTGTTTGTTTCTTGGGACAATAACACTAGCAGTTTGCTAAGTGAAGCCAGCAAATGAAGTTACCAGCTGTGCTGACACGGAGAGAAAAGGGAGCATGCAGCTGTATTGTGCCGCATATAGAATTGTGTTGCACTGTTAGAGCAGAGATTCCGTTACTTCAAAACATTCATTGCCATTCCTAAGGTAAATAATAGTTTTGATAAAGATGTACATAGGCTGTGTATGACGCTTGCGTGTTTGTAATTCCAGCACAGGGGAAATCGAGACAGGGCACCAAGAGCCTGTGGCCATCCTGGCTACATAGTGATATACTATCTCAAAATCAAAACAAACAAAATTACAAAAGTGCAGTAGATGTATGTCCTAGTTACTGTTCCTATTGCTCTGATAAAATACCATAACAAAAGCAACTAATAAGATAAAGGAGAGTTTATTTCCACACAAAGGTTGAAGTTCCGTCATTGTTGGGATCTATATAAATGACAGGAGCTTGAAGATCTTGATCAAGTCACCTTCACAATCAGGAAGGAAAGGAGAATTAATGCATGCTGCCACTCAGCTCCACTTCTCTGCCTATTCAGTCCAAGATCACAGCAATGGGATGGCACCAACCACAATCTATGGGTCCTGTCACACATGAACATTAACTGTCACAGGAACTTTCTGTAGAAAAGGTACCAGAAGTGAAGCTGTAACTATAATACACCTGAATGTGGTTTTCAGACCTTTGGAACCTGTTTGAATTTAGAAGTGTTCAGAACTTAGACAAGTAATAGTATTCACACATTGCTTCATTTTACTGACTATGGATATGTGACCACCTGCTCCAAACTCCTGCCACCTTAACTTCCCCACCAAGATGGACTGGACCCTGGAACTGTGAGTCAGAATAAAGCTTTTCTCTTTAAGTTTTTGTCAGAGAATTTTATCACAGCTATAAAAAAGTAACTATGACAATGCAGTAAGGAAAAAATTACAATTCTTCTAAATCAATATGTCTTTCTGAAGTGACATTTCCTCCAGCAACTTCATTATCAAGCAAGGCATATGTTGAGATGGCACACTCCTAACTTCTTCAGTTGACAGCCCATATGAGAGCTATATCATAAAAGCTAGTCCAAGGTTCTGTACCAACTCCAGCTAAAGTATTCAGGAGGTTGGTAGACTAATTTTATGGTCTCTTTCTTTCTTTTTTTTTTCTTTCTTTTTTTCTTTCTTTCTTCCTTCCTTTCTTTCTTCTTTCTTTCTTTTTCTTTCTTTCTTTCTCTCTTTCTTCCTCTCCTTTTCCTCCTCCTCCTCCTTCTTCAAGCGTTATGAGAGTAGCAAACTGAGATCGGATCTATAATATGAATTACCAAGTTCAGAAGTTAGGAAATGTTCCTCGTGTGAGTTCTTGGAGTAACCCAGTAGAAATTGTGAGAGAAATCACAGAAGCTAAAAATGAAAAAAGAAGGAATGAAGCCATGGGTAATGACATATATGCAGGCCCTTCTGTCTGGGGATGCAGATGGAAAAAAAATATAAATCAACCTCGATGAGTCAGAGATGAGAGAGTGTCCACAGTCTTAGGTGTCAAGCTGCAGCTGAGGCGTGGCAGAAGGATAAAACTGCTGGAATAATTAAATCAAGACAGAAAAAAGCATGGGGTAAACCATGATGTACCCATACCAAAGAAAAAGATGAGAGTTAGTGGGCTGATGAAGGAACTACTGACTCCAAACCCAGAAGAGTGGAAGCACAGGCCTTCCCACTAAAATCCTATTAGGATTCCCTAGTTGCTGGGGTCACCAGTCCAGTTCTTAGGCAACTAAGAGTAACTTACTTGGTGAAGCTCAATGATTACTTCAAAGAGAAACCCTGCATGAGGCCTTTTGATAATGGTCAGCTTGTCTCTCTCAGAATTTAAGTTATAGCCTTGATAACATGAAAAAAAGTTTGTCAAAGGTAATTCAAATTTTATCAAGAAATTATTAATGTTAATTTTGCTTCAAAACATATTTATGAACTCATTTATGAGAGTGTCCTGCTCTTATCCTCTACCTTCTCCCCTTGAGACAGGATCTCTCATCACCTGGAACCAGGTAGTCTGGCAGACAAGCCACAGTGATACTTATGTTTCAAAGTGCTAGAGTTGTATCCATACGTGGACATGCCTAGAGTTTCATTGAGGGTTTGAACTCTGGTCCCCATTCTCATGTAACATATGCTCTTACCTGTGAGTCATCTCTCCAGCCCCAGTCTTTCTGTTCTTTTGAATGATAATTTACTAAATTTATTTTTACCTAGATTTTGCAACAATTGGCTAGGAAAATGCTCAGTTTATAATATGCTTACTACGCATATGCCCCGGAACTCATGTGTCATGGTTAATTTGGATTTTCAACTTGACAAAGCCTAAAGTCATCTGATTTAAAATCCTTGATTGAGGAACTATCTAGATCATCTTGTCCTGTTGCCTTGTCTATGGGGGCTTGTATTGACTGTTAACTGTTTAAGCAAAGCCTAGCCCACAATGGTTGGTAGCTTCCCTTAGCAGATGCCCTGATACACAGAAAAGCAAGCAAAGGATGAACCAGAGAGCAAGCCAGCAAGCAGTGTTCTATGCTTTCTTTTTCAAGTTCCTGCCCTTTACTCCATCCCTGTTCTCCACTAAATTATTTTTAGTCAAAGTGCTTTTTCATAGTAACAGGAAGGACACTAGAACAGCACATAGAGCTAGTTATGACAGCATAAATTTCTAACATTGGGGAAGCAGAGAGATGGCTACCATGGCCAACTGTTTGGTTCTGGGTTCAAGAAAGAAGGTGAAGAACAATGGTGGACAATACCCAATGCCTGCTTATACCTCCATATTCAGGCACACACATGCACATACACCCACAGACAAACAAATATGAACATATACCTTACCCACACACACAAAAGAAAAAACATTTAAAAGTTTACATGCCTATGAATTTAGGTGCCTCTTTGCACTTTACTCATAATGATTTTTTAATTTGTTTTATTAAATTCTTTATAAATTACACTTTATTCACCTTATATACCCCTGTATTTCCCTCCCTCCTCCTGTCCCACTCCCTCCTTTCCTCTCTCTCTGGTACCCGTGTCCCTCCCCAAGTCCACTGATAGGGAGGTCTTCTTTTCCTTCCTTCTGATCCAAGTCTATTAGGTCTCATCAGGAGTGGTTGCATTTTCTTCCTCTATGGCCTGGTAAGGTGCTCCCCACTCAGGGGGAGGTGATTAGAGAGCAGGCCAATCAGTTCATGTCAGAGACTGTCCCCTTTCCCATTACTATGGAACCTACTTGGACACTTAACTTCCATGGGCTATGTCTGTGCAAGGGTTCTAGGTTATCTCCATGCATGTTACTCAGTTGGACTATCAGTGTCAGGAAAGACCCCTGTGCTCAGATTTTTTGGTTTTGTTGCTCTCCTTGTAGCGTTCCTGTCCTCTCCAGATCTTACTATTTCCCACTTCTTTTATAAGATTCCCTGCACTCTGCCCAAAAGTTGGCCATAAGTGTCAGCATCTGCTTTGATAGTCTGCAGGGCAGAGCCTTTCAGAGACCCTCTGTGGCAGGCTCCTGACTTGTTCCCTGTTTTCTCTTTCTTCTGATGTCCATGCTCTTTGCCCTTTGGAATAGGGATTGGACATTTTAGCAAGAGTTCTCCCCCTTGATTAGTTTCTTTTGGTGTACAGATTTTAGTAGGTTTATCCTATATTATATGTCTATATGAGGATATACTATGTGTGTCTTTCTGCTTCTGGGATAGCTCACTCAGGATGATCCTGTCCAGTTCCCACCATTTACCTACAAATTTCATGATATCCTTGTTTTTATTGCTGAGTAATATTCCATTGTGTAAAAGTACCACAATTTCTGTATCCATTCCTCAGTTGAGGGTCATCTGGGTTGTTTCCAGCTTCTGGATATTACAAATAAAGCTGCTACAAACATGGTTGAGCAAATGTCCTTATTGTGTACTTGAGCCTCTTTTGGATATTTGCCTAGGAGTGGTATAGCTGGATCTTGAGGAGGCACTATTCCTAGTTGTCTGAGGAAGCACCAGATTGATTTCCAGGGTGGTTGTAAAAGTTTACATTCCCACCAGCAGTGGAGGAGGGTTCCCCTTTCTCCACAACCTCTCCATCATGTGTTGTCACTTGACTTTTTGATCTTGGCTATTCTGATGGGTGTAAAGTGAAATATCAGGGTTGTTTTGATTTGCATTTCCCTGATGAGTAAAGATGTTGAGCATTACTTTAAGTGTTTCTCTGCCATTCGATATTCCTCTATTGAGAATTCTCTGTTTAGTTCTATACCCATTTTTAATTGGATTACTTGATTTGTTGCTGTTTAACTTTTTGAGTCATTTATAAATACTGGATGTTAGTCCTCTATCAGATATAGGGTTGGTGAAGATCCTTTCCCAAACTGTAGGCAGTTATTTTGTTCTGAGGACAATGTCCTTTGCTTTACAGAAACTTTTCTGTTTCATGAGGTCCCATTTATTGACTGTTGCTCTTAGAGCCTGTGCTGTTGGTGTTCTGTTCAGGAAGTTGTCTCCTGTGCCAATGAGTTCAAGGCTCTTCCCCACTTTTTCTTCTAAGTGGTTTAGTGTGTCTGGTTTTATGTTGAGGTCTTTGATCCACTTGGGCTTTAGTTTTGTGCAGGGTGATAACTATGGATCTATTTGAAATTTTCTACATGTAGACATCCAGTTAGACCAGCACCATTTGTTGAAGATGCTGTCTTTTTTCCATTGAATAGTTTTGGGATCTTTGTCAAAAATCAGGTGTCCATAAGTGTGTGGATTTACTTCAGAATCTTTTATTCAATTCCATTGATACAACAGTCAGTTTCTATGCCAGTACCATGCAGTTTTTAGTATTGTGGCTCTAGAGTACAGCTTGAGATCAGGGATGGAGATACCTCCAGAAGATATTTTACTGTAGAGGATTGTTTTAGCAATTCTGAGTTTCTTGTTATTCCATATGAAGTTGAGAATATTTCTTTCAAGGTATGTAAAGAATTGTGTTGGCAATTTAATGGGAATTGAATTGAATGTGTAGATTGCTTTTGGTGAGATGGCCATTTTTAATATATTAATTGTACCAAGCCATGAGCATGGGAGATCTTTCCATCTTTTGATAGCTTCTTCTAATTCCTTCTTCAGAGACTGGAAATGTTTTTCATACAAGTCTTTGACTTGCTTGGTTAGGTTCACACCAAGGTACTTTATGACATTTGTGGCTATTGTGAAGGGTGTTGTTTCCTAATTTCTTTCTCAGTCCTTTGGTCTTTTGTATACAGGAGGACTACTAATTTTTTGAGTTAATTTTGTATTCAGCCACTTTGCTGAAGGTGTTAATCAGCTGTAGGAGTTCCCTGGTAGAATATTTGGGGTCACTCAGGTATACTATCATATCATCTGCAAATAGTGATACTTTAACTTCTTCCTTTCTGATTTGTATCCCCTTAATCTCCTTTAATTGTCTTATTGCTCTAACAAGGACTTCAAGAACTATGTTGAAGAGTTATGGGCAGCCTTGCCTTGTCCCTGATTTCAGTGGGATTGATTTAAGTTTCTCTCCATTGATTTTGATCTTGGCTATAGGCTTGCTGTATATTGCCTTTAATATGTTCAGGTATGTGCCTTGTATCCCTGATCTGTCCAAGACTTTAAACATGAATGGATGTTGGATTTTGTCAAATGCTTTTTCAGCATCTAAGGAGATGATTATGTGGTATTTCTCCTTCAGTTTGTTTATGTGGTGGATCACATTGATGGATTTCCATATATTGAACCACTCCTGCATGCCTGGGATGAAGCCTACTTGGTCATGATGGATGATATCTTTAATGTGTTGTTGTATTGGGTTTGCAAGTATTATGTTGAGTATTTTTGCATCAGTGTTCATAAGGAAGACTGGCCTGAAATTCTTTATTTGTTGTGTCTCTGTGAGGTTTGGTTACCAAGGTGATTGTGGCTTCATAGAATGAGTTTGGTAATGTTCCTTCTGTTTCTACTTTGTGGAATAGTTTGAAGAGTACTGGTGTTAGTTCTTCTTTGAAAGTCTGGCAGAATTCTGCACTGAAACCATCTGGCTCTGGGCTTTTGTGGCATGGGAGACTTTTGATGACCACTTCTATTTCGTTAGGGGATATAGGACTATTTAATTAATTTACGTGGTCTTGATTCAGCTTTGGCAAGTGGAATCGACCCACAAAACTGTCCATTTCATTTAAATTTTCCAATTTTGTGGCATATAGGCTTTTGAAGTAAGAGCTAATGATTGTTTGGATTTCCTTAGTGTCAGTCATTATGACCCCCTTTTCATTTCTGATTTTGTTGATTTGGATAGTGTCTCTCTGCCTTTTAGTTAGTTTGGCTATCATGTTGATTTTCTCAAAGAACCAGCTCTTGGTTTCATTGATTCTTTGAATTGTTTTATCTGTTTCTAATTGATTGATTTCAGCCCTGAGTTTGATTATTTCCATCTGTCTACTCCTCTTTGGTGTGTCTGCTTCTTTTTTTTCCTAGGGCTTTTAGGTGAGCCATTAAGTTACTTTAATGAGATGTTTTGAATTTCTTCATGAAGGCACTTAGAGCTATGAACTTTCCTCTTAACACTGCTTTCATTGTGTCCCATAAGTCTGGGTATGTTGTGCCTTCATTTTCATTGAATTCTGGGAAGACTTTAATTTCTTTCATTATTTCTTCCCTGACTCAGCTGTCATTTAGTAGCAAGTTGTTCAGGTCCATGTCTGTGTAGGCTTTTTGCTATTTCTGTTGTTGAGCGCCAATTTTAGTCCATGGTGATCAGATAGGATACAAGGGATTATTTTAATCTTCTTGTATCTGTTGAGGCTTGCTTTGTGACCAACTATCTGGTCTATTTTGGAGAAGGTTCCATGAGGTACTGAGAAGAAGGTAAATTCTTTTCTGTTTGGGTGAAAGGGTCTGTAGATGTCTGTTAGGTCCATTTGATTCATGACCTCTGTTAGAGTTATTGTATCTTTGTTTAATTTTTGTTTTGTTGACCTGTCCTTTGTTGAGAGTGGGATGTTGAAGTCTCCCACTCTTAATGTGTGGGGATCTATGTGTGGTTTAAGTTTTATTAATGTTTCTTTTACAAATGTGGGTGCCCTTTTATTAGGGGCATAGACGTTCAGGATTATGATATCTTCCCAGTGGAATTTTCCCTTAATGAGTATGAAGTGTCCTTCTTCCTCCCTTTTGATTACTTTTGGTTGAAAGTCTATTTTATTAGATATTAGAATGGCTACTTCTGCTTGCTTTTTGGGTCCATTTGCTTAAAGAACTGTCTTCCAGCCCTTTACTCTCAGGCAATGTCTATCTTTGTGACTTAGGTGTGTTTCTTGTATGCAACAGATTGCTGGGTCTTGTTTACACATCTATTCTGTTAGTCTGTGTCTTTTTATTGGAGAATTGAGTCCATTAATTTTGAGAGAGATTAATGACCAGTGGCTGTTAGATCATTTGATTTTGTTGTTGGCTACGGTAGTGTGTTTGTGTGCTTGGCTACTTTTTGTTTTGCTGTAGTGAGGTTATTTATTTCCTGTGTTTTCTTGAAAGTAGTTAGCTTTCTTGAGTTGTAGTTTTCCTTCTAGTATCTTCTGTAACACTGGATTTGTGTGTAGGTATTGTTGAAATTTGTTTTTGTCCTTGAATATCTTGTTTTCTCCATCTATGAGGACTGAGAGTTTTGCTGGGTATAGTAGCCTAGGCTGACATCTGTGTTCTCTTAGGATCTGTATGATATCTGTCCAGGCTCTTCTGGCTTTCACAGTCTTTGTTGAGAAGTCAGGTGTGATTCTGATGGGTTTGCCATTATATGTTACTTGGCCTTTTTCCCTTGCAGTTATAGTATTTTGTCTTTGTTCTGTATACTTACTGTTTTGATTATTATGTGGTGGGAGGATTTTCTTATCTGGTCTAATTTATTAGGTGTTCTTTTGGCCTCTTGTATTCTTAGGTCTCTCCTTTAAGTTGAGGAAATTTTCTTCTATGATTTTGTTGAAAATATTTTCTGGGCCTTGGAGGAGGGAATCTTCTTTTTTCTCTATTCCCATTATTCTTAGGTTTTGTCTATTTATGTTGTCTTGGATTTCATGGATGGTTTGTGTCAGGAATTTCTTAGATTTATTGTTTTCTTTGACAGATACATCGATTTCTTCCATTGTATCTTCCACACCTGAGATTCTTTCTTCCATCTCTTATAGTCTGTTGGTTATGCTTACCTCTGTAGTTCCTGTTTTCTTTCCTAAGTTCTCCCTCTCCATGATTTCCTCCATTTGTGTTTTCTTTAACTTTTCCAATTCTGTCATCAGATCTTGAACCGTTTTTGTTGATTTCCTTCTCCTGTGTGATTGTATTTTCCTGTTTTTCCTTCAATTGCTTCCCGTGTTTGTTTAAACACTCCAGTGTTTCTTTTATTTCTCTCAGTGATTTAATCATTTCTTCTCTGAGAGCCACAAACTGTTTGGCTGCATCTTCCTGTATTTCTTTAAGGATAGCCATTATCTGTTTTACTATATCTCCCTCTAACTCTTTAGGCATTTTAATTGCTTCTTCCATTAACCTCTTCATAGCATAGATGTAAGGTCAGCTTCTTGAATTTCACCTATGTTAGGGTGCCCAGAGCTATTTGTCCCTGGAGAACTGGGTTCTGGGGATGCCATATTGCTTTGCCTCTTGTTGGTTGTGTTTTTACACTGGCATCTACCCATCTGGCTATCTCTGGTGTTGTCTGTTAATTCCTGGTGCCTGCTGTGTCTTGGGGTGTGGAGAATCCCCTTGGCAGGGTTCTGAAGTTATCTCCTCAGCTTTTTGGGTATGCTCAACTAAATGGTGGTGCTTCTCAGGAATTGTCACAGTTCACCTCAGGAATATGGATCTATGTGGTAACTGTGGTGTTAAGGAAGGCTAACCTCTCATCAGAGAAGTCCTGGAGATGGCTGCCCTGCTGCTGGGTTTTTGCTCTGAGTTTAGTGAGTTCTTAAGATGTATTTTTTTGGGTGCAACCCTCTTGAAGAACCAGGGAGTCCCACAGTTTCGTCAGTTTAGCTAGGGATGACCTGTTGCAACTTGGACCAGTATCTGAGGGCTGCTCTGATAGTTCTCAGGCTTTTGTAGGTCTGAGGTTGCAGCTGTGTGACCCTGTGCCCTAGCAGTAATCAATGGCAGGTGAGCAGGGCACTCATGCCTGCAGTAGAAGGTTAGAGCCTAGAGCCTGCGTGAACCCAGAAAGTCTTCTGGAGCTGGGTGTCCTGAGTGATGGACCTGATGATCCCTCTGCTGTGAGGTTTCCTCCCTGCAGGGACACCCAGACTGTGTTTTGAGGACCGCAATTCTTTCTGGGATGGTGAGTACAAACCACAAGCACAGGCACACATGTGCCTCTGCCTTGCTGATGAACGGGCACCTGGATGTCTGCTGAAACTAGCTTTTCCTGAGAACTTTTTGGGGAGGGGGGTGTCGGCTGAGTGCTTTGGGGTCAAACCTGCTGTTCCCTTCTCTGTGGGTCACCTGACAGACTCAGTCTCTGGAGCCCTGGGACCCGCAGTTCTATTCAGGGCAATTAGTCAGGTGTGCAAGCAGGATTCTGTACTGGCCCCTGTGTCCCTGGCTTGGGCATCTGCCCGACCCGGGTCTTTTCCCAAGGATTGTCTAGATGACCTAAGGTCGGTCCTGATCGTTTCCTGCACTGTGGGGTTATCTCTCAACTGGAAATCCCAGTTTCTTGTGTTGTGGGGCCCTGCAGTTCAGTCCGGGACAGTGATCAGAGCACACAGGCATGTGGCTCTGGGCTGGCGACCAAGCACCTGGTGGAACTGGGCCCTCTTTCAAGATTTAGCTGGGAGAGTTGAAGCTGATTGAATCCCACACCGTGGAGTGTCCTCTCACCTGGGAAACACAGGTCGCTGGTGTTATAGGACCGAGATTTCTGTCTGCTGGTCACAGTGCAGATCCTGCTGTGCTGCTGGTCAGACTCCTGGCGCCGCCATCTTGGAACCCCCTCACATTACTCATTCTTAAGAGCAAATGGCTGATCTGTTGGACATGAACCATTTCCTGTTTCATCTCTGCTTTGTACTTATTGTTCTTCCTTTTTATAAATCTCTGTTGTTTGTCCATTTGGGTTTTCATGACCCTAAGTTCTCATCACTCAAAATTCCTAAACCCAAACCCACAAAAAGAGTTGAAGCAACTTATTACCAGGCCTGGCTGTTGTCAGGCTTTTTGTCTTTGTACAGACCATTTTCAGTTTTGCCTTTTATGAATTTACTGAATGTTACTCTCATGTAATGTTCATTATAGTATCACAGTCTGAGAACAACACTTAATGTTAGTCTTAGGAATAGCAATTCCACATTTAAGATATATTACAGAAGACACGGAAAAAAAGATTCACATTACTATCTTGTCTGGAGACAGAAGGCCAGATGTACCCGGTAAATAATATTGAGCATCTTCACATGAGTGGCTGATTAAAAGAGGGGAGTTTTTCACTTCTCTTTTAGGAAATGACATGATAGAATTCAGAGTATCCCAGGTCTGGCAAGAAATACATTCCCTCAAAAAGAATTGAAGTTCTATATTTACTTCATCTAGGACTTGAAATTTGAGATAGGTTTTAAAAAAAGATGTATTTAGAAGCAGATGCAGCAGAACATGATTGGGTTTTGATAAAGCATAACTCATCTGTTTACCATGAAAAAATAATTCCTGGAAAAAACTACAGTCTTCTTGTTTTCCAGAGCATAATATGTAAGACACATTTTAATTTTAACGTTCCCTCAGCAGCAGTTACCCTCCTGCCTTCTCCATTTTATAAATTATTGAGAAAGTGTCAGGAATACTAGATTGCACAGCAGCTAATTGGGCCTTCTGGTCATTTCTCAACAGCCCAAGAAGCTGGATGGTTTTGGATGAAAAACGGCTGCTGAGGTGCTAGCCCCACTTTCTGAGAGTTTAGACAAGTTTGTCTTTTCTATTTGTTCTTAGCTCAAATGATCCAAGACTGGGATTTGGCAAAGAATGATGAGGTTGTGATGTTTCCTTGCTAACATGAGACTCAGCGTTGGCATTTCATATGGAATTCAATTTGAAATGTATATATTAGAGCAAAAATAGACATTAGCTAATTTTTAAATGAGAGGAGAATGAGCATTCTATATACAAAATTAATCTGCTATGAGGAACCTTTTAAAAGAGGGAATATTGAACTAAAATATCTCCATTATCAGGCAGTATCTTGTTACATATGTTATAGCTTTAAACTAGCATCAGACTTTGGACATTTGAGAAGCCTTTCTTTTGTCTGTGCAGTGAAAAGCACCAGCTGCTTTCCCTGAACTGATCTGCTATAAAATGGCAATGCTGTGGGCTTGTTTTTGATCGGTAATGGAACACTGGCAGTTTCTTTTGGAGTGCTCTATTGGCTGGGAAGTGTGATGTCAGAAGCCATTCTACCAACATGCTTCTGTCTGTGCACTCCATTTTGACCAAGAGGCACTGGTCACAGGGAACTTCTTGGGAGTGAGTACTAGTTCACTCCATCATTTGCACATGGAGGCAAATCCAAGCAGGTGGACACCACATACTTGAACCCATCTGAAATATACTTTTTGTTGGTTCTTTGTAAATTTCACATCATGCATCCTAATCCCACTCACCTCTCCCTCCCCTTGTACCCGCCCTCTACCCTTGCAATCTCTAAAGCAACAGAACAAATCTCATTGTGGAAACTGTAACTGTGTCACAGTGTAACCCACAGTATATTCTTTTGTTCACATATTTTTGCTTGCAGGTATTCATTGTGATGACTTGTTGGTCTGGAACAAGGCCTCTGGCTTCTGCTAACCTATCAACACTGGGACCTCCCTGAACTCTCCTCAGATGTCCTGTTGTTGCCCTGTGTCATGGAGATCCTGTAGTTTTGGATCTGTCTGACCAGCCCCTTCATGAACTCCAGCAGTTCATCAATGATGAAGATGTTGGGGTGAGCCAATTCAAATCTCAGGATATGGTCATGACTGGTATCTGAACTGTCAGCCTTCCAGCTGTCCCTCACTCTCATGGCCTCAGGGTCTGCTCCCCATCCACCCTGGCAGCCAGGGCCAGCTCTACTGTACAGGCAAGGTGCAGGGCCCACACTCTTGAGTGCTGCAATAGGTGAGGGCAGGCCAGCTCTCCAGCTCAAATGACCTGGGGCCCGGCTTTCTGCCTGCCTTAGGTGGCAAAGAGGCGATGCAGGGGTGCATCTCATCCTTACCGATGTCACCCCTTGGCAGATAAGTGATGGTGCAAGGTTTTACAAACTCCCTCAGGGTGGCTCACCCGAAGCTCTGCTACTAGGGTCAGCTCTACAGCACTTCCCAGGCAAGAAGTAGGGCCTATTCTCCAAAGTGCTGCAACTGATGAGGGGTGGGACCAGCTCTTCTGCTCTCATGACCCCAGGATCAAGTCTCTCAGCTGCTGCAGGTGTTGAGGGGGGAGGGCAGAAAAGGGTAACTCTTCTTCATCCATGATGCTGCACTGGAAACCAGTTCTCCCATGCTCATATTCTTGGGATTGGTCACCCAAAACTCCCTCAATGTGCAGGCCTCCTCTCCAGAGTACTGCAGCTTGCTAGAAGCAGATCAGCTATCCTGCTCTCAGGTGCCCAGGGCCAGCTCTTCCACAATGCCCAGGTGAGGGGTGGGGCCACTTCTGCACAGCCGTCAAACATCAACATGTCCCCAGGCAGCAGGCCAGATCAAGAACCTCCTCCTGGCCTTTGGTGGCAACCGACACCAGAAGCTGCAAGATCACAGGCCCAGACATGGCTCTTGTGGTAGCACAGGCCAAGATCTCACCATGGCCCCCAGTGGCATCACCGGTTATTCACATCACTACCCTTGAGTTTCCAGTTCTACTTCTCTCCATTTTGCCCATGTCCTTCTGTTCCTCTTTCTCTTCCATTTCTCTACCCCTTTCTTCCTCTTCTTAATGGCTCCCATGATCTCTGAATGTCTGAGGTCATCTCAGGAGTGGTCTCGGGAGTGCTATGCCTTGTTCATACATGATAGCACCAGGCAGGGGTCATCTTGGGCATTGTCTGCACCACCCCTCCTGGCCTGTGAGGTGCTGAACTGGTAGTCATCGCAGCTAGCTCCCTGTCCTGGACCCATAGTGCCTGTCTGGTGGTCTTCCTAGGCTCACTCCTTGTCTGCCTGAGTGGTCCCAAGTAAGGTTGTCTGTCTTGAGCTCCCTCCTGCCAGGGGCCTGTGGTCCTCAGTGGGATTCTGACTGGCTCCCTGCCCTGGACTCCTCCAGGCCTGTGTGGCACTGGAAAGTGGTGGTCTCAGACTAGCTCCTTGTCCAGGCCTCCTGGCATTGGACTGGAGATCATCTCAGGCTCACTTTTTTCAGGGAGTGTTAGGCTATTAGTCATTCAGATGTTCACAGAACACGGAATGTAGACATGGCCTCTCTCCTCTCTGCCAATGCCTCCAGGGGCAGGAGGCAGTCAGTAATTAAAACAAACAACAACAAAAACATAAAGTAAATGGCAGTGGTTGATTCCACATGGGCCAGCCCAAGGTCCCACAAGAAGATGTATGTTGGGGTGACCCACAGATACTGCATTTTCTGACTACGAAAAAGTGTTCTTAATTTTTACTTGAATCTGGCAACACCCAGGTAGAAAGATATGTACATGCCACTTCCTCACCTGTCTTTAAAAGTAAGGAAAGCTGCACTGGGAAAGGTGACCTTCCCCAGCCTGAGTAACTTGAGTAAGGAGTGTGGCTTTTTGTATAAGAAAGAGCTGGCAGCCAAAGCTGGGGCAGAAAGTAGTGGTGGAACGTCTGGGCAGGAGGAGACACAGGCAGGGGTAGAGACACTAATGGATGCAGAAGGAGATGGAAGGGAAAAGAAAGGAGTAGGGAGGTAAGCAATGAAAAAGACAGAATGCCAGAGAAGTTGGGTTAAGTTAGTAGCTAGCTGAGAGACTGCCCCAGCAAAAGACCAACTTTTGGCTATATGGCTGTCTCCATGTCTTTATAGGTGTAAGGGACAGTGATGACAGTGGTCCACAGAAACTCAGAGTCAATAACTGCATGAATGTTTTCCCAGGGGAACATGTGCAGAATATTGTTGCCTTTACTCCAATAACCTTTTTAATTTGGGGGGGTTCTTAAAAACCTATATATTCTCTTGCATCTTACACATCTAATTAGGCTGAATTCTGTGTAAAATGGGCTCCTAAGAAATTCATGCCCCTTTCTAAGTAGCCACCCTGGGGTAAGGCATACCAAAGGGACAATAGGGAGAAGCATAAACACCATGCCAGCCCAGCTGTAGGCCACTGTGGCTGATCTTTAGTTCATTTCTAAAGAGTGTGTTCTTGCACTGGTGAATTCCTGAATTCCTAGTTGTAGGGCATCCAACACCCTCTTCTGGCTTCCTTGGGATCAGGCATGCACATGGTACACAGACATCCTTGCAGTCAAAACACTGATACACATAAAGTAAATCTTTTTATTTGAAGAGAGGCTTCTTGCTTTCTTGCTTGCTCCGGTTAAATTCTGATTGCCTGATTGCCCATAGTCCCATATGAATCCTTCTCTTTGGAGTATGCAAAGCAAGGATTTTTGCTGGTGTGAAGACCTCAGCTCTCCTCAGGGCCTTTGTCAAATGCTCCATAGTGCAGTATAACCCATGAATATCCTGCTTGTCACAGTAAGGTATGCTTTAGACTGTAATGAGTTTTTCTGCTTTAGCTCCTTTAAACTTTCTGTAAAGTTGATGTTTTACTTTGTCCAGCAGTTAGGAGGCTCAAGGATAAGTAGGAACAAGGGGGAGGGGGCAGAATTAAAAAGAAATGAAAAATTAAAAGAGGGGAGAATAAAATGGATGGGATTATTTGAAAAATTGGATGCAATTATATTTCCATATAAATCCTCTCTCTCTTTTTAATGCACAGTTCTTAAATGCCCAGTGTGTCCCAATACAAGAAGTCAGTAGATTTTCAAAACAATATTAGTTAGTATTATTTTTCCCCAGGATAATAAAGTTTATTTAGGAGTTTGTCTGGCCAACATTGTTATAGGTCATGCCAAAGTCTAAATTTCACCCATTCTCACTGTGAGGCAGCCATTAGATTGTTCCATGGCAAGTGATTACTAACAGTTCCTCTGTCCCTGTTCCTCTAAAGTTGTGTGGTCAGAAAGAAAAAGAGTCCTTAAGAAGTACTGAGAGCTCTGAACTGCTCACAAACACTGGTGCAAAAATGTAAATGATTTTAGTTGTGGTAGTATACCAAATTAATGTAATTGATACAGGGGAAATTGGGTTCCCTTTGGGGTTCTTAAACTTATTAATAAAATATTTATGAATGGACCTGAATGAAAGCACAAAAATAAATTTATTAGAGTTTAAAAAGAAAAACCCCAGGGCAGGCAAGCTATAAAACTCAGCAGCTGCCCATGGATGAGACAAGGGAAGAGGTCATGCCATTTAAACTGGAAATCAGACACCTAGCAAGCAAGAAGCCACATGACCTGGAGGGAGGTTTTAGAAAAAGAGTAAAAAAGTCCAAAATGCTGGGGGATAGGGAACCCAGGAAAACATGCTTAGAAAACAGAATTAAAAAAAAAAAAGCTTCACCATCCTAAATAATTCAGAAAAACCTCAGGTTTATAACTCTACATGGCTAGAAACTAGTACTAGAAACTACAGTACTGGAGGAGGGGGTTTTGGAAGGAGAAGTTTATCTCATTAAAGAACTAGCTATTCCAGCTATCTCTTTAGCATGACTGAAAAGGAGCCCACATTTTTAGGGATGGTCCTTTAACCAATTGACCCAGACCAACTGGAATATTAGGTCTCCAAGGAAGCCAGAGATACTATTCTCTTGACCAGGAGTAGAAAAACTCTAACATAATCACAAAAAAAAAAGACCATGATCAGGGTGGAACTCTAGGCTGCATATGTTAGTATTTATATAAAAGTGATGCCATGCACTCTACAGACATTATATGAATAGATGGAGAAAGAGAGAGAGAGAGAGAGAGAGAGAGAGAGAGAGAGAGAGAGAAACAGATGGTAGAGGGGCCCAGGAGAAAAACCTAAGCAGAAAGAGTGCAAGAGAAGAGAGCAGAGAGAGAGCAAGTGGGAGTGGCAGAGTAGTTATATCTGAAGCACAGATGATGTCAGAGTGATATAGGACCTTGTCAGGACCCTAAAGGCCCCTAAGGGCAGGTCAGTTGAATTGCCTGCACAACATAACATTCCTCCCTTTTTGTTTAATTAAGAAATGAGGAGCTAGGAAGGTGTGGCAAGGTGGGAATGAGGACATTGGACTGCTTCTCGTGCAATGCAAGTTAAAGTATGTAAATGTAGGTTCATTAGAAGCAGCTCTTGTTCACCTGCAAGGGGTAGAGAGAGAGACAGAGACAGGGACAGACAGAGAGAGAGAAAGGAAGGGAGGGAGAGGAGGAAGAGAGAGAGAGAGAGAGAGAGAGAGAGAGAGAGAACCAAAATGTCCAGATTACATGGTGAGGAAGAGGGGAAGCCCTTGCTCATTCAGTTTTGTAACTGAAGTAGTTTTATGACTTTAGTTTTAGAAGGTTAAGTCACCCAAGAGTACCAGTTGCTGGAACATAATTAAGAGTCTATGTTGTTGAAAACAAATGGTAGCAGGCTAAAAATGTTTATTATTAGGGTGGTATTATCTAACATGCTTTGATAATCAGTAAAGGACACAGACACCTTCTAGATTTTAGAATAGCCTTATTTCACCTGGAACAGGGCAGGTATTAGCTCTCTAAATTATTTTTACCTCCCAGCCCTAGCCTCAGCTACATCCCATCCATAACTCCATAAATACTTGTTTATTCTTCATCTGGGCCAAGTTCTCCATCTATACCAGTCATGTGCTTCTTCCTTCTTCTTCCTTCTCCTGCACTACCTCCTTCCCAAATCCTCTCCTGTCTCCAAAGCCCTTGAACCTTAGCCATGCCTACCCCATTGGCCCTGCCCATGTATGTCATCTTTTTATTAGTCAAACAGGAATAAGTTTTTAGGCAAGGTTACAAGCATCATTTTGGGGCATGTGAGTGTCTGCTCATAGAAGAAAGCAAGATGACCTCAGGGAGCAAATTAATTAACAATCAAATGGAAAGCACCAGATCATGCTGCTACAAGTCTAAATTTCTTTGAATATGTTTTTAATAAGTATGTTGATATTGATATAATTTTAATATCAAGTCTATAGAGTATATTTTTAAAATAGTAAATATTTAATGATTGCTTAATGTTGAAATGTAACTGATTGGTTGGAAAATTGATACAACTGAGTACTTTATAAAGTTCAAATGGCTCTATCATTTGTTTTCACCAGAACATATTATCAATTAAATAAGCTATTAACAAACTAAAACACAATGTAGAAATCCCTAAAACCCAAATAAAGATTAACTTAAAAAATCAAATCTTATAAATATTAACATCTGCAAAAACAATTATCACATATTTTCAAAATACTGCTCTATTCTGTACTAATGAGATTAAATTTCAAATGAAAATTGGGTGCAATTAAGTTTTTCTGTTATACACAGAAATCTGCTTTAAAAGAAAGCTGAATCCATACCTCCAGGACCCATATGTGAGGGATTTTTTTTACTCCAAGTCCCGCTATGATAAAAGCTTCTCAAGGGCTTGAGATGTTAGCAAACAATACATAGCTATATCATGTTCTGTCAGGTTCTTACTTACATTGTTTGGTACTGTGACCAAACACCTGTCAGAAGTAAGTTCAGAAAGAAAATATTTATTTTGTTTGTAAGCCTAACCTTTAATGGCTGGACCATCTCTTCCTCCCAAAAGAAAATATTTATATGGACTTATAGTTTTGGAGGATTTGGCTCCTCACAGTGGAGAGAGTGTGATGGGGAGAACTGTCTTTCCCTGCTGTTATTCCTCTGATCTCCCAGATGATGGCGTCAGGATGGCTACATGCAAGGTGGGTCTTCCACCTTCAGGTGTTTTCAGGAGAAAACACCTCATAGACTTGTCCAGAGATGTCTCTCAGTGTTCTGTGTAACTCCAAGTATAGGGAAGTTGATCATGAAGACCAACCATTGCAGCAACAAGCACACCGAGACTTTGGACTGTGAGAGAGGCAGTCTTGTGCACGTCTATCACAATGTCACACACCAGAGATTACAGAGTTGACCACCGTTGAGGCCCCTTTACAGTAACCACAGCTGGCCTGGAATTCACTGTGTAGACAAAATAATGCTGGTCTATACAGCCTAACTCTGCTACTAAATTCTGAGATTAAAGGCATGTGCCACCATGCCTGGCAACCTCATCTTATTTATAGAAATGCCTGTACTTTTGTTATAGTGTTTTCTTCAGTGCCAGCTGCTCCTGAAAATGGGTCCTGACGACCCTTTCAGGGAAGCTACAGTCCCTAGTTTATAGAAACTGGAGAAGGCTCTAATGGGGAACATAAGTGTTCCATTAATATTTGTCAAAGACATGAAGCATTTAAATGAATTCTGTGAAAGCACCATGCTGTGTGCCACTTAGCACATTCTATTATTTCACAGATTAGCACAATTTAATGCTTGAAAAGTGAAAATCTCTATCAGAATCACTAACAGCATGGGGCACAGAGGCTGAAGTCAGTAGTCCACAAGCTACCAGAAGTTAGAAAAGTTAGGAAATGACTGAGCAGTTCTGTACTTAGTAAACAAAGGTTTACATGGATGTCCCTGCATTGCTGTTGACTGAGAACAGAAGTACCTGTGTTTCCCCCTTGCTTCTCAGATGCACATTTAGATATCATAAAGGTTTCATTCCTGGAAGAATGACTCTTTCAGCATTTCCTCAAGCAGTATCTAAAGGTGAGTGTCTCACAAACAGTTCTAAATGTGACTTTTGAAAGTAATTAAGCAGACATAATAGACAGCAATCAGGAATATGACTGGTTGTCAATCCAGCCAGCAAGTGTGTTAGAGCACTCAGTCACCTCTGCACACTGAGCTTTCTCACTGCAGTGGGAAGATGCAGCATAATCCACTTCCTGTGCTTAGGCTTCATACAGATGAGCACAGAGCCCAGGAATGCAATAAACACTCAATAGTATCCCCATTGCACATTTACCTACGTAAACACCTCCAGTCACTCTGTGACTCTTCTCTGTGGTAGGTTACGGGAAGGTGATATTAAGGACAAAGGCTTAGAACAAAGCCTTGTAGCAGTTTCCTGTGGTAACTGTCAACTTTTAAAGTCAGTGGGTCCCAGACAGTACCAGGAAGGGAAGAAATGAGTCCTGCCCTGTGAGGAACCTGGGCTTCAAGCTCACTGTCACCCAGAGGAACCCTTCCTGAAATGCCAGCAACCTTTTTGGCTGTGTGCAGGCTTAGTCACACTTAATTATTAGTAAAGATAAGCCAAGTGCTGCCGCAGCTGTGGAGAGCTAGAGACACCTTGCCTTTAAACGCTTCTGTTCTTAGCCAGTACTCACAAGACCTCCCCGTCTTAGAAAGAAGCCCATAAAAATCTGTCACAACACTTTAAAAAAATCGCCCTTATTTATATCATAAATCATCACATACTAACAAAAGAAACATCAAATAAAAGCTTATAGAGGGCTTGAAGTGGCAAGGAAGCAAACAAAGTTGCTGGCTAGAATAAACAGGAAGCTTTCTTTTCTTTTCTTCCCTCCCCTCCTGTCCTTCCAGCACCCCGCCCCACCAGCCCACTCCTCCTCTGTTTCATGGGAAGGTGGCAGATCAGCTGTTATCACCTGACAGACAAGCAATCTGATCTACACTCACAACACTGATAGCAGAACCTTTAAATCAGAGGAAAGCAGAAGAAATCTGAGGAAAGCTTACACACTCTGTGGATAAAATACATGTATATGAAAATGATGCAGTTAAGAATTAGAGAAAGAGAATTTACAATAAGACATTAAAACAATCCCTGATGTAACTAGTGTGGTATATAGATCCTGACGATATCTGAAGGATATAAAACTCAGTAAGACATACAGGAAACTAAAAAAAGAAAAACAAAAAAACAATGTTAGGTTAAAATCAATGCAAAACTAATCTGATGAATTATAACATAAACAAATGTGCATATATTTAGGCTAGTAATAAAAAGGAAAGTCTGTCAAACAAGCTTTAAAAATCACATCTTTCATAAATGACAACCAAAATTCAAATGACATAGGAAGACTGATAACAACAGAAGAGATGAAATAATTTTAAAAATATATATATATCCATTCCTCAACTAAGGGACATCTGGGTTGTTTCCAGGTTCTGGCTATTACAAATAAAGCAGCCACGAACATAGTTGAGCAAATGTCCTTGTTGTGTACTTGAGCATCTTTTGGGTATATGCCTAAGAGTGGT
>CM053760.1:74792220-74836961 GCA_028658305.1 Pachyuromys duprasi
AATGAGGGAGGAGGCTACGCCTGGGATGCAAAGTACCTAACCTGTGATTGATATAAAAATAAATAAATTTTTCCATTGAAAAAATATATATATATCAAAATGATAAAATTTATGATGAACCAAATAAAGATAAAAATAAGTCAAAAGGTTAATTTTATAAGAGCAATGGAAGAATGTAATGTAACTTATAAATCTGCAGATATTTATATCACAGCATCTCAGCAATGGAAAGAGAACATTTCCAGATGAAAAGGGAAATGACAGTCTCCAGTGCAACTTCAAGACAATAGCTATTCAACTTAACCTAGAATAAGACCCAAACATTTACCATAAATTATTTGAAAAAAAAACAGTGAGAAAAATCAGCTGTTTAAAGAGCTATGTATGGGCCTGAGGCATGGTTCAGCAGGGAAGGGTGTTGCCACCAAATGACTACTTACTTCTCTCCCAGGGCCCGCATAGTAGAGGGAAAGAAGCGACTTTTACAAGTTACGTTCTGAAATCTACTCATATGTTGAACCATACATGTGTTTCCTCTAAAATAAATGCCATCAAAACTTAAAAATAAATATTCTTTCCAGAAACTTCGAGGAAAATAATTTGAAAAATAAATTTTAGGTCAATAATACCACTGTGCAATTATTTACTAAAATAATGCCTAGACCTTTAAAATCACAAAAGACTAAGGTGATACTACAGATATTTATTCTGTTGCTTTAAATAAAACAGTACAATATACCTATTCAAGAAAGTGTTTTCATATGTCAACATCTTTGTGACATTGAGGCAGTTGTTTTACCCCATGGACAAGAGCTTTTGAAGTGCCTCCAACCTTGTGTTTGAGACTATGTGTGTTATGAGTCTTCACCATGGACATTCCAAAGTCTAGGAGTTTTTCCAGGAAAACAGATGATGTAATAAAAATGAGGGATGCTTGCCTGAGGATACCTGTCATCTTGGGCCACTTGGGAGGGCTAAGCAGGGCACTCTCTCTGAACAGTGCACTTGGCAGCCTATGAGCCTTACCTTCATGTACTATGCACAAACAACCCCCTCTGAACAGGGCACCTAGCAGTCTGTTACCAACCTAGCACCCCCAACCTGAATTGAGCTGAAAGCACACTCATCCATGACATGTAATATCCTTTACTAATAATCATCAAACACAGATAATTCCTACTCAAAGCTTCATAACACATCTAAACTAAATTGATTTGGTGCATCTGCAATAATGCAAACTGTGTCTTCAAAGTGAGCTTTCAGTGAGAATCCCTGATTTGTCCATCTTATGCCTATGCATTATTGCATAAGTACAATTAAAACTGGAGGCTTTATGGGAAAGGATACACATATTAGAGAAATGATAATATAATTTTACCTGTCAATTGAAGTGGAATCCAACCCAAACTCTACCTCTAGTAACTGCAGAATTCTTCATGTTTTGACCTTATAAAAAGAAACTCCTAGCTGTAATCAGAGCACTTGAGGCTCTTCATTCACATGGCCCACACCTCTCATACAAAATTTTCTGGCCTGTTCTGATGTGATTTTGAATAAAGTCCATTGCTACTGTAAGATGTGTGGACTTTTATGTCAATCATTTGAGTAAGAGTTAAGAATCTAAAAACATCTGGCCTAGACCCCAACCACTACAGAAAAGTCTACAAAAAACTATAGTTAAATACATGACAGCAAGAGAAAGAAAAGGAAAAAAGTGTCTAGGAATGAGATTGAGACCTGACACATTCAGAAGAATTTACAGTTCATGCCACATGTTGAACACTCTTGCTCAGATACCATTCATATGAGAAACAATATAGAAGATGAAAATCTTAACAATGAATAAAATTATCAGTATCAGTAGAGAAAAGAACATCCAAACACTCCCTGGAGGATATAAAGTAAATGGGGTTGGGAGGTTTAAAAGCAGGACCAAATGGCCACCGAGCATGAAGATGTCCTGTAGGCAGACACTAAGGACAGACAGAAGATACTTTCAAACCCAGCTCCTTAGACTAGCTGAGCTGCCTTAGAAGAAGTGGAAACCAGTTGAGTTGCCTGGAAGAAACTTAGGCCAAGTGACCTTCCTGAAAAGACATTCTCCAGCTTGTTGAGCCTCCTGTGGTTGCATGCTGCGTTTCCCTGAGCGGGATGGGATTTTCATGATGCAGCTTTATATACATTATTTCTTCTGTCAGTAGCCTCTCACCCACACTCACATAAGCAATCCCCATAACACTCATTGATTCTCCAAGCTGGACTTTGAGGAACCCATACTTTGTTCTACCATAGATTCCTTATCTAGGATATGTGAAGAACAGACATTTGTTCATGTCCTCCAAGGAACAGTTTTACACAACTGAGGGTTTTGAAGAAAGGGTAGTGTAACTGCTCCTGACCAAAGCCTTGAATACTCTATGATCTGCTTTTTGTCTCAGGTAGGCAATGTTTCTCAAAGTCTTATGGTGAACAGTGTCCAGGTATGTGAGAGCCCTTTGCATACAGGGGTCACCACAGGATTGGGACTGCTTCAGTGATGTCAATGGGCACCAATTACCAGAAGTCACAAGAAGCCAGAGCTCGAGTATCTCTCTGAGTTCAAGGTTAGCCTGGCAAGAATCACACACAATAAACTAAAGAGACAATTTTCACCAAATACACATACACACATACACATGATGTAGATAGCAACTTAACCAGCATAATTTAGATAGCTGTGATAGATAAATACTAATTATATCATAGATAGTTATTTTACCATGTATCATCTGTCTATCTATCTGTCTGTCTATCTGAAACATTTGAGAAAACCTTATGTCCATAAGATAAAAGTTCAGGACATTTAATATTACAGCCACAATAAATGAATCCATCAAATGACTAAAAGACTAATTTAGCAAAATCTTTCATTGAAACAAACAAACAAAAATCAATAAAATGTTTCTGGGTATGGCGGTCGAAGCCTAAGACTCCATCACTCAAGAGGCTGATGAACAGCTAGAAGCTTCACCACCACTGCCAGAATGCATGGTGCTGGAAAGTGCTGCATGTGACCAGAGGGAAAAGAATCTGATCAACATATATTGCATAAAAAAATTAAAATAAAAAAGAATCATGGGAGAATACGGTTTAGAATGTCAGAAACTTGAGGGAGAATGATAGCAGTGACTTCAGTTAGCGTGGGTCTAAAAAAATAAAAACACTCAGGCTTAATGACTGTTGTAACTCAGCTCAGTGGTAGAGCTCTTGCCTACTATATACAGTCTCCTGGTTCTATCTCCAGAATCACAGAATAAGGTGTGTCTAATATACAAACTAAGATAGTGTGCTTCTTGCTAATATAAAGCATCAGGCATTTCATTAAAAACACTTAATGGTGCTCACTAGTACTGACTAATTTGGGTTTCTGAGATATTTTTGTGAGCCCTGAAAAGTGTAAAAGGAAAATCACTAATGACCACTATCAGGAAGCAGAACACGAAAGAGAAGAGAAACAAGAATCCTTTGCAGAGTTGGGTACAGTAATCTGTGCCTGGTGGACAGTGTAAGCCTACACCTGTGTCACTCAAAACAAGCTCACCAGTGAGGGGAGCAGGATAAGTGTGGAGTATTCTTTAGAGAAAGGATACACATTCTACAACTGTTAGAAAGAAATAAGTAAAACTGCTCGACAGTATAGGACTGAAAGAAACGGAGTTAATAGTTTGCAGATATCAATGTTCATATAGTAGGCACTGGGCTGTTTCTGCAGCAAGAGATGAAGGTTTCATAAATGAAATGTACTACGGAGCACTAACTCAAGCATGCTGCAGATCTCTTAACAATGAGTAACCCCCTCACCCCTCACTCCTTCATACAGCTCTGGACACAGACCAGCCACATTTCATATCAAGACACTAAATTATCTCATTGGCACTAGTCCATTTGTATTTCTCCTGGAGAAACAGGTGGCCTGAGCACCTGTAAAAGTTAGTTGTTCTTGTTGTATTTCTTCTCAGAAGATACACCTGCCCTACTTCGGGAAGTTCCACAATTAATTTGCAATTTGGAAGCTACTTTTCCAATTATCTTGTTTTGTTTGTTTTTTTCTTGAGCTACAGATGTGGTTAGATCACAACCATCCGCACCTGCTGTGGGTCAACTCTTCAGATAGTGCTTTGGCTGCAAATGTCAATACAAGCAGTGAAAGACTGACATGCTCATTACTGTTTCAGTTTCACGATTTAAATACATTTCCTGAAACTTAGGAAGAGAGAAAGAAAGGCAAGCCCAGCAAAGCCTGGCAGCCCTAGGGAGTTAACATCGGGTCCTGCCTGTTGAGCCTAGGGATTGCCTCTAGTGACATCTGCAGGACAAAGTCCAGGGCTGCGGATCGGTTGTTAGGGCAGCAGCTGCCCGGGTCAGTCAGTTCAACAGCCTGCAAGATGCTTACACAGCTCAGGTCTCAAAAAGTCTCCTTTCCTGGACCGACTGCCTCCCAGTCACTCAGCCAGCCTCAGCCAGCCTGACATAAGCCAGATTGCAGAGAAATGTCTTCACAGCAAAGATCCTGAACCATGGCTGAGACTGGCCATAGCAGGAGGCTGATACATAACATCGTTAAGTGTGCAAACTAAATAGAGGGAACAGACTGGAAGTAGGGCAAGGCTGCCTGCTCTCAAAACCTACCATAATAGCATTCTTCCTCCACCAAGGCCTTAGCTCCCAAACTTCCCAAAACAGTGCCGCCAACTGGGGACCAAATGTTCAAATGGCCATAAGGAACATTTCTGCTTCACTCCCTGGTTATAATTTTGCATTTCCTTATATAATTTTATTTCTCAGATTTAAAGGATTTTTATTTGTTTTGAGACAGAGCATCACTCTGTAGCCGGGGCTGACCTGGAACTCAGTATGTATCATAAGCTTGTTTTGTGATTATTATTATTATCATCATCATCATCATTTATTCAATTTGTATCCCGGCTGTGGCCCCCTCCCTTGTCTCCTCCCAATACCACCCTCTCTCTCCTCTCCCTTCTCCCCCCATGCCCCTCCCCTAGTCCACTGGTAGATGAGGTCTTCCTCCCTTTCTATTTGACCCTAGCCTATCAGGTCTCATCAGGACTGGTTGCATTGCCTTCCTCTGTGGCCTACCCAGGCTGCACTCCCCAGGGGGAGGTGATCAGAGAACCTGTCACTGAGTTCATGCCAGAGAAAGCCCCTGCTCTCCCTATTAGAAAACCCACTTGGGCTTTATCTGAGCTGGGGTTTTAGATCCTCTCCATGCATTGTCCCTGGTTGGGGTATCAGTCTCTGCAGGCCCCTCAGTTTTATTGGCTCTGCTGAGCTCCTGTCCCCTCCAGGTCTTTATATCTCACCGTTCTTTCATAAGATTACCTGCATTCTGCCCAAAGTTTGGCTATTGGTCTCAGCCTCTGCGTCACAACTTTGATCAGTAGAGTCTCTCAGAGGCCGTCTGTGGTAGCTCCTGACCTGTTTCCTGTCGTCTCCTGCTCCCGATGTCTATCGCATTTGTCCTTCTGAATGAGGACTGAGCATCTTCTCTGCGGTCTTCCTTGTTGTTTACCTTTTTTTAGGAGTATAGCTTTTAGTATGTTTATCCTATATAAACACTAATATCCACTTATGAGTATATACCATGTGCGTCTCTCTGTTTCTGGGTTACCTCACTCAAGATGACCTTTTCTAGTTCCCACCATTTGCCTGCAAATGTCATGATTTCCTTGTTTTTAATTGCTGAGTAGTATTCCATTCTGTAAATGTACCACAATTTCTGTATCCATTTCTCTGATGAGGGACATCTAGGTTGTTTTCACCTTCTGGCTAATATGAATAGAGCTGCTATGAACATGGTTGAGCAAATGTCCTTGTTGTATACTTGAGCATCTTTTGGATATATGCTTAGTAGTGGTATAGCTGGATCTTGAGGTAACAGTATTACCAATTTTCTGAGAAAGCACCAGATTGATTTCCAAAGTGATTGTACAAGTTTACATTCCTACCAGCAATGGAGGAGGGTTCCCTTTTCTCCACATCCTCTCTAACATGTGCTGTCACTTGAGTTTTTTATCTTAGCCATTCTGATAGTTGTAAAGTGAAATCTCAGGGTCATTTTGATTTGCATTTTCCTGATGACTAAGGATGTTGAACATTTCTTTAAGTGTTTCTCTGCCATTCAATATTTCTCTATTGATAATTCTGTTTAGCTCTATACCCCATTTTTAATTGGATTATTTGATTTGTTGCTTTTTAACTTCTTGAGTTCTTTATATATTCTGGATATTAGCCCTCTGTCAGACATAGGGTTGGGCTGATGTTTGTTCAGCAAAGTGGCTGGATATAAAATTAACTCAAAAAAATCAGTAGCCCTTCTGTATACAAAAGACAAATAGGCTGAGAAAGAAATTAGGGGAGCAACACCATTTACAATAGCCACAAATAACATAAAGTACCTTGGTGTGACTCTACAAGCATATAAAAGACCTGTATGAAAAAAATTTCAAGTCTCTGAAGAAAGAAATTGAAGAATATATCAGAGGATGGAAAGCCTCCCATGTTCCCATGGATCAGTAGGATTAACATAGTGAAAATGGCCATCCTACCAAAAGCAATCTAGAGATTCAATGCAATTCCATCTAAATACCAACACAATTCTTTACAGAACTTGAAAGAACAATTCTCAATTTCATATGGAAAAACAAAAAACCCAGAATTGCTAAAACAACCCTCAACAGTAAAAGATCTTCTGGAGGTATCTCCATCCCTGATCTCAAGCTGTACTATAGAGCAGCAGTAATAAAAACTGCATGGTACTGGCATAGACATAGGCTGGTGGATCAATGGAATCAAATAGAAGACCCAGAAATAAACCCATACACCTATGGGTACTTGATTTTTGACAAAGAAGCCAAAACCATACAATGGAAAAAAAGACAGCATCTTCAACAAATGGTGCTGGACCAACTGGATGTCTACATGTAGAAAATGCATATAGATCTATACTTATCACCCTGCACAAAAGTAAAGTCTAAGTGGATCAAAGCCCTTGCCCAATCTGCTGTATTTTCAATACATTCTCCAGTACCACTTAGTTTTTTAAATTTTTCTGCATTTTAATTCTTCTCATTCTATTAACAGATCTAACTGGCCTTAAATAGGTATCCTCAAATTTCAGTTCATACTAGCTAAAAACAGCACTCAAATTACTCTTGTATGCACCATACAATTTATTTCACAAAGTAAAAGTTAGTTCTAGGCATTTTATAAATGTATCAGAGACATAATGGGAAACAGGACTTGATACAAGGCAGTTTTGTCTCCATAGTTGTTTGTATTAGCGTTCTCTAGTTAAATTTGGTGGGTTATTTAAAAAAAGGAAAAGACATGAGATGGGAAGTCGGTAGGGAGGCTGGAGGTATATCTGAGGAAGCTAAGGGAAAGAGTATAATGCACGAAGATAATTTTTAAAAACTTATGGAAATTTTTAATAGAATCAACAAAAACATCACATTAAAATTACCTTTTGTCCTCCATCCAGCTCTTTCCAGTCACATAGCACACATGAAGATTTTTTGTTTGTCACCTTACCTGACCAACTGACCCCATGATTGCTGGGTGAGATAGTGAAAGAAGGTGAAGAATCTTCAGATCATGATAGAGTTTAGACCCTTAGATGAAGGGAAGGGGTGGAAGAAAAGGAGGGAGAGAGTCAAGGAGGAAAGCAAAGAGGGAGGAAGTCTTAGAAAAGGGAGGTTAATACAGCTAGCTTCAGCTCCCAGGGAAGCAACTTTCCTAAATGCCCAGAAAGGTGTGCACATGTACATGTCTGATGTGTGTGTTGTTGTTCTGTGTATGTGTACCTGTTTTATATTGGGTGTGTGTAAGTGTGTGCTTGTGTGCCTATGTGCCAGTGCATGTGTAGCATGTATATACATGTGTGTATATGTGGTGTATATGCTGTGTGCGTCCATGTTTCTTTTGTAAAATCAAGCACCCTACTTCCTCCTGCTGATACCTACTACCCTGCCTCAAGAAGGCTGTCTCGTCTTACCTGTTAGAGAGTGGACTTATCCTTAAGCAGCCCCTCAGGTAGCCTTTCTTGCTGACAGAGACCTGAATGCCTTGAACAACCTGGAGATCCTTACTGATTGCTGGGAAGTGATGCAGCTTCCTCCTGCTATGTCCACAGACATTTGTGTGCTTCCTCTGGACTTTTTACAGGTCTGTGGGCTATGAAGAGCAACCTACTGTGTATAATATGAAACGTTTCCAGTGTGGAAATACTGTAGCTATATCTCAAGAATGTGATCCCAAGGCTGGTTATGCAGGTATGTGCTAAACACAGTGAGGGCTCTGGGTTTTGTCCACAGCAACCCCTTCCCCAAATAATGAAATAAGGAAAAGAATGTTTTCCCAGGACCTGCGATCCCAGCTGCTTCTTTCCATGTAGCATATGAGAGAACAGCTGATTCAATGATCCTGAGCCCAGCACAGTGTGAAGGAGGGCCCTGTTCCTCTGACACTTGTGTATCAGGTATTCCAGGAATCTCATAAGAGTGGTTAGTGTCATTCTCTGTAGATAAGAGAAAGTCAGCTCTGGAAAAAGGACAAGTGTTTCATCAGCAACAGACTGACAAACAGGAAGAGCCTCCATATGAGCTGATGTCTCTGAAAGTGCACTGAATACTTGGTCACTACACTGTAGGGCAAAGAAACATTCTTACATTTCTATGTCTGATCATTTCCTTCTTGTTATTTATTTATTCATTCATTCATTTATTTATTTTTAATTTTATTTTTTATAGTTCTAAGTGCTAAGGCTTATTGGGGCATCCTAGTACAGGCGCTGGGGCCTTTGGTGCTCTTGATGCAAAGCATGGTCATTTTGCCAGTTCTTCTTGAGCAAGGACACCAAGAAATTGACAGCCAGGTGGATGTTGTAAACCAGCTCATCGTCTGTCATCTTCATGTAGCTGACAGCAACAGCCAGAGTACCTTCTTCATCTGGAACTTGATCATGGATTTCACCAACTTCAGCCAACCATGTTTTCATTTTTTATCAGCAGGGAAGGGAACTCGCTAGCCTTATTTAGACCTGGGCCCAAGATATGTGGAATCTACTTGAGCAGAGACTCCAAGGTTAAAAAGATACTGTACTTTTTAGCCAGTTTTTTTTTTTTACTAACTTCTTGTTCTTATTAAGTTTTTTTTCAAACTCTCAATGTCCATGTCGGGGATATGCATGGCCTTGACCTCATCACAATGCTGCTGGTTTCCCAGGTTGCACATCGAGAACTTGGGGCAAGGAGTAGATTTAAGCCCGCCAGTGCCAGAGCAGTGTTGGCCCTTCTGAGAGTCAGACTTCAGGCTAATCTGCAACTCCATCATTTCCAGAAAAATGGATGTCCTGGGACATTGATTCCATCTCTCTGCTTGTTAGAAGGATTGCCTGTCTCCTTTCTTCTTGGTTTTAGAGCCAATAGGGCATGTGACTGTAAACCAGCTAAATTCTTAAACCAAGATTTGACCTTTCTCTTTTTCTCAGCTGATCGTAGGAAGCAAAAACAGCTATAGAAACAAACAGGTGGAGGGCTATCTAAAAACCTGATGATAATCATGGCAAACTGGACTACCTACTATCCTAACTCATGCCCTTGGTCTCATATTCACTTGCACCTCAGGATGGACACTGCCTAGTTCCTCTGACTTGGCACTTCTAGAAGGGACTGAGCAGTCTTGACTAAGTCCAGATTCATGGTGACTCCTCAGGCATTCTTCCTCCCCTGTGTCTACTGTACAGTTCCCTGCTGTGCAGCAGGTCCCTCAGCTCCAGAATCTGCTTGCACTGAGCTTACTTCATGCAGAGAATTCTGCATTCTCTGTGTCTCCAGAAATGATGCATCACCTACATCTTGGCTAGTCGCAGGATGGTGATGGAGAAGACCTCAGTTGGTCCTTTCCCACCACTCAAGTACACCAGGAAACATCCATGCACACTGATTTATGGCTTTGTTGCTGTTATGCTGCTTGGGGCTTCTTATATTTGTTGCATGTTCATGAGTGTGGGTGTATGGGTGTAAGAAAAAGAAAAACAGAGGGAGGAGAGAGTGAAGGAAATCTGATAAATAATCATATAAAGAATACGTAAAACTTTATTAAAACTCAATGGTAAGAAATCAAACTAGAAAAAAAAGAAGAACAATAAATTTGAATAGACACAACAGAAGATGTGAATGACCCCCAAACAAAGAGATGCTAAGGAGATTTAAGGAGATTTCGGCAAGCACTGGCTCCTCAATTGCAAAGAGAGAATCCAAGAACACACAGAAAGCATGACAATTCTCACACTGTGTTAAAAAAAAGGAGATCAGTTTGCGTAAGAGCATGCACTTTTCATTCGACCCAGGACATCCAGTCCTTAAACACTTGCTTAAAAGAAATAGAAATACACACCTATGCTTAATGACAGAAGCTCTGCCACAAACCAGAACTGGAACCACATTTAAATCCACATCCATGGGCTAAGGATAAACATATTCTGTCATTTCTATATAATTAGTCAAACAGGTAGAGCCAATTTTTGCAACAACATAAGAGTATCTCTAGAACTATACTACAAAATTAATATATTGCTTATTATTGTGAAATTCTAGAAATTTAATTCTTAGAGACAAGTTCCATTCTGATGACTGCTAGGGGACAGAGAGCTAGGGAATGGGCTATAGGAAAGAAATTAAAGGGTGTTTGGGGGTGGTAGTCTTTATTGTTTTGATTGTGGTGATGATACACAGAGTATGCATTGATAGTTGTTGGGGTGTGATAGTGTATTCAAACTGGGCATCATTAAATTACTTTTTAAAACTTACTGGATTCTAAAAAAAGTATTTGTTACAATCTGTGTTATTTGCCTCCAGGTTCTAAAATTCTGAAGTTCCAGTACTATGATGTCTGTGATGTAGGCATGAATCACACAATTTATACCCTTCCACTTCAATAGGAAATCTACATCCAGGATGGGGACTTAGATTTGAATCATTTGCTGAAGTCAAACTGCTGTGATTCAATTTTGGGGAAATGAGTCAACAGACTCATGTCATTGTGTAGAAATGAAGTAAATTTTGATATTGTGAAAGTCATATTTGCCCTGACAGCTTTAGTTCTGAGAAAATATGCCCTTGACATGTGATTAACCACATGTCCATGAAGCGGGCATGTGGCCCATGGCCTCCTTCATGACAACAGGGATTACTGGTATAAGGAAGCAAGGAAACTGGCACAAATACTCTAAACTAAAACATACGCTTTTACGGTTTTACTCTTTAAGAGAATGTAGTATTAGAGTTTTCAAGGTGATTTTAGACATCTTTTATTTTCTCCTAATGGGCCCTATAAAAACATTGGCAGATAAGAATAGGTGGTATTATTAGTCTACACCTTGCAAAAAAAGTAGAGTTCAACATTTGTTTAAACTTTAAGTTGGAGTTTGGTCCATTATTTTGTCATGAACCCTTGGCTTTCTGGCCTCCTCTCTGTTGATTTAGGAAAGCAATGACTAAAGGTTATAAGAGAACAATTTACTCTTCTCTTAGAAAAAGAGAATAAATTAAATTACTGTGTAACAAATATGAAATAGCCACAATTTATTTTGACTGTAAAATTGTATGTCACTGAAATTATAAATTGTACTAATAACTCCAGTTACTTTGACAAATGTATTTCCCTTTATGTAATGGTTGCAAAATACAGAAAAGATGATTCTATAAGAAGAAAAATGGAAAGCTCAGCATTTTATAACATCCAGACAACAAATCACAGGAACTGCGGTTTATAGCCCGTACATTCAATAACCTTCTGAGACTACACTGTAAATTCACGGAGACCTTGGACACCATAATGTGTGTACACAGGACAGCTACTCAGACTGGATGTCAAAAAAAAAAAAAAAGAAAAGAAAAGAAAAAGAAAATTGACGGATGTTTTTAAAAATCACTATGCTACTGATAGTTAACAAAGATGCTGTAATTTCTTTCCATATTTTATTCTTTCAGATTGCTTTCAGAAAACCTTGTCACATGTCAGGTGCTACTTTATAAGGTATAATCCACAATGCTCTCTCTATCCTCAAATGTTTTAAATAGACCATAAAGTAGGCTTTCAGTAGCTGAGCAAGTAGGAGCCAAATGGTAATTATCTGAAGAAATTAATATTACCAAAGACAGCCATGAGGATTTGGTTTTTCTTACATAGGCTACTGAGCATGTCTCCATTTTCTAACCCTGACCTGGCACTTTTTAATTAAAGTGATAAGATTTCATTTTCTGGTAGAACTCCCTTTGCATGGCACCAAATGCTTTGTCCTGCTCTCTGTCACCTGTCGGTGTTTTCACTGTAAAGATGTCTGCAAAGCCCTGTGCTGTAACTCAAGACCACCAGAAGTGTCTCCAGGTATTAACCCGGGACTCCAGGGTCCTTGATCATGGAGACCCTGTTCCTGTTCTAAATTGCTAGGTTGCTTTCTCTCTCTCCTCTCTCTCTCGGTTTTCAGGCCCTTAAACCCACAGTCACTACTGCTTAGGCAACCACAGCTTTCTCAGGCATAACCAGGCCAGGTGTGTCCAGGAGGTGTGGCCTCTGTATTACATGACATCATTTTAATCAGCGGTCCCTGTCTCTCTAGTTGGTCGGTGGTCCATCACTGACCACCAGGTCAGAATTTCTCTAAGTTCAGAATATTTCATCATCTAACACCTTTGGTAATGAAAATTAAATGGAGAACACAAAGAAATCCCCAGCTGCACAACCTGAAATATCTTATTATTTTAGAGATCACAGTCATTTGCTTTAGGTGTTCTTTGAACCAAGTCTAAGTATTTTTCCACTTATTTATTTATTTTTCTATCTATCCATTTATTTATTTAATCACTTTACACCCTGATGCCAGCCAGCTAGCTCCCTCTTCTCATACCCTCCTTGCCCCATCCCCCCTTCTTTCTTTCAGAAAAGGAGAACCCCCCAAGGGGTACCAACCCACCTGGCACCTCAAGTCACAGCAGGACTAAGCACATCCTCTACCACCAAGGCCAGACAAGGCAGGCCAGCTAGGGGAAAGGGATCCAAAGGCAGGAAACAGGGTCAGAGACAGCCCCTACTCCCTTTGTTAGGGGATCCACAAGCTGCACATCTTGGACATACATGTAAGAGGTCTAGGTCCAGCCCATACATGCTCTTTGGTTGGTGATTCAGTCTCTGTGAGCTCCCATGGGCCCAGGTTAGTTTACTCTGTAGGCCTTCTTGTGGTTTCTTGACCCCTTCAGCTCCCTCAATCCTTCTTGCCACTCTTCCACAAAATTCCTGAAGCTCTGCCTATTGTTTGACTGTGGGTCTCTGCATCTGTTTCCATCTGCTGCTGGATGAATCCTCTCAGAAGACAGTTTTGCTAGGCTCCTGTCTGCCATCATAGCAGAGTATCATTAATAGTGTCAGGGGTTGGCTCTCTCCCATGGGGTGGGTCTCAAGTTGGGCCAGTCATTGACTGACCATTGCCTCAATCTCAGCTCCATCTTAATCCATCCACTCCTTTTGTAGGCAAGGCAAATTTTGTGTCAAAGGTTTTATGGGTGGGTTGGTGTCTTTGTCCCTTCACTGGAAGCATGGTATATACTCACTTATAAGTGGAAATTAGCTATAAAGTACAGGGTAACCATGCTGTAATCCACAGACCCAAAGAAGCCAGGAGGGCCCAAGGGATGATGTTTGAATCTCACTCAGAAGGGGAAATGAAGTAGACATCAGAAGTAGATGGAGGGAGGGAACTGGGAGGGAAAGAGGTAGGGAGGGTAATGGTGGGATCAGGTGTGGGGAAAGTGGGTATGGGGTGGAGGGGTAGGGAGGGATGACAGGGAAAGAGAAGGAAAATTAGTGTGAGGGGGCATCTCTGGGACAGGGGAGGCTCCCAGAAGTCTGATATAGCAACATGCATATAGCACAAAACCCAAGCCAGCTGGCAGTGTGCACAGACTCAAAGTGAGTGCCCTTTCTTCCGCACAAATGAGGCATCTAGAAAACAGTGGGCACACTGGTGACAAGTGAAACAACACACGATGCAACAGAAGCGCTGGCTTGAGCTGGCCTTCTGTTTATTTTATTATTTTTTTTGTTTATTCGAGACAGGGTCTCTCTGTGTGCTCCCGTCTGGCAGTCCTGGAGCCCATTCTGTAGAGCAAGCTGGCCTCGAACTCAGAAAGAGCTACCTGCCTCTGCCTTCTGAGTGCTGAGAGTAACAGTGTATGCCACTCCTGCTCAGCTCCCCTTCTATTTTAACCTGGATAACATAAATAGCCCTTTCTTTTTAAACTTATATTTTTTTACAATTTATTCACTTTATAACATGATTGTGCTCACCTCCCTCATCTCCTCTGGGTCCCTTCCTCCCTCCCTCTCTTCCCACCCCTCTCCCCTGGTCCACTGAAAGGGGGAGTCCTCCTCCCCTACTACCTGACCCTATCATATTGCTTGCTTTACTCCTAGAATCATCAGAGGCCAGTGTCTTCAAGAACTGTTCTCAACAAGCAGAGGAACTAGGAGCAGAAGCATGTTGTTAATAACGGCTTTCAGGGATGATGATGATGAAAGCATCCTTGCTTTCTCTTTCTGAAAGCCACTGTCTGCACTCACTCACTCACCAGATATACAGGAAGTCCTCACAGAAATTATCCTCAAGCACAGGAGGAGTTCATGACAGGAAACAGAAGCATCTCTAGCCGTGAAGATAAAAATAAATGATGATAAGTAATCAAAAACAAAAACAAAAAAACAACTAAACACAGAAAGCAACAGTCCTAAGTCTTGTGGAAATTGTCAACACTTTTTTAGGTATGTGATGAACTTTATACAAGAGATATTTGTGATCAAGAGACATTTTAATTTGGCTAACTTTGAGAAAACAATGTTCTTTAGTGATTCAGACTAATATTGTGACCTGGTTTAAACACAGCTACTCAAATTGTGTATAAACTTCAGTTTGGTAGATGGGGATTAACCCAGACCCATAACTAGACAGTGATCAGAGAGTAAGAGATAGACTTTGGAGTACTTCTTAAATGGGATGAGTTTTAATTAAACTCTTCTCTTCAGGACTCAGGGATATGTGCAGAAGAGGAAGCAGAAAAATGGTAGGAGCCAGAAGGGGTGAGTGATGCTGGTGTTAGCAGTGTCCTCCCAGAACTGACACACACAAACCCACAGACAGTGACAGCGTGCACAAAACCTGCAAAGGTTCAAGCCAGACCCGGCCCCAGCACTGAGAAGGAAAATGAAGAGAGATGCCTAACTCTAACCAGGAAGCTCGTTGTAACTGATACCCACTAGCAAAGGGAAAATCAGTTTTCTCCAGTGCAGTGTCCCTTAGTAGACCAGCCATAACACCTCATGTCCACAATCTGGCCAATACAAAATGAACTCCATAGGGTTTTCTTGGACCTTTTGTTTTGTTTTTGTCTTATTGATCTTTGGGTTATTTGTTTTATTTTTGGTTCTGTGGGGTTTTTGTTTTTGTTGTTTAAGAGAAAGAAAGAACATAAGTTGGGTGTGTAAGAAGGGTCTAAGAGGTATTGCCAGGAGAGAAAAACATATTTAAACAAAAGCATTACATAGTTTTTGTTTGTTTGTTTTGCCTGGCCTGGTTATGCCACACTGATGCACAGAGACATATATTTTGAGTTTGTATGTAGAATCAGATGAGTGGCTTTTTCAGGAGACCTAGATAAAGACAGCAGTGTATGTGTGTTGCATTTGTTTAGACAGGGTTTTACTCTGTAGCCCCGTCTGGCCTGAGGCTTACTATGTAGACCAGAATAATCTCAAACCCACAATAGATCCACCTGCTTCTGCCTCCCTAATGCTGAGATTATAGGTGTGCACCACTATGCCTGGCTTGATTTTTTTTAACTTCTTAAAACTGAACTTTCATTATATGATATACACAATTCCTCTGCCCAAATGGACAGGAATGGAGCTGACACCTTACAACTGAACACAGTTATTCAAGAAGAAATTTAGAGATCTGGTCATCACTAGAGAACAGCAAATAGGTATATATAAAGACTGGCTGGCCTCCCTTCTTTCTTCCTAGCTGAATGTGTGAATGCATTAGCTTTATAGACCCAAGCAACAGCATATAAAAACAAACCATGCATTGGAGTAAATCACTTTGGCCATTTTAGTTACCTATTATTTAAATACTTTTCTCACTAACAATTATTTATTTTAAAACTTACTTTCTCTTTGAGAAGCAAACATCAAAAGACAATTTTCAAATCAAAAGATATTTTCTTAAGATTGTTTTTGTTTTGTTTTGTTTTGTGGTTTTTGCTTTTGTATTCTCCAAGACAAAATCTCACTGTGTACCTTAGGCTAGATTCAAACTGCTTGTATAGCAAAGGGTGGACTTGAGTCTGCAATCCACCTGTCTTAGTCTCCTGAGTGCTAGGCTTTCAAGTGTGTGCCACCATGTCTGGTTCTTTTTGTAACTTCAAAGGATATTCCAGTTTTATTCTATAGTGTGTGTGTGTGTGTATGTGCTGTATGAAACACAGTAAGTACATGTATCTGATTTGTGTGTTTAAATATCTTTATGTATAGAGTATGTATGTATGCTGCATATAAAACAGAATGGACCTGGGCTACTCTTGGCTGTGTCCTCTACCCTTTGTTGTCCTGGGAAGAGATAGGATCATAGTCTCATGACCATCACCCCTATCATTTCTCATCACTGTTTCATCCAGGATGAAAACTTAAAATCAAGTCCTGTTTAATGAGCATTACTCTACTACAACACTGCCCTTCATTATAATGAAGCTGAACGCACATTAGTTGTATTTTTCCCACACCTTCAAGACTTCCTTCTAATATATGAAAACACTGCCTTTGTCATCAACTATTCCAGTTAGGAAAATGGAACAGGAGTAGAAACAAAGGAAGTGTCTGAGATACAAAAACCTTGGACACCATTATAGCAGATAAGTGCAATCCTCTGGGGTTGCTTTCATCCATCTTAGAAGACTTGCTAAATGATGACTAGGTGCAACTGAGGAAACAGAATCAAGTCTAGCTTTGTTCTGTGTTGCTCATGGACCTGTCATTTTCAGCAGTAAGGCCATACCTGCAGCTCTGAGGAGGGTTGAGAAACACTTGCTGGACCTATGGAAAACAGGTTAAAAGCAGCTTCAGACTTCTCCAGGCAACTGTGACAGTCTACCCACCGGGCAGTTCCTATGTAGTTCTCTCTGCCTCAGCTTTGGGAGGAGAGAACATTATATAGATGTTTATTTAGGGCTGAGCACTCTACAGTTTCTCATTCTCTGGCCCTTGACCAGTTGTGGGTCTCTGTACTAACCACCATTTGCTGAAAGTAGAAGCTTCTCTGATGAAGGCTCAGAGTGCATTGGTTTGTGAGTATAATAAGAAGCCAATAGGGATGTTTTAACACTTTGTCCATTTAAGTCATCAATAGTCATAGATTCTTCCCTATAACCTGTCTAGCCACAGGTTCTACATCGTTATCACTTTACACATGTCTTAGAATTTTAGATGCTAATTAGAATTTAATATTTTCAGCTTTCATTCACAGATAGGTATTTCATTTATGGTCACTAACATGAGATACAAAGAGACACTATGCAAACATATTAATTGAAAGTTAAATTATAAAAATAACCATAAGAAAATCTATGTGTTTAAGTGAAATACAAAGAAAAACATGACAGAGACATAAATACTTTCCTTTTAGAGTGGATAAAATGCAGAGGATAAACAGAATCATTTTACACCAATGGTGTGAGCAAGTACATTTCTCCTACACTCCTTCTGGGAAAATAAGATGGTACTTACAAAGAACAGATACTGGAGAAATGGCTCACCACCAAAAGCAATGCATAGACCAATGCAGCCCCATCCAAATCCAGTTGCATTTCTCCAGTGGAATGGAAAACAGCAATCCTAACACTCAAAAGGAAGTACAAAGATGCTTAGACAGCCAATGCAATCCTGAGCCCCACCATAAGTATTACAATACTTGACTGCAAATTACATTACAGAGGCAACGCCACAACCATCACTGTACAGGCAATGAATACACACGAGATTCCAATGTAAAACCGTGCAGCTACAACTACCTAATTTTGACCCAGATGTCTAAAACACACACTTGGAGAGAAGGCAGTCTCTTTGGCAAAATGGTGCTCAGAAAATTGGATAGTCACTTACAGAAAAATGAATTTAGATCTGTCTAACTCTGTATAAAACTTAATTCAAAATGAATTGCATACCTAAAACTCTGAACCTGCTCAAAGAAAACACACGATAACACATTAAGATAGAGCAATAAGCAAGGATGTTCAAAAAAGGACTGCTATATAAGACATAAAATTAAAAATCTGCACAACGAAGGAAACAGCAGCAGAACAAGAAGCCTGTGCCGGCAGCAGAAAACTGTTCTGACTACACAGGCAGAGGAAAACTGTTCGGTCTACACACCTGACAGCAGGTTAAAAACACAAATCCATAAACACCTCAAAGATTAAACAACAGAAGTCCAAAGAACAAATAAAATTTTACATTTATGTCCCATCTCACACCAATCTAAAACACTTTCCATCTGGAAAACAACAGTTGTTTATAGTTTGATTTATTTTGTGTGCTAGTCAGCTGGCCTTTTGGGAATGCTTAGCCATTAGAATTATTTAACCCTATGACCATTAGTGTCATAGGGTACAGGAGAGGATATAAGAACCCAGAAGAGGCTGAGAGAGAAGAGGAGGGCCCAGGTAGCAGAAGAGTAGGTATTGGCGTTCCTGCTCAGATCGAAAGGTGTCCTGGGTCTTCAGAGTCCAGGAACCACAGAGCTCTGAAAGGAAGCCTCCTCAGCAGAGGCATTGCATCTCCGAGGAAGGATGCCCTGGCTGAGCTAGAAGGCTACAAGGTAACAGCTCCACTTTGCCTCTCCTCTTTAGCTTTGCAGCTCCCAGAAGACCGTAACATCGGAAACATCTGCCCTACCCACCTACCTCTTAGCTGCTTCCCTTCTTCCAATGAGATCCTCACACCAGGCAACAAATTTCATAAGAGAGATTTGTTGAGAGGGACAAATCCCGGGTTTGGTGGGATGAATCAATCGTGATAATCTCTGCTTCCGGGAGAAGACAGCGGGGAAACTCAACAGCAGGCAGGGCTTATACGGAATTTCTTAGGGGTGGAGCTTTCCAGAGCTGAGATTTCCAGGGTGAACATTGGTGGGATTTCAAGTCCTGAGCTTGGGGAAGTTCAGGGATTGGTAGGATTTTTCTTGTACAGTTGGGTTTGGGCACTCTTCCTCCCTCAGGGCTGGGAATGACAGTTAAACCCTTTTTTAAAAAATGAGTTGAGGGCTTTAGAGAAGTCTGGGACGCGGGAGTGGGGGAGGGGTGTATCCTGGCTGCTGGAGCTCCTCAGGCAGGGGTCTGGCCACTTTCCTGCCTTAAGTGTTTACAAAGTTTTGAAAGTATGCCAAGTTTACAAAGGGAGTAGGTGTAAATGGGCAAGAGCAGGGTCGGAGAATAGAATTAGAGAAGACGGTGCAGGAAGAAAGAAGATTTAGTAAGTCAAGAGAAGATATTGAGGAGAGTGAAAACAGGAGACAGTTGAAAGTGAATTGAGGTAGCAGAGTGAGAAAACAGTTGGTGACAGCTGAGCCAGGGAAGGCTGACTGAGCAGATAGGCTAGAACAGTTGTTATGGTGTGGAGCTGCTAATTCAGGGAAAACTCGGACTGTTTCAAGCACACTGTTGGGGAACCGAGGGAGGAACACTGGGAGAATCATTTAAAGGGGCTGAGCTTGAAACTGGGAGGAGCCCTTGCCGGGAGTTAAGAGAACTGGTTGCTGTTGATGGGAAAAGAAGACATTAAAAGAAAAGAAAAATCCTCTGACTTTTTACAGAGGAGTAGGTGATAGGAGCATGTGGAACGAAGGTAAAGGAAAAGGTCTCCACGTTGCTGGTGGGATGCAAACTGGGACAACTATTAAAATCAGTGTGACCACACCTCAGAAAACTAAAAGCAGAAGCATGATATAATCCAGCTACCCAACTCAGGATATACAGCCAAAGCAACCTAAATCAGCCCATGACAGAAATACCTGCTTATTCCTGTTTACTGCTGGATATTTACAACAGCCAATAAACCGAACAAGCCTGGATACCTAACAATGGATACATGGAGAAAGAAAACATTACACACACACCCCACACATACATACACACAGTCATATACTCACAACCACACACAGCACATTCACAGAGAGAGACTGTAAAGAGAATGAAGGGGCAGCACTTGCAGGGAAGAGGCATTACTGCAGCTCATGTTAAACAAAATGAACCAGACAGACAAATATCGTGTTTTTTCTCTCATGTGAAGACCTGAAAATGAAATTAGAATGCTATATGGTAGGAATGGATTTAACAGAATGGAGAGAGGGGAATGAGGGCAAAAAATATGTAAGCACAGAATTTCCTCCCCTCCTCTGGCTTTTCCATGACTTTTCCCTATTGTTTCAGAAACTACCATGCATGTGTCACTCACTGAAATAATTTTATACTGAACTAAGTTTATCAGTAAATCCACTGACAATTGTCCTTTTAGAGTGTTTTCTTTTAGAAACACCCTTGATTATTCCTGACTTTTAAAGGAAAGTGTTTGCATGCTTGAGAGTCACATTTTTCCAGAAACAATAAGAATTGCCTAATCCTGGTTCTTCTGGGGCTTGTCCTTGCTGGCCTCAAACACCCATCAATTAAGGAGAGGAACAGCTCTGGAGGCCTCAGGGGTGGGAGGGCTCTAGATGGGACGTGACTGAGAGTCTGGAGATGATCACAAAGCAGTGTTAACCATGAGGTTGAGGTGAGGTCTTTCTTGGTTTGGGACACAGGGATCACACGTGTAAACTATTACTTTAGTCTCTCCTCATGTTGACCACCACATACGTGGAAGTGCAGATTGCTGCAGCCACATGTAATTAAAAAATCAGAATACTCATAAGTTTAAGTCCAACATTTTCATGCAGTGAGTCTATATCACATGGAATTTTGAAATAAAGTACATCTATAATTTAATCAATAAAAAAATAACTGTGTGTGGCTGACGAGATGGCTCAGTGGGTAAGGAAGAGCAAGGTTCAGGTCCCAGCACCCACATAAAAGGCTCACCCAAGGACACTTCTGTATCTTCAGCACTGTGAAAGTGCAGGGACTGGAGCTCATTGGGATTTGCTGGCCACCAGCTCAGCTCTAGTTCAGTGAATGACCCTGTCTCAAAGAAATGGAAAGAGGACGACAGACCAGAACATCTGGTTTCCACACATTCACACAGATGTGTATACATGTGTTCATATACCATAACACATACACAGATTCATAAAAAAATGATCCAAAATGTACAGCTGTTCCCTGCAGTTCTGATAAACACTATTGTGATCACAGTGGGCCCCAGAGCTCTGCCGTGCCAAGTCTTGACCAAATTTCAGCATGAACTCTTAAAGCTTTGCGTTCTTTTGGGAAATCTTTTTTAAAATATTTTAATTACCTTTATAAAATTGATAGGTACATCCGTCTATGAAAATAGATGGGAGACACAGAAAAGAAAATGAAATCCATTGTTTCTGTTTAAAACAGGGTATACCTTTAAGATTCTGGCAAATAATTTTAAAAAGTATTCAGACAGGCATTTAGTTACAATAAAAAATTCAAGACCTTAGTAATGTAGGGAGATAATGCTCTTTTAGTTTGGACGTCTGTATGAGAACTGTGTCTATGGGAAGGGGCCAGGAAAGAGGGGAAGCATGTATGATTTACACAATAGTTGGCCTGGAATTTAGGCCAAAATTTGATATCTGATTCTAAACAAGTGGGGTGTTAGCATTGTAATTAACAACTAAAGAATTCTATTTTCACTTAGTTTCTTCCACATCCCATTTACATTTGCTGATAGTTTGAAGGAAAGAAGAAACAAAAAACAATTCACAATCTTGTTTTTTTTTTCTTTTTCCAATTCTAAGAAAAATATTTGCTCAAGTGAGTAGGTTTTCATTTTCATTTAAAAATATAAGCAAGAGCCAATAATATTTTCAATATTTTAATAGCATCATACCATCTTCAAAATTATTGATGAAAAGGACTGATATGGCAGCTTGGTGCATACCAGCACTTACTGTGTGGACATGGGGGTCTCAGTGTCAATCACAAGCAACCAAGTAAAGATCCAAGAATGGTTGCATCTGCCTGCAACCCTAGCATTCAGTTGTGGCGACAGAAGATCAAGGGAGCTCACTGGTCAGCCAGCCTAGCCAAAACAGCAAGCTTACAGTTCAGGGAGAGACCTCACCTAGAGACAACAATATGGAGGTGACAGAGGAAGACATCTGTGTACTCCTCGGGCCTTTGCATCTGCACCCACATAGTTGAGTGCATAGGCACTTACAATACACTCACATACTGATAGTATAGTATATTATCAATTCATTTCCCCCAAATATTTGGTCATTAGTCTGTCTTTTCTTGTCTTTTGTGTTTAATTTGGCATAAGCCTCATATTGCTGTGTCTATTTTTGGCACAGTTCTCTTTCTCTGAATATATGCTTTTTAAGTGGTGAAGGTATTTTTTATATTTTTGTCATTTTTTAAAAAAATTATTTCTTTATTCACTTTACATCCTAATTGCAGGCCCCCTTCATCTCCTTCCAGTCCCCTTTCTCACAACCCTTCCCCTCATCCTCCCCTCTTTTACTGCTCAAAGAAGGGGGAGGTTCCTCATGGGAAGAACCTTAAGTTGCTATAGAACTAAGCACAGCCTCTCCCACTGAGGCCAGACAAGGCATCCCAGTTAGAAAAACAGGATCCAAAGAGTGATGGAGGGCCTCCACCCCTGATACAGTTGTTAGGGGGTCCACATGAAGACCAAGCTATGCATCAGCTCCATAAGCGCAGGGGGCCTAAGACCAGTCCATGTATGCTCTTTAATGGTTCTGTGAGCCCCCCTGGGCCTATGAAAGTGGACTCTATAGGTCTTCTTGTGGAGTCCTTGACCCCTCCAGCTCCTTCAATCATTGCCCCAACTCTTCCATAGGACTCCCTGAGCTCTGTCTAATGTTCGGCTGTGAATCTCTGCACCTGTTTCCATTAGCTGCTCGGTGAAGCCTCTCAGAGTTATGCTCCTGTCTAAAAGCATAGCAAAGTAATGTTAATAATATCAGAGACTGGTTCTCTTTCATGAAATGGGTGTCAAGTAGGACCATTCTTTGATTGGACATTCCATAAAATTCTTGCTTCATATTTGTCCCTGCACTTCTTGTCACAAGACAAAATTTGGGTAATGGGTAGGTGTCCTTATCTCTCTACTGGAAGTCCTGCCTGCTTAAAGGAGGTGGCCACTTCTGGCTCCATATGCCTTGCTGATGGGTATCTCAGCTAGGATGATCCACATAGACTTCCTGGGACCCTATCCCAGGACTCTGGCAAGTCCCAGAAATGCTCCCCACATCAGATTTCCATTCTCTCACAGCACCCTCACCATACTCCTAATCCCGACCCTTCCTTTCCTCCCTTTCCACACAGTTCTCTCCCTCTATCCACCTCTAAGGCCTATATTATTTCCCTTTCTGGGTGAGATTCAAGAATCCTCCCTTGGATCCTCTCAGTAACTTAGCTTCCTTGGGTCTGTGGATTGTAGCAGAGTTATCCTGTACTTTATGGCTAATAGCACTCAGAAGTGAGTATATACCATGCATGTCATTTGGGGCTTGGGTTACCCCACTGAGAATGATTTTGTCTAGTTCCATTCATTTTCTTGCAAATTTCAAGATGTCCTTGTTTTTAATAGATGAGAAGCATTTTGTTGTGTAAATGTACACAATAAATATTCTTTATCTATTATTTGGTTGAAGGACATCTGGGCTATTTCCAATTTCTGCTATTATGAATAAAGCCTCTATGAAATAGATGAGAAGCATTTTGTTGTGTAAATGTACACAATAAATATTCTTTATCTATTATTTGGTTGAAGGACATCTGGGCTATTTCCAATTTCTGCTATTATGAATAAAGCCTCTATGAACATAGTTTAGCAAGCTTCCTCACAGCATTTTTCAGGTATATGCCCAGGAGTGATATACCTGGGTCTTGAGGTAGAACCATTCACAAATTTCTGATAAAGCACCAGACTGATTTCCAAAGTGGTTGTACAAGTTTGCACTCCCACCAGCAATGAAAGAGTGTTCCTCTTTCTCCACAACCTCACCAGCATGAGCTGTTGCTTCAGGCTTTGATCATAGCCATCCTGATGGTTGTAAAATGGATTCTCTGAGCCATTTTTATTTGAATTTCCCTGATGACTAAGGACCCTGAACATTTCTTTGTTTTTCTGCCATTAGAGATTCCTCTGTTCAGAATTCTATGTTTAGCTCTGTGCCCCATTTTTAATTGGATTATTTTGTTTGTTGGTGTCTAATTTCATAATTTTTAAAATATATTTTGGATATTAGCCTTCTGTTTAGTGGAGGGTCGGTGAAGATCTCTTCCCAATCTGTAGACTGCCATTTTGTTTTATTGGTAGTGTCCTTTGCCTTGTAGAAGCTTTTCAGTTTCATGAGATCCTATTTATTAATTGTTGATCTTAGTGCCTGAGCTGTTGGTGTTCTGTTCAGGAAGTTGTCTCATGTATCAATGTGTTCAAGGCTATTCCCCATTTTCTATTCTAGTAGATTTAGTGTATCTAGTTTTATGCTGAGGTCTTTGATTTACCTGGACTTGAGTTTTGTGTAGGGTGATAAATATAAATCTTATTGCATTCTTCTACATACAGATGTCCAGTTATACCAGCACCATTTGTTGAAGATGCTTTTTTCCCCATTTTATGCTTTTGGTTTCTTTGTCAAGAAATAGTTTTTATTCCAATACCATGAAATTTTTATTACTGTTGCTCTGTAGTACACTGTGAGATCAGAGATGGTGATACCTCCAGAAGTTCTAAAACAGGATTGTTTTAGCTATTTGGGTTTGTTGTTGTTGTTCCATATGAAGCTGAGAATTGTTCTTTAAAGGTCTATAAAGTATTGTGTTGATAGTTTCATGGAGATTGCATTAAATCTGTGTATTGCTTTGGGTAAGGTGGCCATTTTTCTTGTGTTAATCCTACCAATCCATGAAACGTGGAAGATCTTTCCATCTTCTGATATCTTCTTCAAAGACTTGAAGTTCTTATCATATAGGTCTTTTACTTGCTTGGTTAGAATTACACCAAGATATTTTAAATTATTTGTGGATATTGTGAAGGGTGTTGTTTCCCCAATTTCTTTCTCAGTCCATTTATCGTTTGTATGTAGACAAGCTACTGATTTGTTTTTGAGTTAGTTTTGTATCCAGCCAATTTCCTGAAAGCGTTATCAGCTGTCGGAGTTCTCTGGTAGAATTTGGGGGGGGGGGGTACTTCTGTATGCTATCATATCATATATGAATAGAGATACTTTGACTTCTTCCTTTCCAATTTGTAACATTTTTGATCTCCTTATTACTCTAGCTAGGATATCAAGATATATGTTTCACTTTCCCACATCTTCACCAGCATGTGCTGTCACCTGGGTTTTTGATCGAAGCCATTCTGACTGGTGTAAGATAGAATCTTAGAGTCGTTTTGGTTTGTGTTTCTCTGATAGCTAAGAACATTGAGCATTTCTTTAAGTGCTTCTCAGCCATTGAGATTCCTCTATTGTGAATTCTCAGTTTAGCTCTGTACCCCGTTTTTAACTGGATTATTTGGTTTGTTGATGTTTAATTTCTTAATCTCTTTGTATATTTTGGATATCAGCCCTCTGTCTGAAGTAGGGTTGGTGAAGATCTTTTCTCAGTCTGTGGATTGCCATTTGTTTTATTGGCAGTGTCCTTTAACCTACAGAACTTTCTCAGTTTCATGAGATCCTATTTATTAATTGTTGTTCTCAGAGCCTGTGCTGTTGGTTTGGGAAGTTGTCTTCTATGCCAAAGAATTCCAGGCTTTTCCCCTCTTGATCTTCTAATAAATTTAGAGGCTCTGGTTTTATGCTGAGGTCTTTAATTCACTTGGACTCAAGATTGGTGCAGGGTGATAAATACAGGTCTATTTGCATTTTCCTTTAGAAATTCCATTATGGTGTAAGGTAAAAATTATATACTTATTCTTTCTTGGTTCATTTCTTTATTATGTTTTCCTCTTATTTCTATGTTTCCTTCCAACCTCTTGATCTGAACTATTCCATTTTATAAAATATATATATTCTTGGCTGTCAACTTGACTACATCTGGAATTAACTAAAACCCAAAAGGCTAGACATATATGTGAAGGATTTTTCTCTTCATTAGATCATTTGTAGTGGAAAGGCCCACTTCTCATATGGGTCTTTGAGGTCTGAAAATACACCTTTAATCTGGGCCACACTTTTTTTTTGAAAGCCTGTATAAAAGACATGGAAGAAAGAAGTTTGCTCATTGCTTTCTCTCACTTTCCCTAGCAAGTCCATTCCTTCACTGGCATTACAGGCTACCTCTTCAGAATTCCAGTGTGTCTGAAGACCACCTGAGACATCCACCCTCATGCTCTAAACCGCTTTTGGATTAATGAACCTTCCATTGATAGACAGTCATTGTTGCACTTGCTGGACCACAGCCTGTAAGCCATCCTTCTAACAGTTCCCTTATGCATATAAATATATTTATATATTCATATATATGGGTCAGAAGTTCTCAACCTGTAGTTCCTGACTCACACAGGGGTCACATATTAGATACTCTGCATATCAGATATTTACTTTGTGTTTCATAACAGTAGCAGAAGTACAGTTATGGAGTAGCAACAGTATAATTTTATAGTGGGGTCACCACAACTTGAGGAACTGTATTAAAGGGTCACAGAATTAGGAAGGTTGAAAGCCACTGCTCTAGAGAATCCTGACTAATTCAATGAGCAATCCAATTAAAGATCACACTCAGAATGAAAAAAGGTTAGAGAAAATGTACAAAGGGGTAACTCCTATGCATGTTTAGTGGGAATGGTATCTAGTCCAGCAAACTAAGAAAGTCCGTATGAAATTTTCTCACAAACTTAAAAAAAGGCAACCCTATGGCTCAGCCATGCTCTTCCTCAGTGTGTACCCAACTGACTCTAAGTCAACACTCAACAGAAACACCTGTACACTATGCTCACTGCAGCACTATTCACAGCTGGTAAGTTATGGAATTAGCCTAATTGTAAACAGAGGAATGGATAAAGAAAATGTGATATATACTCACAATGGCATTTTATTCAGCCTCAAAGGAAAAAAAATACATAATTTGCAGGAAAATAGATGCAATCAAAAACTCTCATGTTAAATGAATTAAGTCAGAGGTAAAGTCAAATATTCTGTTTCCTCTCATTTTTGAATCTTGGATTGTATACAGATACATGACATAAAAGTAGAAGTAGAGAGTTCTGGGGAAATAGGGAGGACTAACCAGAAGGAGGAGGAAGAACAAAAGAAAAGGAGCAGCCAATGGGAAGAGATGTTCAAAGTACCTTTATGTTTCTATAAGAATGACCATGTGTGTCCAGAACCATCTAATGAGCATACTTAATACAAATTAAAATCATACAATAAAATGTAGTGGATATATATGTTTGTCGTTAGAATAAAATTGAGGAAACTACAAGGAAAAATGAGATCAGTACTTCACTTTCATTTTATTTTCAGCCCACAAGCAGCAATTGAAACTACAGGGGGTTGGGTAAAATATACACAGAATAAGAATAAGTTTAAAGATATGTAAAATCATAAGCTGTACCATATTTTGACTTACTGAGGGGTAAATTTATAGAACAAGAAATTAAGCAGATTAAAGGATGTATGGACAGAGGACATGTTTGACCCTTTTGCTCATTTCAATGGAGGTTCATTTTAAGTGTGAAAATTTTAAGGTTCACACTTGATGTTTGACTCTGGGATTGGACTAAACAGTGAACAGGACTAGAAGTATCCCTCATTAAATGAATATTGTTTCAATGATTATAATTAGGTCAATGAAGCTGATATCAAAGTGGACCTCATAAATCCAAAGCTAAGTTTTTCAAAGGTTCTCACCCCACAGTCATTTTGTACAGAATTGAAGTTCTAAGGCTTTGGTTTTGTTTGTTTGTTTGTTTGTTTTGTGGTGCTAGGGAGCAACTTGGGACCTTGAGAATTCTAGGCAAGTTCTTTCCCACTCACCTTCATTCGCAGCCTGGAATTTTTTGAAAGAAAAATGTCTCCTTGTGAAGCTCACACTGGTCATCTCCCTGCCTCCACCTCAAGAGTGTTGGACTAACAGGCATGTGCCACTAGGATTTCTGCCAGCTGTTTCCTCTAATGAAACACATAGCATGTCTTTCATTTTCTGATACTATTCAGCTCTTTAGAATCCTGAAAGGTGAATTAAAATTTAGTATTTTTTTCATATTCCTCATAAATATTTTTGTAGGTTGTTCCAACCATCTCAGAGACAGAGTTTACAGTAAGTTCAATACTTTTAGCTTCATAGTAAAAGTATTTTTGACTTCAAAAATATGGAAGTTAAAAGTACTTTGAACTTCAAAAATATGGAAATTATAGAGAAGTCTTATAAGTTAGGAACCCATATTGGTCTTCCAGAAGACCCAGGTTTGATTCCCAGCACCCACACAATGACTCAAAACCATCTATAAGTCCAGTTCCCAGGGATCCAATGCCTTTGTTTGAGCTCCTCAGGCAATAGGCATACATGTCATGTACACACACACAGGCAAAATCAGAATACACATAAAAAAATCAACAAACCAAAAACTATGAAAATAGATCTGGGACTTGGGCTTAACTGGTAGAGTATTTGACATGCATGGCCAAGAACCTGAGTTCCATCCCTACCACTTCATACTCCAGGTGTAGGATGTATGCCTGCAGTCACAGCACTGGGAAGAAATGTGTAAGCAGTAGTATCAGAAATTCAAGATCAACCTTGATTGCATAGCAAATTTGAAAGTAGCCTGGAGCACAATAGACCTTGTTTCAAAATAAAATGGGTATGTTCAAGTCAAAGACACCTTCCAGTTTTCTAGTACTGTTCAGCCTGACTGTGGTATAATCCAAAGTGTTATTTTTTTGGCCATGAATTAATATGCTTATTTTAATTCACACAGAATCTAAAACATAAAAGTATATTTCTTGCTTGAAAATTTTATCTGAAAATTTTTGGTAAAAAAAAATTCATGTTATACTTAATATTGCCAAAATGGACATGAACAACTGAAAAGAAAACAGAATTCTATGTGTTAGTAACAAACTATTGAATACCAATCATGGTGACATACATCTGTAATCTCAGCACTTAAGAAGCTGAGATGGGAGTATTACTGGGAGTTCAAAAGTGAAGCCCTATCTAAGAATTCAAAATGAAATAAAATGTAAAGTACTCTAAATATCACACAAGTGGAACCTTGCTGGGGGAAATTTTCAGACTGATTTATGGAGGCTTGCCTGAGCTTTCAGAATGACAATAAATGGTTTATAAAATACTAGACTTGCAACATTTCATCCTGGAAGAGACTCAGAAATCTGCAGCAGAGTCAATACAAACTCAAAGTCACTGCTGGATGTGGGCCTCCTGCAGAACTATACTCTTCCACAAAGCTGGAGAGGAGAACAGTTCTAAATAGAATTTTTGTGGTGGTTTTTCCTCTCAGCCTTATGCTCCTAGAATAATGACTCATGAGATGCAAAATATATATTTACAAATATCTAGGTCATATAGCTAGGTTCTTCTCTGATCAGCTCATAACTTAATTAACCCATTTATTCTAATCTACATTCTTCCATGTGACTATTACCTGTGCTCATGTACCATGTATCTGTCCTTCTCACATCTTTGCAGGTGACTCTCCCTCACCTAGCTCTACTCCAGAATTCTTTCTGCTTGCCAGATGTCCTGCCTTCTATTCTACCTATCATATAGGCCATAGGTTTTTTAATTGACAGGCAATGCATTCTTACAATACACAAGATATTCTCTCAACATAGAATATGTGGGAAAACTTTATACTTCTCTCCCAACTTCGTTTTTGGTCTGGGGGTATTTTGCTTCAATGGAATATTTGACATGCAGGCTCAGTGGTTCCCTTTTCATATTCTGCTTTAATTATAACACTTACAGTATGCAATCATTTTCTTTACTTATAAATATTCTTTTGAAGAAAATCAAAGCTTTCAGGCTTGGTTGGATTGAGCTGAAACTTGAGGATGGGTGATGCCATCAAACTTTGTTCATCACCCTTCTATTATCTCTCAAATTACAGACAGCCACTCATGACCAGCTTTTCCTCATGTTTCAACTCAGACTAAAGCTGAGAAATCTACAGAGAAACTCTTTTTGGTTTAAGCTCTTGGGTCTACATTGTGTCTATGTCATGGGAGTGATGACGGGCAGGAGTAATTAAAAGCCCACTGAATGTGCCAGGGTTAAAATCGCAGGCTGTCCTCATTAACAGTTTTTACCTAAAGATACTGCCAAAGAATTCTTCCAAGGTCTGAAGAGGACAAAAACTAGGGGAGGGAGACTAATAATTTGAGAACAATTTATAAATATTTTATATTACAAGTATAATTTTGTTTTGATTCACTGATGCTGCCCATAAGAATTCAACTTAGTAAGTAGATGTTCAAATATTGGGTTTTATCAAGTGTGCCTGAGTGTATGCATGAGTGTGTGTTTTAAGGGGGAGGGGGTGTGCTCCCTAAATCCAGAGTAGAAAAAGAAATAGAAAGGAAAAAAATCAGAGCCATTTTGCTAATTGTCTTTTTCCTACTGTTTCCATGGTAACAATGTCTGCCAGACTTCTCTGCCCAGTGACAGTCCAACAATTCACACACTACACCCTTTCAAGTGCAGTGAATGGCCGTGAAAGAGGCCGGACGGCACCATTCAGGAAGCATGTGACATCCACTCAATGCTGCACCTTTCATCCGAAGCTTCCAAATTGCAGTTAATTTAATTCTAAACAAATGGCTAAGGGGTACAAATGAGGATTAGAAGGAAAAGAACATCTTGAGCTGTAATGGGGATGGTTTTTGTACAGAACAATAGAGTACTTTCTTCCGTTGCCAAGAAGGCTGGATGCAAAGATGGACTTTCCCTTGGCTCCCTGGCCTTCAGCCTCAGCACCTCAAGTGAAGCCACAGCAGAGTGCATCTTGGGCAGGAGAAATTACTGTAGGTGCCTGCCCATGTGGAAACATAGTTGATAGGGTATGAACTTAACACATCTGCTATGCAGTAAGACACAGCGTAATTTCTTCACTGATATATGGGCTTTATGAGGTTGTATTTTCTTCATTTTTTACAGTCTTCAAATTTCAGGCTGAGAAAAGCAGAATTTTCTTCTAACAGTATACATGGCATTGTGTTCAGGAGGTCCAAAACAGCAATGTGCTTTCTGTGTTTGAATGTCAGCAAAACAGGACAAAGCTATCTGAAAGAATGAAGGAGTATGGTTTGGCTCTACAAACCACTTCAAAATATTTGGTTGAAGGATTTATGATAACAGTCTGTCATGTTCATGTCATCTCAGAAAACTCTGAAAAAGTCATGCTTAAATTAGTATTTCTATGCTTTTTAAATTGAGGGGCTATATGTTAACCTATGGATTGGCTTTCTATCAGGAAAAAATAGGCTAAAGAAACAACAGTCATGTAACCTTAAAATTTAGCATTCCATGTCACAGATTTGTTTTTAAGTCTATCTCTGTTTGCTCTGTTAGGTTTGGCTTCCTGAGAGACCATTCTCATGTGTGTTTACTAACCCCTGAAAACTAGCCCGGATCAATTTGGTTATTAGCATGTCTTCACCACAGGTGTGCTTTGACTTGTGAATGGATCTGTCACTTATCATCAGTGATCTCAATGTGATGATTATGTAATGTGCTTTTAATCTCAGCAAGTTATCTGAGAAGCACATATGTCTATAGAGAGTTTCAGGGGCTTTCTACTCTGTAGTGCTCTCAGAAGAGCCTCTTTCCTTTAGGTCTGGTTTATCAACTATCAAATAATCTATGAAGAAATGAGGCTTGAAATGTCTCTGGCTTTTGAGTGTGTTGGTTTTTAGGCCTAGGTAAAAACTGCCCCCAACTGTTTAGGCCACTTAAAGGATGCCATAATCAGAATATTTTATGTGTTTGACAAAGTCCATCAAATTCTTTCTTCTACTTCATTTCCTAACAGTTACGATCACTAGTGTATACAAACTACAGTTACTGACATGGTGAAAATACCATTTCTTTCCTGGGGTAGAGCTAGTATCAGACATTTCCTTACAAATAAGCTATGCTCAGGGCTGAGATTTGGGTGGAGAGTCAGTTCTATTATTTCTGAAAGTTTTGATATGCTCATTGAAATTTTGTGAAAAGGGTGGGAACATATGCTTTTTGGGAATTCCTAGGAGCCTGATCCCAAGGCTAAGCCTCTGAAACATCTAGCCACGGCAGAGGCTATTGCCTGTATGTCACACAAGGCCCCAGCAACTCAGAAGTTGTGACATTTGTGTTACCATGGAAGCCCACCTCTGGGTGTTCTTGCCCTTCTTATGAGAAAGAAAATGTAGCAGTAACCACACTTAATGTTTATAAAATCTGTAAAATGGTAGCAGCACTCTAAACAGGGGGAGGGGAGGGAACAAAATCTGTATTAAATGGCTTGAAGTCCTCTGTTGCAGAAGCATCGTGGTGAAGAATATCATTAAAGGAAAGAACTGAAGAAAACTCACAGTCAGGAAACTGAGAGGCCAGATGGGTAACTAAATAGGCTATGTCTACTCATTTGGTTCTCTAAAATATCTCAGGGCTTTTGTTTTTAGGGAAAGAAGATTTTTGAACAGAATTCACATTTAAAATTAAAGACATCACTTTATTTATTTTTCTATTTGTGGGTGGGAGAGCACACACATACCTACATATCAGTGGAGAGGGGGGCTGTAGGTGTAAGAAGCCAACATCCCATGTCTCTTTCCATCACTGTCCACCTTAAGTTTGAAACCAGAGCTGACTAATGGATTAGACTAATTGACCAGGAAGCCACAGCAATCCTCCTGTCTCCACCTACCTAATGCCAGCATACAAACATGTGCCACTGTGCCAACTATTTACTTGGGTGATCTGCATCCACATATAGCTTGTACAACAGGCACTCCACCAACTGAGCTAACTCCTCAATTCCCAGTAGCATTGCCCAGTAGCATTGCTTTGAACATAACAATGTAAAAAGGTACCAGGAAAATGTCATGGCCCATTAGTTAGTGTGTGTAGCATATGTAGACAGTAGTTATTCTTGTTGCTTTCTCTGGTCATAATAAACATTCCAGCCAAAAGCAACTCAAAAAGGAATAGATTGTTTGGTTTATATTGTTAATTTGGTTTCTCTATGTAGGATGAATCCATTTTCAAATACTTTACCTCACATAACTGTATTTGATTTGTCACTCTTGGTTACCCGAGCTTTTATTTTCTATTCAATTTTTTTTCAAACTATTCACATACTTTGCCATTTTAGAAGGAAACATGCAAAGGAAAAAACTGTTGGATTTTTCCACATTGAAGAAATTACTGATGCAACTATTTGTAAAGTAGTGGGAAGTGAGGATTTCACATTGACACATTTACTGTAGTGATGCCTCCTTCCTTTTTAAAGGCATAAATGGAATTCCTTCCTAAACCTGGTTTGTGTAAATAATTCAATTCTCACAATAATCACTTGAATGTGGTTGCTATAAAAGCTCATACCTGACAGGAGAGTAAATATGGCCTCAGCTAACTTTATCTTCCCCAAAATTTTACGAATTCTCTAGATAACAGAATTAGAAGAGGAGGCTGTCCAGACAGAAAGGCAGGCTCTTCTGTTTGCTTGGTGCTTACTGTCCACTGAGTTTAGCACAGTGTGTGCTCTTAAGAACATACTGATATTTTCAATCTTTGGGTCTTTACTTGGGTTTTGAAGCAAATTTATTTTGTTTGTTTATGTGTTTTTCTAAATACATAGGTCTCATTATGTTATCTAACCCTGGATGGCTTGGAATTAGCTACATAGACCACCCTGATCTTGAACTCACAAAGATCTGCCTGAATACTGGGATTATCTATTCACCACCATACCTGGCTTTTATATAATTTTAGAGTAGATAAAACTGCCTTCTCATGCCTGTGTTCTATGACATAGAAATATTTTACTTGGGTTGTATTCTTTAATCTGTATAATGAAAAATAACTTTTTTCTACTTATAATAATCTTAAACAATTTATTTTAAAGAATTTTAAACACATACACACCACATATCACTATATTTCTATATGGCAATGAAAATAAAAATTAGAGTTAAGAATTCATGAAGGAGAAGGAAAAATCAACACCTCCTCAGTTTCAGCTGGGGCCTCCCAAAGGATCCTCTGAAAACAATTAAAATGAGTTTGTAGCTGTTTCGGTCTAGGAGCTGGGTCAATCCTGCTGAGCATCATGCTGGCCTGCTTTGCCTTAGCAGCTAAGCTCATGTGACAGTAAATTCTGGAAGGAAGACGTTGTTACTGAGATTTTTACATTGTAATTTCTTCATGTGCAATGTCCAAAGCTCAGTAGTGTTTCCTTCCTCCATCTGTCCCTTCCTCCCTCCCTTCCTTTCTTCTTTTCTCCCATCCTTTCTTCTTTTTTTTTTATTCTGAGACAAGGTTTTTCTGTGTAACACTGGCTGTCCTGGATCTCGTTCTATAGACCAGGATAATTTTGAAGTCAGAGATTCACCTGCCTCTGCCTCCACAGTGCTGGAATTAAAACATGATCCAACATGCCTAGCTTCAGTGATTTTTAATTGACTTGATTTCACACAACTAAGATTCACAGGAAATATGTATTTAAATTTATTGCACAGACTCTGGGATAGTCATAATTAATATGTGGACAAATTAGATGCAAGGATGTGAAATATATGAAAGTGCTAAAAAGTAGAAGAATTAAGTATTTAAAACTTTAACATGTAGTAACCAGAGCTCTCAGTAGACATAATGCAAAAACTGCACACAGCTAAAGAGAAGAATAGGAAGCAGGAAGATAGATCCAAAAAAATATCCAGACAGGATTTAGAAAGTCATCATGTAGAAACATTTTGAGAAAGGAGGTAGGGCGAGAAGGAAGGACTTATCATATGCTTTTGTGAGGTTATAGAAGAGTGACAAATAGAACTGGGTACAAAAGAGACTTGAAGAGATAAGGGCTAACAGTTCTACAATGTAAATAAAAGGCAAGAGTCAACCAGCTCTACTTTTACACAATGGAATACTACTCAGCAATTAAAAATAAGGAAATAATGAAATTTGCAGGCAAATGGTGGGACCTGGAAATGATCATCCTGAGTGAGATATCCCAAAAGCAGAAAGATGCACATGGTATATACTCACTTATATAGACCTATAAGATAGGATAAACGTACTGAAATCTATACACCTAAAGAAGATAAACAAGAAAGAGAACCTGGAGTAAGAGGATTAATTCTCACTTAGAAAGTCAAATGGGACAGACATTGGATGTAGGAGAAAACAAGCAGCAGGACAAGAGCCTATCACAGAGGGTCTCAGAAAGACTCTTCCTAGCAGGGTATCAAAGCAAATATTAAGAAACATAACCAACTCTTTGGCAGAGTGCAGGAAATCATATGAAAGAAGGGGGAGTTAGTATGACCTGGAGAGGTCAGGAGCTCCGCAAGGTCCAAATATATCAGGGCACAGGGGTCTTTTATGAGACTGTCTCTCCAACCAAGGACCATGTATGGATATAACCTAGAACCCCTGCTTGTATGTAGCAAACGATAGCTCAATACCCAAGTGGGTACCCTAGTAAGGGGAACAGGGACTATTTTGGACATGAACTCAATGGCTGGATCTTCGACATTCCTGCCCCGCCCCCTGAGGGAGGAGCAGCCTTGCTAGGCCACAGAAGAGTACACTGCAGCCAATCCTGAAAAGACCTGATAAGCTAGAGTTAGATGGAAGGGGAGGAGGTCCTCCCCTATCAGTGGACTTGGAAATGTGCAGGGAGGAGATGAGGGAGGGAAGCGGGGGAGAGGGAGGGAATGTGGGAGGGGGCTACAGCTGGGATACAAAGTACATAACCTGTGATTAATATAAAATAAAAGTGAAAAAAAAAAAGAATCAACCAGCTAAAAAAGATATCACAATCCAAACAGAATGGACATCACAGCAGTGACTATGTGAGTAATTAACTTTGAGAAAAGCCTTAGATAAATAAAAATCTGGAAAAAAAATCTTAGAAAAAAAATCTGGTCATTATAGGTACTAGTATGAATTGCTTTATTAAAATATTCTTCTTAAAGAATTTAAGTGAAAATTTTGTTAAATTGATTTAGAAGAAGTATGTAGTATTATACTTTCTAAGATTGATTTTAAATATTAGCTTCTTACAGTTATGTATTATTACATATTGCTAAATCTGAAATTATTACAAATTGTTGGGTACAACTAATGGATATGACACAATCTCTACAGTTCCCCCTCAAGCTCCTGAATGACCCGTCTGCTCTTCCCATTTCTCCCATTCTATTCCAAGCACATCTGCTTCCATTCCACCCTCCCTAAACTAGGAACCATAGCTTCTCATGCAGAAGTGCACCAGCCTACATGTGTCTCAATTACAGTGTTTCCAGTCTGCCATCCATCCTCCAAGCTGCAGATGACTCACTTTTTTTTAAAGGTAGAACTCTGAGGACCCGTGCACAGCCCAAAGCCTTCTAAAAGTCAAAGCATCTCACAAGCAAGCCTTCCTTGAGGCTGAAAGCATGTATCAAGGTAGTTCTTTCTTGTTAACCTTTCTGTCTCCACCACCTATTTAATACATGTGTCTTTCTAATTTTTGTTAATTTTGTTATTTTTGTTAATTTTCATGTGTTTGTCTCCTCTTAACAGATCTTAAGATCTGTTACAAACAGATCGCATGTTTGTATCTATTCCTCCTTTGTCTTGGATAAGTCTACTCTAAATACCAACTTCACGACATCCTCTTTACTCTAAAGAAAAAGTTAGGATTTATTGACCCTTCTGCATGCTGCCTGCAATTCAGCAAGACTTGTTATTAGTTCAGTGGTAAGTTGTTCTACTTTCCCTGCTCACTCCACTGCCATCATTATTCATCACTATGCTCACAATTCTAAAAGAAACCTCATGAAATGTGTTTTTCATAAATGCCTACATAAAAAAGTAAGAAGCAAGCTGCAACAAGATGACTATGAAGGTACCTTTAGTGCAGCCTAGCTTACATCAAGAAAGAGTCAAGCTGAACACAAACACACACGAAAGTCATAGAAAGATGCCATAGCACATTTTCTACCACATTTATAGTCAAAGCATGTCAGTTAACCATTCAATCAAATGAGCTTACAAGCTGGATTAAAATCCCTGCTCCTCTTTGTCACAACTGCACAGCACTGCAGAGCACCTGGAGTCAAATGCTCTTGCCAATCATTTCTTGGAGGGCAGCATGTGCCATGGCGTGAGCATGCTGTATTTCATAAGTGGCATTTTACTCACCCTGCTCTGAGCACCTGGTGAGAGGCAGAGCTGGAAACAAAAACATTCTACAGCTATGTGTGAACTGTTTGCAAACTTTCAGAGATATAAATGGTAACAGAGGTAATTTCTCACCAGATAATTAAGAACTACATAAAGTTTTCAGAAGTTAGACTTCATGTATTTTAATTCTTCTTCCTTTCTTATCATGAATCTATCTATTTATCTATCATCTATCTATCTATTGTCCTTTTACCTGTTTGTCTTTTTTCTGTCTGTCTGCTTATCTATTTGCCTTTGGCTTGGGGACAAGGTGTTACTATGCTGCTTTTGAACTTGCAACCCTTTCGCCACTATACTGTCAGTATGGGGTTTATATATTTATTTTAAAGCACAGGATTCTACATTTGAAGGCTGAAAGAATTCCAGGTTACTTGGATGATTTGTGTGAACATCTTTGGCTTCAGCACAAATGACCTTATTTTCCAGACATGACACTTTCAGTCCCCAGACCTCAGAAAAATCTTAAGATTCCCTCTTGTAGTTCTGATCACAGCATTGACAGGAAGCCCAGGTCTCTCTGAGGGTTAATCAATATCTGAAAATCAGTACTTTTGTTACCTCAAAATCTTCTCTCTTTGAAACTATTTAAAAATCCTTAATCTACATAAAAGTGGACAAAGGGGGGCTATTTTGGGGATCATACACAAATGTATTTATTTTCACAATACAATTTTTCTTAATAAATTTTACCTGTTTTCACTAATATAAAGCAGTTCACTGAGCTCTTATATAATCCAATAATAATATATATGATGATTTATAATGAAAAATTACAGACCAATTGCAGAAGTATTATTTTTTTCTCTGTCAGTTTGATGACAAGACTGCCACTTATGTTAGTGTTTATTGTTTTGTTTTATTGTTTGTTCTAAGCCTGAAAAAAAACGAGAAGCCTGATGCTGTCTGACAGTGAAACAAGTTTTGTTTAATCAAGTTATTTCTTTGACACTTTTTGACCCTAGTGTTTGCTCTGTTTCCTATTCCCCTTCCCCCCCTCCCCACTTACCCTCATCAACCCCTCCTCCTCTGTGCCTGCCCCAGATTCCTTACGTTTGATTCTGCTTTGTGACCTATTCAGCTTAACTAAGGACATTTGGTTTGGGATCCTCCACGTAGCCTGGTAGGGTCACCGGTGGAGTCACAACTGAAAGCAAGGAGGGCTCCCTTTTGGTGATTCAAGATAAATGTGCTTCCTCCTCAGAACGAAATTAGAGAAACTGATGATGAAAGTGTCCTTGGCAGAGATAGAGTGACACCATGTGGAATGAAAGAGAATAGAGCTACTACAGGCACAGCCTTGGACTTCAAAGTAAGTGGCTTTGGGAATTAAGCACTGAAAATATGAGTTAAGAGAAGGAAGGAACAGCTGCAGAATCACAGCAATAAGGGTGGTCTGCCTACTCCTTGGGCATGATGTGCCCCAGCTAAACAGAGAACAAGGCTCCTAGAACTGGCTCTCTGTCTGCCATGCAAAATGAGAGTTGCTACTCAAAGTTGCTTAACAAATGTCTGTAACTGCTTGATCTTCATTTATTCTTTAATTATATTTAATCTTTGCCAAAAAAGAGACTTTATTATGCCCTTTGATGTTTTTCTTTTTTCTCTTTCCCTCTCACATTCTTCCTCGTTCCCCCTTTTTGTCCTTCTTTTTTCCTTTCTTGCCTTTCATCCTTTGCTTTCTTCCCTTTCTCCCACCTTTCATTCATCCCTTTCCTCCTTCCTTCCTTTGTTCTTTCCTCCACAGTCTCCTCTTCCTTCTTCCCTATTTTTCTTTCGCCCTTTCTTCCCCTTCTTCTTTCCTTCCCTCCCTCTCTCCTTTCCTCAAATATGACAATGTTTGTACTCAGCTCTAAATGAAGAATTACAAGCAAACAGAAATTCAAATTTTTGTTTTAACTTAATTGTTAATGCTTGAAAGCCATCTTCCTTTTAAAAATATCTTTAAAACTACATTTAGTGAGTTAAAGAGATGCCTTAGTGGGTAAAAACATGTGCCACCAAGCTGAAAACCTGCGGTCAGTCCCAGCACCTACAACTGGTTTCCACTAGTTGTTCTCTGACCTCCGCACATGCACTATGGCATATGCACACAGTCTTTCACACACACACACATATGCCTAAAATAGAGATTTTTAGAAACTAAGAATCTGTTGAGGAAAGAAAGCACACTGTCATACTGGAGTATCTGAGTTTTTTCCCCCGGGATTGCTCCAGCACCCTTGCAAAATGAGCTCTGGAGACCCACTTTGAGGTCTTATCTGCTTTTCCACAGCTTGGCATGTGATGATCAAGGCAGCAGAGAAACTGAAGACAGATGAAGAGTGGGTATCACACAGGTAGTATGTGAGGAGAAGCTAGATGAAGACACAGGGTTGGCTTTGGGGAAAAAAGGCGATGGTGGACCTGACATAAGACTCTCCATGACTTTCCTTTTCTTTCCATTTCTATTTTCATAGATGTAAAAGCTTCTTCTTATAGCATAGTAGGCAGAAATGGAGAATATTTTTTAAGGATAATAATAAATTGAGGTAGGTGCTTTAAAACCATGATATTTAATTACAATTTGTAAGAAAATTTAAGAAATACTTTATTTGTTCATTTTACATAGTAGAGACATCATGTAAAACAGAAAAAGAAAACTATAATGAAATTTGTTAGCATGACTAAAGTGTTAACAATTATTTAACTTACTAAGTGCCATGTGAAAGGCTCTTCAACATCACACAGACTTGCAAAATTGCATATTCAAGGCTTAACAAGTCATTCAAGGGCAGATGACAAGCAAGGACAGTTAAACTCGGTGGGGCAGACTAACTGCCTCATTTCTGTGAGTAAGTGGCGGCTTGGGGTTCTATTTGGCTGTAAAACACAAGTATCCATTTGTTGTATGCTATGTGCAGGACATATCATTCATACGCACAGCTCAGTGCAAAGTAAGAACTCTTATAACCTTTACATTGAATCTTAGAGGGTCTCTCATCACGTCTGACTTTTGTTGTAGCTGCATACTTGCATTCGTAAGATGTTCTACTAGAGGATTCCATTTATTAAGAGAAAGTAATTAATATTCAGTGAATGTGAAGATTTAAGAGCATGACATTTGATTAATATAAAAGTAAAATTTCATCACTTGCTTTTCAGTTGACAGGACAAACATTTTCTTCATACTTCTGTGCTTTCAGAAATGGGCATGCGTTCAGAATGGGAGCCACAACTGTGAGTGTGCAGGCTCATCATAACAGTGAAAAGTGAGGCATCTCCTTAGAAGGGCAACATTGTAGACACCACTCACTGTAGGGAGGGAGCACAGGCGGTAGTGCTAGTAGTGACTGTCCTTGCTCTGTTTCAAATCTTCAAAACATCTTTTCTGTTTTTGTTTTGTTATTGTTGAGACAGGGTCTCACTATGCCCTGGTTGGCCTCAAACTAGCTTGTATAGCTAAGAAATACTTTGAATTCCTGATCTTCCCGACTCTACTTCCCAAGTGCTGTTTAAGCCAGGATACTCAGCTTCTTGAAACACTGTCTCATTCTGTAGTCCAGCTTTGTCTCCCACTGAACAATCCTATGGCCCTCCTCCCCCATCACACACACACACACACACACACACACACACACACACCACTCTGTTGGCCAGGTTAGCAGTTGGCTCACTTTCCTGCCTGGATCCTTCCAGCCCCCATCTCTGGATGGCTGCACAGTTGTGGCTTCCTGCTTGAGTTAGTGGCAGCTCCCTGAGGTACATTATCTCAGAAAAGTAGTTAGGGCACTCTGTATTCTTTTACATGGACCCTGAAGCTCTTTCTCAGATATTCTGTTGATGGTAATGATAAAATAATTATTAAGGGGGTATAATGTGTGCATGTTTTAGACGGCCAAAGTTGTGTGTTTTTCTGCATAAAATAGTGTTAGATTTATAGGGTTCAATTAGCTGCAGAAGTGGATGTATATGTCCAAATTCTGAGTTGCTTTGAGTGGAGACTCTGTTCTTCCAGCCTTACTCTTAGAAGTGGAAAGACAAAAGTGGATGCATTACTCTGAATATTCTTTTCATTCTATATCCCTACACTCTATATTTCTATATTTATTCCTACTCTGTGGTGAGATCTTTACTTCATCTGTACATCATTTGAACCAGACTGCAGGAACTATTTTTTTTGTTTATTTGATAGATATATTTGTTGAAAATTAATAGCTACAAATATGGATAGGTACACAAAAATACTTTGCCTCAGAGGCATGGTGAAATTAGACTAAACTGCCAAATATACCATGAATTTTAAGCTAACAGGATACACTCTTATATGTATTTATAGCATAAATTCATAGCAGTGGGACCAATGTCTGCTAACCATGTCTGAGTTTCATGTGAAGAGGTAGCTGGTATATACCATCATATCTGCACTGAGATGTATATTTAGAAAGATAATTTTAAAGTAATTTATCATTGAATATAAAAATTGTGAAATCATTCACATTTAAATGCTTAGTGATATCTGATAATTATTAAACACTCTAATTCATTTCTGACAGTTTTCTCCAGTCCTTTTCTTACTGTAACTTGAGAGATAGGTTGAAGCTGAGGTATGGAGAAGCTAGCCAAATAAAAGGACAAGAAGAAGTTTAGCAAATTTCATACAGAAATTAATGTGTCAGACTCCTAATTTTTATTATCACAAATGAATTCTGCTTTTAAATTATTATTATTATGAAATTCTTTATTAATTATACTTTATTCACATTATATACCCCTTTAGTTCCCTCCATCCTCCCGTCCCAATCCATCCATTCCTCCCCTTTCTGCACCCATGTCCCTCCCCAAGACCACTGATAGGGGAAGTCCTCCTTTTCTTCCCTCTAATCCCAGTCTATTAGGTCTCATCAGGAGTGGCTGCATTGTCTTCCTCTGTGGCCTGGTAAGGCTGCTCCCCCCTCAGGGGGAGGTGATCAAAAAGCAGGCCAATCAGTTCATGTTAGAGACAGTCCCTGTTCCCATTATTATGGAATCCACTTGGACACTGAACTGCCATGGGCTACATCTGTGCAGGGGTCCTAGGTTATCTCCATGCATGGTACTCGGTTGGACTATCAGTCTCAGGAAAGACACCTGTGCTCAGAGTATTTGGTTCTGCTGCTCTCCTTGTGGAGTTCCTCGCCTCTCCAGATCTTACTATTTCCCACTCCTTTCATAAGATTCCCTGCACTCTGCCCAAGTGTTGGCCATAAGTCTCAGCATCTACTTTGACAGTCTGCGGGGCAGAGCCTTTCAAAGGCCCTCTGGGGCAGGCTGCTGACTTGTTCCCTGTTTTCTCTTTCTTCTGATGTCCATCCTTTTTGCCCTTCTGGATAGGAACTGGGCATTTTAGCAAGAGTCTTCCCTCTTGATTAGTTTCTTTAGGTGTACAGATTTTAGTAGGTTTACCCTATATTATATGTCTATATGAGTGAGTATATACCATGTGTGTCTTTCTGCTTCTAGGATAGCTCACTCAGGATGATCCTGTCCAGTTCCCACCATTTACCTGCAAAGTTCATGATTTCCTTGGTTTTTTTATTGCTGAGTAATATTCCAGTGTGTAGGATGTACCACGATTTTTGTATCCATTCCTCAGTTGAGGGTCATCTGGGTTGTTTCCAGCTTCTGGATATTACAAATAAAGCTGCTACAAACATGGTTGAGCAAATGTCCTTATTGTGTACTTGAGCCTCTTTTGGATATATGCCTAGGAGTGGTATAGCTAGATCTTGAGGAAGCACTATTCCTAGTTGTCTGAGGAAGCACCAGATTGATTTCCAGGGTGGTTGTACAAGTTTTCATTCCCACCAGCAGTGGAGGAAGATTCCCCTTTCTTCACAACTTCTCCAGGATGTGTTGGCACTTGAGTTTTTAATCTTGGCCATTCTGATGGGTGTAAGGTGAAATCTCAGGGTTGTTTGGCTTTGCATTTCTCTGAGGAGTAAGGATGTTGAGCATTTCTTTAAGTGTTTCTCTGCCATTCTATATTCCTCTATTGAAAATTCTCTGTTTAGCTCTGTACCCATTTTTTAATTGAATTATTTGATTTGTTGCTGTTTAATTTTTGAGTTCTTTTTATGTACTAGATATAAGTCCTCTGTCAGATATAGGGTTGGTGAAGATCCTTTTCCAATCTGTACGCAGTCATTTTGTTCTGACGACAGTGTCCTTTGCTTTACAGAAGCTTTTCAGTTTCATGAGGTCCCATTTATTGATGGTTGCTCTTAGAGCCTGTGATGTTGGTGTTCTGTTCAGGAAGTTGTCTCCTGTGCCAATGAGTTCAAGGCTCTTTCTTCTACAAGATTTAGTATGTCTGGTTTTATATTGAGGTCTTTGATCCACTTGGACTTTAGTTTTGTGCAGGGTGATAAGTATGGATCTATTTGCATTTTTCTACCTGTAGACATCCAGCTAGACCAGCACCATTATTGAAGATGCTCTCTTTTTTCCATTGAATGGTTTTGGCATCTTTGTCAAAATCAGGTGTCCATAAGTGTGTGGATTTATTTCAGGGTCTTCTATTCGATTCCATTGATCCACCAGTCTGTTTCTATGCCAGTACCATGCAGTTTTTAATATCATGGCTCTAGAGTACAGCTTGAGATCAGGGATGGAGATACCTCCAGAAGATATTTTACTGTAGAGGATTGTTTTAGCAATTCTGGGTTTCTTGTTGTTTCATATGAAGTGGAGAATTTTTCTTTCAAGGTCTGTAAAGAATTGGGTTGGTAATTTGATGGGAATTGCATTGAATCTATAGATTGCTTTTGATAAGATGGCCATTTTTAATATATTAATCCTGCCAAGCCATTAGCATGGGAGATCTTTCCATCTTCTGATATCTTCTTCTAATTCTTTCTTCGGAGACTGGAAATGTTTTTCATACAAGTCTTTGACTTGCTTGGTTAGGTTCACTCCAAGGTACTTTATGACATTTGTGGCTATTGTGAAGGGTGTTGTTTCCTAATTTCTTTCTCAGTCCTTTGGTCTTTTGTGTACAGGAGGGCTACTGAT
>CM053761.1:0-19138 GCA_028658305.1 Pachyuromys duprasi
TAAGTGAGTATATACCATATGTTTCTTTCTGCTTTTGGGATACCTCACTCAGGATGATAGTTTCCAGGTCCCACCATTTGCCTGCGAATTTCATGACTTCCTCCTTTTTAATTGCTGAGTAGTATTCCATTGTGTAAAAGTACCACAATTTCTGTATCCATTCCTCAACTGAGGGACATCTGGGTTGTTTCCAGGTTCTGGCTATTACAAGTAAGGCAGCTACGAACATAGTTGAGCAAATGTCCTTGTTGTGTACTTGAGCATCTTTTGGATATATGCCTAAGAGTGGTATAGCTGGGTCTTGAGGAATCACTATCCCCAATTGTCTAAGAAAGCGCCAAATTGATTTCCAGAGTGGTTGTACAAGTTTGCATTCCCACCAGCAATGGAGGAGGGTTCCTCTTTCTTCACAACCTCTCCAGCATGCGCTGTCACTAGAGTTTTTGATCTTAGCTATTCTGGTTGGTGTAAGGTGAAATCTCAGAGTCATTTTGATTTGCATCTCCTTGATGGCTAAGGACGTTGAGCATTTCTTTAAGTGTTTTTCTGCCATTCTATAATCCTCTACAGTCAGTTCTCTCTTTAGCTCCATACCCCACTTTTTAATTGGATTATTTGGTTTCTTGCTTTTTAACTTCTTGAGTTCTTTATATATACTGGATATTAGCCCTCTGTGAGGAGGATATTTTTAAGACATTTTATTTTTATTGTTTTCTGTGCCAAAGGTCAAGAGACAACTTTAGCTAGGCCCGTATTTTTGATCAGTCACAAGAAGGATTTCATTTTTACTCATTAGCGCTTCATATAAACCCATACTTGCCTGTTTTCCCCCTTGAACCACTTTAAAATGAAACAGAGTCAAAACACATGATTCCCAGAGCAGCTAGTCTACCATCATTTATATTGTAGGAGATCCAGCAAAAGTGATTTCCCTCAGGTTTGCTGACTTAGCTCCTTCCTATGTAAAAGAAATAAGGTTTACCTCCAAATATTTCTCCTTTCGTTAAAACAGTGTTTCCCATATTAATAAATTTCTAATTGAATTCAGTTAAGTGTACCTTCTTGCCAAAATACCCTTTAAGGAAAGATTATGAGTAGAAAAAAGGGAAAATAAAGTTGATACATATCACTTAACAGGGATATGCAGTAGAAAAAAAGAGAAAATAAAGTTTATATATGTCACTTAACAGGAGTATGCAGAAATCTTAAGGCATTACTTTTTTAGTTTAAATAAGATCTTATATTGGATACAAATATATATTATATAGAGTTTCCTATACTTTTTATTTGTTGTAAAAATGAAAATGGCATACAGAAAAAATTCTAAACTATTAAAAATTTAGCACAGATGAAGTGAACAAAAGATAATCAATTTATTTACTGGAAAAAGCTTTGCTATACAGGACATTCAGTTGGCAAGATAAACCAAGATAATAATTATCAGCATCCAGTTATTTCCTTAGCAAGGGCGTTCCCTTCACAAATATTGAATGGACAAAATCAAGCATATGCCATGAGGATTCTCCTTTGAGAGATTCATTTGGGATTATCTACAATAAAAAAGTTTTAAAAAAACAACAAACAATAAACTTATAAGAACTTTACTTAAATGCATGTGTCTTTGATAATATATTTGATGTTGGATTGTTAAAATAGTAAAAGAAAAGGCATTTCTTAATTAGTATTTTAGTCATGTTTTCATGGTTATTATTATTATTATTACTATTATTATTAGATAGAAACACTTCACATCATTTAAACCCCAAAGGATAATAAAGGTAGGAATAACTGAACCATTACAGAAATTAGGTTTGACCACATACAACACAAACTTTAACATGGGCAAGAAACACAACATAAGAATCATGTCTTCATATATGCATAGCCATGCAAATAAAGACACTAAATAGATTACAAAAATGTCATAAAATTTTTTAAAAAAATTGTTTAATTGACTCTAACAGTCAAACCATTGAGCTTAAAAGTTCTGTGGCAATAACATTAAAAAGTATTTTCTCTGATTGCCACATAGTCATAGCTATGAACCCAATGATTCCTTCTGTTTCTTCATTACAAGATAAAGATTTGTCAGCACAGTGGTGTCATTTCTCTTATCTTCATAGTTTCCTGATATTTAAAATTATTTCTTTGGAGAGGCAGGTGATCTCTGTGAGTTCAAGGCCAGTCTAGTCAACAGAGTTCCAGGACAGCCAGGGCTATGCAGAGAAACCCTGACACAAACAAATAAACAAACAAACAAAACAAAATAAAAAAATTTAAAGTGACTTTTGTGAAAGAAAAACATACATTCACAATAAGAAGCATCAAATTTACTTCTTAATGGTCTCATTAGATAGTTATGATGAGCAGAGACTGATTGTAAATGGAAGGTAAAATAATAAATTCTCACCAAGTATTGTAGAGCAATTAAACTACAATCTCAGAAATTATCTGGCTTAGCAGGCATTTAAGCTTCAGTTCAGATGTGGCAGATTATTAAATAACTCCTGCTGAGAGGTGTAAAAATACCCTAGAGGGACAAAGCCATGCATTTCAGTATGGAAAAGACCCAGTACATGTAACAGCCTCCTTGCATTCATAATGGAGATCACAAGACAAGTAAGATTTCTATATAAAATCCATGTATGGATACGGAAAAGCTTACATGATGTGAAATACCTCATGCAAACATCTTAAACTCTTGCTTTACACTTTGAAGGTTAATTGTTTGCTTGTTCTCATAAACAGATTGTCATTCCTGAAATATCCCAAATAAAAGAACATATTTCAATACCAATTATCTCACTAATTTATATCTTGAGTAATCAGACAAAAAAGATGTTTTAGTTGAAATCTTTCAGCTATTAAAACTAAAAAAAAAAAAACCAAGCAAACAGGCTACAATATATCAGGAACTATGGTAGTTAAAATGTCACTTAAACAAAGATGAATTTAATTTCAGACAACCCATCTTGGACTATTATTACAGAAAATAAAAATGGTCACTCGGGAACTAGGACACTGATTTTGAAGTAAGGACTTCAGTCAGCATGACTTCAGGCTGGCAGCTTTCTGCTTTATTTGAAAACTTATAATTTTTGCATCCTTAATGCAAAGATTATTTTAAATCACTTTATTAAGAAACAGAAGTTATAAACATTGTGGACTTTACAAATTTATTTATATGTACAGTATCAATTCATTTGTGACATCCTTGGATTGAATGAACAAGATTCTATTCAGAGAAACACACCAATTTTTGGATTGTTTTGCTTGTTTTGCAGTGCAGTGGATGCTACCGTCTCACACAGGTCCAGCAAGCACCCCACTGCTAAACTACACCTTGCTTCTGCCCACTGATTTCTTTGTAAGAAAGTGAATCTTTTGGCTGACTTAAACAATAAAATTGACATTAATCACAGTAGGAAATACACTTGATTTATTCATATCATTATTTGTAATCTGTGCTTGGTTGTTGGAGATTTTATTCAATATAGTATATCAGGGAACATCCACATACTGAGATAATTTAATAGACCAATTGTTCATGCTTATTTAATAGAGAAGGACTTATCTGTACAAGAACTTGTTCTACAGGATGGATAAAGCAAATGTTAAAGACATTTGTGACATCCTTGGATTGAATGAACAGAATTCTATTTAGGGAAACACATGAAACATATCTTTGTAAGTAAATAAAATTTAAAAAGCACTTGTCTCCTCTAAAAGATTGCATAGATTCTATTTATGGACTTTTCTTGAGGATATTTGTTTTTTAGACTCTGACCCTGAAGCTTTTTTAAGTGAAGTTGCTACATTTCAGAGAACTTAAAAGAAATCCTTTAAGAAATAATACCTTAGAAAAATTAAGATTGTTATCCTAGTTCAAAAGTAAAAATATTCCATGACCAATCAATAAAGTTTTAATATATTTTAAATTTAAAACAAAAGATCATAAAATTGTGGGCTCTAAGAATAAATTGTAAATTGTCTATACTTAGAAGACTACCCTAAGATTACATTTTTTAAAAACAAAGCCTTGTAACTATCTAAGGATTAATTTTCCACTTTTAAATATCTCTTTTCTGTAAGTAATATTAACCCTTCTCCTTTAGTCTTGTGGGATCTGTAGTTGCTCTCTGTCATTTGTTCTGTTTCTGAACTTCATTATTATCTCTCTTCTCCCTTAGGCAAATATAAAGTATAATTTCCAAATGACTCTTTTCTTCATTACTTAATAAATTTATATTTTTTGAAGTTTTCAAAATTCATGTTTTCTCCTCCTTTTTTTAAAATTCAGAATTAGATATGGAAAATGTTTATACATCCAAAGTTTTATTCATGTTCCTAAGCACTTAGGCTAAAAGCAATTTATTGCTTCTTTTTATTTTACTATTATGTCTTAATGAAAAGTCCTCAATGAGAAGGCATTTCTGCATACTAATTCATCTATTCAGCTTTGTAATTGTGCTTTGATTAAAAAACAAACAAACAAACCAAAACAGGATCATAAGATAGCTCATCAGGTACAGATGCCTGCCACTAGGCCTGATAATCTGAGGTCAATCCCTGGGATCCACATAGTTGTGAGAGAAAAGCAACTCCTGTAGGGTTTTCTCTGACTTTCCCACACATGCTGTGGACGTGTGTGTGTGTGTGTGTGTGTGTGTGTGGTTACTTTGCTAACTAATCTTGAACATTACTTCTCACATTTGTTTGAAATGTTTAATAAATACCAGTATTTGCACTACTTCTGTAGTTTATATTTTAATGTCAAATGCACCTTCACACTCTTACTAAGAGTCATGCTTTTTGTCTCACCAGTTTTTCACTTTTTACATCCTGACACTATTTTTACAGGTACTCACTTTTATCAGTGTTCTAAATTTATTCATTGAAGGGTCTGTAAATAAATAAATATAAATATGGCTCAGTTTAAACTATTCTAAATGATGTTACCACATAAACACATGGTAGTCTCTTACTGCTTAGTGACTACCACCCACTTTTGTGCTGAAAATGGTTTCTATATCTTCTTGGCAAAGTTCTGCTATAATTAATATTTTAGAGAATTAATATTTCAAAACAAACATTTCCCATTCTATTCAAATAAACAACAAAGATAAAAATAGTTTATAACAGACTTAGCGGTAAATTACATATTGGAAGAAATCAACTTTATACACAAACACAGTGCAGCTATGTCAACAGTGGTTACCCAGAGAAGAGATCCACTTTCAAGTTCCCAACCCAAACACACACCTTGTTCTGAGGCACTTATTCCCTCAGGTACAAAGCCAACTTAGTAACTCTGACACTCCTTGGATTTCAAATTATTCTTAGGAAAGGGGGGACAGGGAAAGAACCAAGGAAGTTGTCTTTAATTGAACTCTAATAAAATTCATACTGTCTCACTAATATTGGCAACAGGCAATAAATGAGGAGAATGTATAGGAACAACGAAGCAATACAGACAGGGACAACTATGCAAGGCTTCTTCTGATTGATTAGGACTTCCATCAGGATCTGTTTTGTGTGTTGCTGTACTTCAACCTGAATTCTTATTTTGGTGACTATTTCAACTATAACTCCAAAATGCATAAGAAATGACACTTGAAAACATTTTTCAGACAAAGAATACAAAATCTTTGGGTTGCTGTGGTAACCATGACTACTATTCAACTAGAACATAATAAACCAAAAAAGTTCCTGCAATGTGCTTTGTGACTGACTGCCGACCTTTGATGGACCACTCCATAAATGTGCCACCCTTTCCACTCCACAAGCTCTGAAATCTCCACTGTTGGTGTCCCACAGTGTTATTCATCATTTCATTAACAGTAAGGACCAGTTTTGTTTTGAAGAGAAGATAAAGATACTGTTACATGAAAAAGTAAAACCTTTGTGGTTTTATGAAAGTTAAGGCTACCTGGCAAGGACAAGGAGTCAGAGTTGGGCACAATTATGTGGGCAGCACTTGAGAACTGAGGAATCCAAGTTAGATCTTACAGCTCAATTAGCTCTTGTCCTTGTTTTCTCAGTAATGCAAAAACTAAATTTTTCTATGAAATTCTATTGCCTGAAATCAAGTCATAAAATTATCCAGCAATATTTGTAAATTAAGTAGGAACATGTCTTATCTCAGTACAATATGACTGTAGGCACCTGAGTTTGTCACAAGTAGACAATGAGCTAAGGTTTATTATTTCTTTTTCTTTTGGCAAGGAAGATTTATTGTAAAAAAAAAAAACAACAACAATGAAACATACACCTTCTACATAAATTAACTAGCCAAGACTACCTTACAACTCTATATGTATATATTTTTGCATTTATTGTGATCTCTTTTAGTGGGAAACCTATAGTTAAGAACCTAAATTTGGAAAAAGTTTTTAAAAATATGTAGTCATTAAATAAGCACACCATTTCTTTCTATCAAATAATTTGACCTTCTTTAACATGATCACACACACACCCAGACACACACAGACACATACACAAACACACAGGAGCAGCACCAATATATCTACTCAACTGCAATTTAAAAAAATTGAAGATACCCTCAAAACTTGATTAATTCACTGAATCATAGCTTTGCCAATTCTTAGATTTACTTAATAAATGTCCAGTGAAATGCTCTAGTTAAAAAAGAAAACTAACAATTAATGAGTTACTGATTAGAAAATAAATGAATAAAGAATATGCATGTAGCAGCAAAACAGTTATTGTCAACATTCTGATGCACCTCATTTGTAATTTTCTGCAAAAGGAAGGGCCATAATCTGGCCAGTTTCAGATTTTAAACTAAAGCAAAACTTTACTTAACTGAGCAAACTATGACTCTTTAAAAATAAATGAATTCTGCTTACAGAAATTATCTTTATAAGCATAAAACATATAGCAAATAAAATATAAAATAAATACCAATGGAAAATATTGGAATCAACTTCTATAGTTGACTTTGGATGATAGGGAAAGATGATTTTACAACATATCTATTTTACATTGTCTTGAATCTTTTATGCTATGGAAGTATCATTTCAGTTTCAAGTGAATGTTGCCATTTGATTGCAGGTTATCTGTGACTCAGAGAAACCATAAATTGTTTGATCACACCACAGTCTATGCATCATTTCATCCTTCTGAACTCTCCTCTTTGAAAATGATGGACTGTACATCTAATATCCAAGAAGAAATCACACGCTAGATCTTAGGCAGTGTCCTCAGTGTCACTACAGAAACCTTCAGCCCAGATACTCATTCATGAGATGAAGACTAGGGGTAAGGAGGCTTGGTGAGACAATGGAGAGGAGCACACTGTGAGCTGGAATGTGGCTGCTCCTTAGGAAGGGCAATGTCCGAACTGAAAATGAGAGAGAAAGCAGTTAGCAAAAACATACTGGTAAACAACCAAGTACACTGTGATGGTCAGACAAATTATTGTCCCATATATTTAAAAACATGAACAGAAATTTTGTGAAGAGAATAGTTTAAATCCAAAGCATGCTAAGAAAAAAAACATAGCTTTTAAAGCAAGGCATAAGAAAGAAGGAAAGAAAGAAAGAAAAAGAAAGAAGAAAGAGAAAGAAAGAAAGAAAGAAAGAGAGAAAGAAAGAAATGATGAAACTTCGAGAACTGATACATGAACTTGTCCCCCAAGCCAAGTATTCAATTTTGCAGTCTCCAATTCTTAGATCTCTGGGTTGGCAGTAAAGCGACATTAGATCCATCCTTTTCAAACTTTAATATGGGCACAAGGCACCAAAAGATCTTGGTAAAGGAGACTTTAACTTAGCATTTTTTATATGCTTGCTGTGGTTTAGATAATGCTGGCCAATGGACCAAGACTTTGGAGTTTAGAAGAGTCTAGAGTTTACTAGTAGCAACTCAAGAAGATAATTCATTTGCTTCTGAAGCCTAGTTTGTCTAACGGTTACTCCACTTTGGCTAATGGTGTGAAAAAAAAAACCTGATAACTTTTATGACATGTTGCATTTGTTAAGTAAATGATGTGGCTTTCTAACTAACATCTAATAGCCTCCAATTGTAATGAACATGGTCTCAGACTATTCAATGTCTTGATGAATACTGTAGTAAAACTATTAGCTCTCCTAGGGTAAACTATGAAACATGTTTGGGTTTTTAGTCTTTAAAATGTGACTAGCAACAGGGAAAGGACAGCATGGGGATTTTTTTTAAATTAGAAAACATGATCTACTTCCCCATATATTGTGAATTTTCATATCATATAATTCACTTCAGTAGGTAGTTTTTGCTATAATATTCAAAGTTATTATTTATTCATTTAAATAGTTTTTAAAGTTATTAATCTATCATTAATAGATTAAAATTTTGTATTAAATAAAAACTTTTGAAGCTTTGTTACTGAAATCATCAACCAGATGTATCTGTTGAACAGTACTATAAAATCATAATTATGTAACTATTTGGCTAAACATTACTTCTTGAACTCTTTGAACCGTTATAAATTTAATTTAAAAGGAAACTGCTGCTCTATACTAATGATTGTTGTATTTTTCCTACTTATTTTTCTTTTTGGTGATGCTTGGAATGGACCCCAGATTTCACACAGTTTGGGCAAGCAGTCTATGACTAAACCCAACTCATGTATTTAAAATGTAGCAAATACAAAATGGTGGAACAAACCAAGAAGACAGTGTATGGTTTAATCAGTTAATGGTAAAAGGAAAAAACAATGTTGGGTCAGATTTTCCTCGACTTTCCCAATAGTTTGTGGTTAAAAAAGTAACAGATTAACAATAAATTATAAAGACTTTCTTCAGACCTTATGGTTTCTTTCTGTAGGTTAGAAATCATTTCTTTATATGGAATTAAAATATAATATAGTACAAATTATATCAAGCAGTATTATGATAGTCACATTATGCAAGAAAGACCTTGTATGATACAGTACTCTTCTTCCTGGAGTGTTTTTGCATGGCTAGCTGAAGAATATGGCAATAGTCTGAGCAGGAGTTATAGTTCAGTTGACACAACATCTTAATGTATCATTCATAATGACTTAAAATTGTTTTCATTATTTAAATTTTCTTATAAAGAAAGTTAAATATTTTTTACCACAGTATCACTATTTTCAGTTTGCATAAAATACAGTAATATCATACTAACCTATAAGAAACATATTCTTGACTGGTAGGTTAATGAACTATTTTTAACATAAACATTTGACACATTATTATTTAGAAATTAACATAAATTCAGCTTTCATTTTGATTGATAAATATCTTTAGAAGACTACTTATTATTCAAACTTTACCACAAATAAGTTAACTTTTCACTGAAAGAGAGATCTTAACAATTCATTATTAATGTTTTTCAGGTATTAAGCTGGACATATCTTCAGGAATTTTGTTATATCTTCAAAAAAGCTTTTTTCCCCCTTTGTCTTCTTCAGGTAAACACAATTAGTAGATGTAAAGATGATAAATATTAAACATTTTTGTATACTTAAATATTCTGTCCAAGGCTACAACATCATTTACTATTAAATAATTATGTATAAAATTTTTCAATAACTTATAATAGAATCAACCAGCAAAAAGTCTAAAATTTTGGATTATATTTATTGAACCATGACATACTGTGCCCTTACATTATATTTCAATATTATTTTGTGGCATTTTCCATTTTCATGCCTTGTACATGACTTGTATAGATGTGGATGAGACTCCAAATAAGAACTTTAATTACTTTAATTAATTCCAAAAAACTAAGTATACAGATGTTGGGCATGGTGGCATGCACCTACAACTAAAGCCGTCTGGGGAGGCTGAGGCAGGAGCTCACCTGAAGCCCCAGCCTTCAAGGAATTCATGATAAGCCTAAACGACACAAGTGAGACTATGTTTCAAAAAATAACACAACTATATGTGGAAAAGCTCTACATTTTAAATATAAGAACACTGTTTATTAAGAAATAAAACACATTAAAAGTTATGTGAGTAAACACATGTGTACAGCCCTGAATTTGATTCCCAGCACTAAAAAAAGTTTCAAAATTACATTAGTATATAAACTGGAGGGAAGGAAACTTTTTTTTTTCAGAATGAGAAACCCAGTGAACACCTGATCTGAAATCACTAAAGATTTCTAGAAAATGTTCTCATGTTTCACTGAATTGAAGGAAACTGAGTCAATATAACTTAAAAAATATTCTTTAAGCAACTGTAGGTAAAATGATTGTTTCATTATCTATGCTCCATGGTGGACAGGGCATGGGGGTTAGCTCACTTGGCTCAATTGTGCTCAAAGTATGTGGCCTTTGACAGTTGTTTCATCTGCCTAAGCCTGGATTTCCTCATTTAGAAGAATAGAATAGCTGCTTAGTCTACAGGGGAATCACAAATGACCAACACATGTAAAAAACTTACCCTTGTCTAGTACCCAGTGTGAGTTCTGTTGGTTGTGTATTGTGTTTCTTGCCCAGAAGTAGTAAGAGAGCAGGGCAGTACTGACTCAGATCCTCTTTCAGCAGAAGCCAGCCAGGATCCAAGCTACCCTGAAGAGGAGTACTTTCAAATCTCTACACATTAATCATTTTTCTTGTGAACTATAATGAGGAAGAGAAGTCTTCTTTGGTTTTGCTACATCTATTTAGACAGAAACTAGGAGTATCTGTAATTTTTTAAAGTGCTTTTCTTTCAAGTAAATCACCCCCAAGGAGACAGGAAGTACCTAAATTCAGTAACCTCAGAAGAGAAGGAATACATTTGCAGGAGTATCCGTAAAGCAGTAGTATTCCAACTCTGCCCAAACAAACTGTGGTCACAAAATAAAGAAGATTTTGGTCACGGATGATAGTGTACAGAAGTGTTAATGCTAACAGCAGACAAGGCAAATATGCTGGGCCCTTCATCACTGAATTCTTCCAATGTCTGTTTTCCTCATTACTTTATAAGTAAACAAAAAAAGAACATAGCCAGCAGAGGCAGCTTTTCAAAATTACACATGTAGGGATGTAAGAGACAGGATTACAAGCCAAAAGTCCAACTCTAAAACTCATTCGCTCACTTCTGTAGTTAGCATTTATGGAACATACATGCTGTATTGACACTACTCCCATGCCACCAAAAGAGGGAGGCTGCTTTGTAGAGTCTAAACTGTGGGTTTGGATGGACCCCAGTTTCCCAATCACTATGCTCTAGAACCCCTCTCAAATCAACTTCAACATTCAATATTCAGTTACTTATATAATTGAAATTATCCAGAACTGGCTTCTGTTACAAATGCCATCAATACATTAGTAAAGAACTTCTCTGAGGGGCTGGAGAGATGGTTTGGTAATTGAGAGCATGTTATTCTTGCAGAGGACCTGGGTTGGATTCCCAGTACCCACATGATGCATAACAACCATCTGCATTCTACTTCCAGGAGATCCAATACCCTCTTCTAGCCTACCCAAGTGCCAAGCATGCATGCTGTGCACATACATATATACAATCAAAACACTCACACATAAAATAAAATAAATAATTCTTTTACAAAATAGAGAACATTTCTGAAATAAATGGTATGTTCAGCCTTCTAAGAGGCATTAATCAGAAGATGGTGTCTACTGACTATTTAACAATGTGCTTTGGTAGCTGGGGATGCAGCTTAGTAGTAGACCCCTTGGCCTAGCTTATGAGAGAGCATAGGTTCAAACTACAACACTGGGGGCAGCATTACACTTACATAGGCAACAGACCACATCACATACTAGCTTTGAATGTATTTCTTCTGTATTGGTGCCTAACCAGCTAAGGCATGACCACATACAGTCTGCTGCTGACAGCTACTCATCTCAGATACATATATGGTCCTATGTTTGTGCTGGTCTTTTCTTGATACAAGCTTTTCTCTTGTAGGAAAAGCTTTTCTCTGATAGGAAAACAAGAGATACATTAATGTATATTAATAAGCAGACCCCAAAGCTCATATTCAGACTCCACAAGCTTGGTACCAGCAGAAACCAGATAAGTAACAATGAAGGACACTATAGAGATGAGCAGCACGATGGATGCTTCTAGGCTGTGGGGAGTCATTCAGGACAGGAGTAACTAGTAACTGTTTTGGAGTGCTTTAAACTGGAATATGACTTGTCAGCAAAATATCCAGTTTAGTGCCTAGTCTAGGGAGTTTTAAACATGCCTTTAAAACACTTCATTTCAGATAAAGAGAAAATATTCACTGCACATATTATTATTATTATTATTATTATTATTATTATTGACAATTTATTTTACTTTGTATCCTGGTCACAGCCCCCTCCCTCCCGGTCCCACCCTTCCTCTCCCTCTTCCTCCTCTATCCCTCCCCTAGTCCACTGATAGAGGAAGTCCTCCTCCCCTACTATCTGACCCTAGCCTATCAGGTCCCATCAGAACTGCCTGGATCCTCCACTTCTGTGGCTGGCTAAGTAGCCCCACCAGGGAGAAGTGATCAAGGAGCAGGCAACCAAGTTCATGTCAGAAACTATCTCTTCTCCCCTTACTAGGCCACCCACTAAGCTGTCTATGGACTATATCTAGGCAGGGGGTCCAGGTCCTCTCTATGCATGGTCTTTGGTTGATGCATCAGTCTCTTCAGTCCCCCTGGGACCAGGTTTTTTGTTTTTGTTTTTTTGTTTTGTTTTGTTTTGTTGGTCTTCTTGTGGGGCTCCTGTCCCCTCCAGATCTTTTTTAATCTCCCCCTTCTTCCATTTGGAATTCAGATTTGAGGTTTTCTTCTTCTTTTTCCTCCTTTTCCTCCCTTTTAAAAAATAGCCTTTGGAGTCAGTTATTTTGTATCAAACTCACTGTCCTTCTGTTGCTGTCCTTCAACTCACTATATAACTCATGGTAGTCTCAAACGAACCTCATACCACAGCCTCCAAAATGTTGGGATTACAGGTATGTACTATCACAAATGGCCTTCTAGACCTTTCAGTTCATTTATAACAATGGGACTGAGCACACATAAAATGGAAACCATATTTATAACGGTGTCCTAGAGTTGGCATTAGATATGTTTCATATCTAATTTCATATATTTCTCCTGTTTGTTTGCCTGATAAGTATACTTGAAGGACAAAAAGATAAAACAAAAGCAAGTCAAATAACTTATCAAGTACAGGTTTGAGATTGGAGGCAATGAAACACGAATACCCAAGTATTTGCTCATGAGGGTGAAATGAAGCAGCCTTTATTTTACTAGCTAGTGGTTGATGACATAGTACTAACTCTTGTGCATGCTCATAGGGAATATGAACTTCAAGTAACAAGGGTGTATTTATGTAGCCAATTCATGAATAAAAACATGCAATAACATATAAAGATGCATAGATGGTTATGATCTTGGGAAGGGAGCTGACATGCAGCTGGTGGGAGAAGGAAAGACCTGTGAATTTACCTGACAGTTGGGTAGTCTTGCCTCCCAGCTAGTTGTGAGCACTGTGGCGGTACGGAGGCAGCAGGCTGCTGACAATCTACAAGAAACTAATAAATTAGACATGTATACAAAGAGACATAAAGGTGTTAGCAACAGTAACTAAATCAGCTGCCCAAGATTTAGTGAGGAATGTGTATTCACTCAGAAATACCTAGATTAAATGTGGTTTGTGTGTGTGTGTTTTCCTTGACTAATGCCAATAGAAAAGACAGAATTTTTCTTAATTAAATAAAATTAGTAGCAAGGTTTTTAAAAGTACGTTATGTCCTATGGCCATTCATATGTGGTGTTTTGATGCCTCTAAAATCAGAGTCTATTAATACAAAAAACCTCACCTTCTGAACTTTAACATGATACTGATTACTTAATTAGCACATAGATATACTGTTACAAGATGAAGTATGTTCAGGTAATAGATTTTTAAAGTCAGGACATATAGTGATATTGTCAACTCACAGATATTTTGAGAAAGCCAAACAATACCTTATTAACAGGACATTAAACAAGAAAATTACATTTACGATTTACTGAAAATTGATTGCCTGTGTTGAAAATAATTGTAAGCAGAAATCTTAGAACGTTCATTATATATTCTTAACATGGACTGATGAATGAAGCAAACCTTATTAATGTCACTCCATTTTGTTTTTATTACTTTAAACTCACACATTATACCTCACACTAGATTAACTAAATTTTATAACTTCTCAGTATGTTAGTCATCAACTCCAAGAAAATAAGTATCTAAACCATCAAAACTCAGTCTGGCACTAGGCTTACAATGTTAGAAACATGCTAGAGGCTGCTTGGAAATGCATACATAATATTTTTGCAAAAAAATTTGAAAAAAGTAAAAATGAGAGTTGGACTTGACAATTATTCTTGAAGCATTTTCTTTGGTGAACAGTTAAGACATGTAAAAATATTAAAGTCAAGACATATCAAATTCTGGATTACAAGCTTGAGGTAAGACTCTATTGACAAATTTAAACAGCTACTAAATTTTGTGTGTGTGTGTTTTTATTTTTGTTTTTTTCGAGATAGGGTTTCTCTGTGTAGCCTTGGCTGTTCTGGACTCACTTTGTAAACCAGGCTGGCCTCAAATTGAGACTGCCTGCCTCAGCCCCTCCCCCCCAAACACCCCCAAGTGCTGGGATTACAGGCCTGCACCACCATGTCTGGCTCAATTACTGAATTTTAATTAGGTCACTAGACATGCAATTTTTAAGTTAACCAGGTGCATGCTACACTCGTTTATGCAAGGACAACAGATAGAAAAATGACTTAGACATGTACTCTGTAATCTTTATGCTTTATATTGTCAGCAGGGATAAATGAAACACTTCTAAGGCAGAGCTTAGTCTTTGTTGAACAGGAGCCCTTAGAATCAATTGGAGTATCAAAATTCTTATTTTTCAAATCTCTTGTATGTCAGAAATAATTTCTCTGCCAATGAAGTCATAACATATCATGCATTGAAAATACCTTTTCTGATAATATTTAGAAAGTGGGTGACCAAGACCACAATGCACTCCCTTAATAAGCTGCCTGATTTGGTAGCTCTTTACATTTATAGTGAACATTATGTTCTCTTTTCTTTTTAATATATATTTTTAATTTTATATGTATGTTTGCCTGTATGTATGTATGTATATGTATTATGTGTGTGCTTGGTACCCATAGAAGTCAGAAGACGGTGTCAGATCCCCCTGGATCTAAAGTTACAGGCAGTTGTGAACCATGTGGGTAGAACTGAATTTAGGTCTTCTTCAAAAGCAACAAATTAAGAAAGCACTGAGCCTTCTCTCCAGTCCTATATCCTCTTTTGAAAATAAATCACTTTGCTGGGCATAGTGAATATATGTCTAATCCCAGGACTTGAGAAGCAGAAGGCAGATGTCTGAGTTCAAGGCCAACTTGTACTACATGGTGAGTTCTAGGCCAGCCAAGGCTGTAAAATGAAACTGTCTAAAAATAAATAAAAGAAGTATAAAAATCACCTCTGGTTATTGTTAGTATTTTACATTTATAACCCTTTAACTAAATGCTACTCTTGAGAGAAAAAACAATCCAAAGGTCCTAAACATAATGTGTTCATGTGAATAAAAGCTACATTGCTCTGATTTCATTGTCTCTAAATTCTCTCCTCTTGGGACACACCTCTAGTTATGTCCACTTTGAGCCAACCTGAACCACAATATTTTAGCATATACTTTGCAAAGTAAAGTAGGTGTGCTGAGAGATAGTAAAGGTCCCTCTCCAGTTTCAGTTTCTGATCTCCCAGCTCTGACTATGATCTTCTAGGCCAGACAGACTCTTGAGGCAACAGTAGCTGAATCTCTCTCTCTAACCTTTAAACATTTAACATTTTTTTCTTTATTATTATTATTTATTACAATTTATTCACTTTGTGTCCCAGCTGTAGCTCCCTCCCTCATCTCCTCTGAGTCCCACTCTCTTTCCCTCTTTACCCACTGTGTCCCTCCCCTAGTCCACTGATAGAGGAGGTACTACTCCCCCACTATCTGACCCTAGCTTATCAGGTCTCTACAGGACTGGCTGTATCCTCTTTCTCTGTGGACTAGCTGGGCTAGTCTTCTGTGAGCCACCTCAGCAGGAGCAGGTGATCAAAAAGCTGGCCACTGAGTCCATGTCAGAGACAGCCTCTACTCCCCTTACTAGGAAACCTACATGGAGACTGAGCTGCCAATGGGCTACATCTGAGTAGAAGGTCTAGGTCCTCTCCATGCATGGTCCTTGATTGATTCATCAGTCTCTGCAGGATGCCCTGAGCCCAGATTTTTTTTGGCTCTGTTAGTCTCCTTGTGGAGCTCCTGTCCCCTCTAGGTCTTTCTATCTCCCCTTCTTCCATAAGATTCCCTGCACTCTGCTCAAAGTTTAGCTGTGAGTCCCAACATCTTCTTCGACACCCTAATGGGTAGAGTCTTTGAGAGGCCCCCTATGGAAGGCTCCTGTTCTGTTCCCTGTCTTCTCCTAGTTCAGATGTCATCCTGTTTGCCCTTTGGAATGAAGATTAAGCCTCTTGTCTAGGGTCCTCCTTATTGTTTAGCTTCTTTACGGCTATAGATTTTAGTATGTTTATCCTGTAAGGGTAAAAAAATTTAACTTGGCCCTAAACACCCTTCTTTGTTCCTGGACTGAGAAGTGCAAACAGTCCCTAACCGTCCCCTAGTCACCACACCTGGGCACAGCCAATCACACTCTGCCCCGTTAGAAAAATCCCTTACCCCTAGACCCCCTCCTGTTTTGCGGTTTTTGCCTTTATAAACTCTGTGATTCTGCTGCTCAGGGCTCTGTACCACCCCCTTGCGTGGGAACTGTGTGTGGAGCCCCAGCATGCCGGCTACTAGTAAAACCTCTTGCTGTTTGCATCAAGTTCTGTTTTGTGGGTTATTGGCATCTATCCCGAGGAACGGAGGGTCTCCCCACCTCGGGAGTCCAACAATCCTATATTATATGGCTAATATCCACTTGTAAGTTAGTATATACTATGTGTGTCTTTCTGCTTCTGGGTTACCTCATTCAGGATGATCTTTCCTAGTTCTATCCATTTGCCTGCAAATTTCATGATTTCCTTGTTTTTAATTGCTGAGTAGTATTCCATTGTGTAAATGTACCACAGTTTCTTTATCCATTCTTCAGTTGAGGGACATCTAGGTTGTTTCCAGATTCTGGCTATTATGAATAAAGCTGCTATTAACATAGCTGAACAAATGTCCTTGTTGTATGGTTGAAACATCTTTTGGATATATATCCAGGAGTGGTATAGCTCGATCTTGACACAGTTGGTGCTGTCATTTTTTTTTTAACCAAGATAGTCTCAATTATTCGAAATCAAATCACTAACTTTATGTTGGAGACTGTTTAGACAATGGGGACAAAAACACAAAGAAGATAAAATATCTGATTGATTGAGAAAAACAGGCACATTACGTGAGCACATACACTAACATGTCATGGAGATGGTGATGAGGAGAAAGATGTTACAGCATCTGGAACTTATTCATTGCTTACCATGTGTCAGGCACTATATTATCTGACTACTCTTCATTTCTATCAGCTACCTCTAGAAAGTATCAAGGTTATATACTAAAAGAATATCATCATACTGATTTGAAGAGAATCAAATACATCAAAAGCACGAAACAATATGCATCATCTAAGAACAGGGATGATTTTGCGTTGCTGGTTTTGGTTTGGTTTGGTTGGTAGGTTGGTTAGTTGGTTTGGTGGCTGGAAACAACAGAGTTCACTGCCATAGAGGAAGAGATCTTGCTTTACAGCTTTCCCTCAGGCTTTTACTACTTTTAGCCTTTTTGATGCAATTTAGAAATTCATCAATTTCCTAAAAACTAATGCCTTAGGGATTGTAGAAACCCAGTGATGGCTTCATGGGATAGCCCTGAATGGAATTAGTTAGGACATTAGGTTTTGGCTCTTCCCTCAGCCCACATGACACTAGCATGTGTGATTTGGGATTTTATGAGTAAAATCTGAGCTGTGGGGCATAGAGCCTGCCAGGATGCAGCTTTAGAAGAGGTTTCCTTCATAACCAGATACTTTGTGAAAAGTACAGAGCAGTTCTCAGTGGTTCACAAGTCTCCTATAGCATGGCTCATTATAGTCTGCTTTCAAAGTGGAAGATCTAATGTAGCTCTGGCTCTTCCATACATATTCCCTTCTCTCAGCACCAGGAGTTACATTCAGTACTGCTCAAGTTTCCATGATAACTATCTGTGTCCTCTGAGTTTCCTTAATAATAAATAAGCCAAGTTCTTCCTATGAGACATGGTGACAACTTCTCTCATTCGCCTCTTATGAACCTCCCCTTCCCTACTCTAAAGGACATGGTCTAGTATGGGGACCCTGAGGTGTTTGAAAATGAAATCATATGTAGTCAGGTATGACTATAGAAAAGTAGCACATCAGAATATCAAAATTCTATGAAAATAACAAAATCTGTATAACATTTAAAACAACTACATTCTACTGCTATTTCATACCAATCTTTCTTTGTTTATAGATGGTGCTAACAAATCATGTTTCTTCTACCCTGTACTTATGGATATATGTTTATATATATACTTATTTACATATGTATATATCCATTATTAATGTGGTTGTTAATATAATTAAGTATATATATATGTGTATTACAATGAAATAGTTTATGCAATTTATTTGTGGTTTGGAGGTTGGACCTAGGGTCTTGTGCATGCATTCTACCATTGAGTTACAACTCTGCTCTTACTTTTTAACGTTTTATGTTAATTACTAATATACTTCACTTTTTTTTTCTTTTTCTTTTTTTTTTTTGTTATCAATCACAGGTTAGGTACTTTGCATCCCATGCGCAGCCCATCCCCCTCACTCCTTCCCACCCTCCCCAACCCTCCCTCATCTCCTCCCCGCCCCCTCCAAGTCCACCAACAGGGGAGGACCTCCTCCCCTTCCATCCAACCCCAGCTCATCCTGTCTCCCCAGGGCTGGCTGCAATGTCCTCCACTGGGATCCAGCCAGTCTGTCACTCCCCGGCTTGTATGGGGGAGGGTCAAAGAGTCAGCCATCAAGTTCAAGACTGAAACAGTCCCTGCTTCCCTCACTAGGCCCTCCAGTCCTACACCAAGCTATCCTGGGTCCCATCTGCACAGGGGTTCCAGGACACATC
>CM053761.1:19638-42627 GCA_028658305.1 Pachyuromys duprasi
ATCCTGTCTCCCCAGGGCTGGCTGCAATGTCCTCCACTGGGATCCAGCCAGTCTGTCACTCCCCGGCTTGTATGGGGGAGGGTCAAAGAGTCAGCCATCAAGTTCAAGACTGAAACAGTCCCTGCTTCCCTCACTAGGCCCTCCAGTCCTACACCAAGCTATCCTGGGTCCCATCTGCACAGGGGTTCCAGGACACATCTACACATTGTCCTTGGTTGTAGAAACTGTCTCATACAAGCCCCCTGTGCCCTGCTCAGTTTAGTCATTGTGGAGCTCTTGTTCTCTCCAAGTTTCACCAACCTCCTCCATTTCTATCATCACTTCTTGCCCTCTGCCAAAGGCTTGATTGCGAGTCTTAATATCTGCTCTAATACATCTTTACGTTGACCCCCCCCAGAGGTCCTCCTTGGCATACTCCTGTCCTGTTGCTTGTTTTCTCCTCCATTCAATGTCCATCCCATTTGTTCATCCAAACGAGCATTGATCATATCCACCCACTTTTTGTATTCTATATTAGCTCCTCTCCTATTTTTATGTATCAAGTCAAAATGTGGTAATTTGACTTTGATATCTTCATTTCATATTGGCAACAATGGGACTAGGTAGAGACACATTTCATAAATTTTGATGGATGATTTTGACCCTTTACAACCAGTTATGAATGCAAAAAAATTGTATGACTAATTCTCTATTTGCCTTAAAAATTTTCAAACAGCTGTTTGTTTGTCAAGATTCAGACATGGTTCAGTACATGAAAATGAAGCTTAGTCTAGCGGGATGAATTGTCTTTTAGCAATCACTACTGTAAACAAGCAGATGAATCCATCCATGTCCTGAAATTTGCCAAAGATAAGGCTCAAGTTGTGGATAAAGTTTAGAAAAACTTGCTTCCTCTGTATAAAAACTGTATTTCCAAATTCTCTCCGACAGATTTAGGTATATATCCTATTGCTTTCACATTTTCTTTCTCCCTGGGCACCTCCCTATTTACGTTGCAAATGCCCATGACTTCTTTAACCCTAACCCTAACCCTTCAGCAATGAAAATTAAAAGGAAAATGATAGGTACCCTTCCCTTCACTGCTCTTCTCATTCCTTTCAAGAAAGTAACCTTTCTGTGGCCCAATTGGTGTCAAACTCATGATCCATCTGTCTCAGCCTCCTGAATACTGGGGTTACAGCTGCTGCCTCTACATCTGGCTTGTCTTTTCATATTTTGAAAATAGCAACTCATGTTCTCAAAATTAGGCATGAAAAAATAGGCAAGAGAAATGGAAGTTCATTATTCAAAGAGCATATATACATTTCGCTAAGACTCTTTGTTATTATCTTTGTTAAATTGGTATACTATTTAAGACAGTTTTAATAATAACTAATAAATACATCTGAACAATTCTTATCATAGAATGATATTGTTGCAATTTCCAAATAGACATAACTTCATACCAAAGATAATACAAACTTTCAATGAATAGTCAATATTTAATAACAGATGACTAAATAACAGTATAAAAACAAGAATATTTATCTATGAGAGCTATTTGATAAAAAGTTGATAGAGTTATGTATTATTTTGATACTCCACAGTCAATGATCAAAGCATAGAGATAACCTCTTTTAAATCTGTATAAAAAGGAAAGCAGAGCCTTTGATGTGTGTTCTAAAGTGTCCCTCTTTTTTTTCCCTCCAAACTTGGACCTGATTTTGATAGACAAAAAAAGAAAGAAACACACAGAATGAAAGTAAAAAAAACAAGAAAAATGAAACATAATGGTGACTTGCAATGTTCAGAAGGTGCTCTGCAAACACAAACTAAACACTGTTCAAACAAGGTTCTCTGAGCCTTATAAAAAGTCAATCAAATAGATTTTATTTCTCTTTGTTTTGCTTTTTTAAAGTAATTTATTTATTTTTATATTAATCACAGGTTATATATTTTGTATCCCAGCCGTAGCCCCCTCCTTCATTCCCTCCCACTCTCCTCATCTTCTCCCTTCCCCCCTCCAAGTCCACTGATAGGGGAGGACCTCACCCCCTTCCATCTGACCCTAGCTTATCGTGTCTCTTCAGGGCTGGCTGCAATGTCCTCTTCTGGGATCTACTTAGGCTGCTCCTCCCTGGGGGGGGGGGCAGTCGACAAGCCAGCCATTGAGTTCATGACTGAAATAGTCCCTGTTCCCCTTACTAGGGTACCCAGTTGGGTACTGAGCTACCATGGGCCACATCGGAGCAGGGGTTATAGTTTGTATCCATACATGGTCCTTGGTTAGAGAAACAGCTTTTAAAACAGGGTCCCATGTTGGTCTTAAGCTGATATCTTCCTGCCTTACCTCCCAAGTAACATGATTATAAGTATGTACTACCACATTCAGATAGATTTAATTTAATTCTATTTAGAATAAGGAAATGAAGCTTGGAAAGGTAGAGGAGTTTATGCTTGATCACTTTTTACGTGGCTTTTATAGAGAACTTTTTATTTTTTATGCTCAGAGGACTAAGGATCAAAGAGTTAAGTGACTTTCTTAGGCTCTGTTAGCGTTTCTATTGCTATGATAAAAGACAATGATCAAGATCATCTTGGGAAGGAAAGGGTTTATTTCATCTTACATCTTGTAATCTATCAAGAGCCAATGCAGAAGCAATGCAGGAGTGGGTTACTGGCTTACTCTCTATGGCTTGCTAATTCAGTCTGCTTTCTTATATAACTCCAGGACCACCTACCAATGGGTGGCATCACACACCATGGGACAGGCCCTCCCATATAAATCACTAATTAAGAAAATGTCACAAAGGCTTGTCTAGGCCAATCTGTTGGGAGCAATTTAACCATTAAGATTCTGTCTTCCCAAATGACTTTAACCTGTGTCAAATTGACATAAAACTAGTTAGCACAGGACCCAAGTAAGTGACAGAGTTAGAGATTAAGCCCAAGTTTCTGACTGCTCTATACTTGTTCTTTCAGTATAATATACATGAAGCCTGATAGGGCCTGAATTATGTCCTCCTAAAGTTGGAGGACATAAATACAACCCTCCTAAATACAGCCCTATTCAGAGGGGCTGGATTAGGGGTTGTATTTAGAAATGATACCTTCAGAGGGATGGTTAGGTTTAAATGATGCTATTGGGTTTGGCTCAACTCCTCTTTGATGCATATCCTTATGCTGGGAAGAGGTCAGAGAGACACAAGAATGCATATAACTCGAGGAATGACCAAATGAGGATTCAGTAAGAGGATAACTATTTGCAAATCAAGAAGGAAGGCTTCAGGAGATGTCTTTGGGTTTCTTGACCTTGAATTTGAGGTTTTGGTTTTTGGTTTTTTTGTTTGTTTGTTTGTGTGTGTTTGTGTGAAAATAAATATAATTTTTTGTTTAATTGCTTGTTTGTAACCACAGTGAAAACAACAACAACAACAAACAACCTAAAACAGAACCTTTGATATGTGTTCTAAAGTAGATGCAATAGTAACACCCACTTTCTGCCAAGAGTAGTTCTTCAGTCCAATAAAACCCCAAATACTCTTAAATTTCTCTACCTTTAAAGTTCTTCAACGATAGAAGTAAAAAAATATATTTTAAGTCAAAAAACTCAAATCCCAACAATATATGCAAAAGAACATACAAATTATAAATGAAAATCTGTACTCATATTTTAGCATTTTGTTAGCAGTCTATACACTAAGAGTAAAATCTACTAAATGAATGTTAGTGGAGACAACTAAACTAATATCAGAATGTAAAATCTGGGAAATTACATTATTAGAAAAATATAATCTTTTATACACTGTACATGGAGATAAGAAGACTGAATCGTTACAACTGCTTACAAACATAGGAGTTTGCTGTTTGTGAATAATACAAAAGCACTCTCCATGTAATCAGAACAGACACTTTTCTGGATACATTCCAGCCCTCAGAAAGGGTCATGTAGTCCTACCATGATAGGCGATGAGCATACTACAAGGCATTTCCTGCCTCTGCCAGTGAAGCTCATGCCACTATTGTTGGCAATCTCTTTACACTGCCTTCTCTATCTTATGCTGCTCAAGTCTCCTTTTCAGCCTGGTATTCAGAGTCTATCAGAAAGAAGTAAGCATTTGTTGTGGTTTGGGTGACAGAGTCTCCAAAAAATTACATATTTAAACCTTTGATCCTCCATTTGTGGTGCTGTTTGGGGAGTTATGGAAGCTTTAGGAAGTGTATTGTTGTGGGTAGGCTTTGAGACTTTACAGCCTAATGCAACTTCCTGTTGGCTTTCTCTGTTTCCTGTGTTGTATTGATATTTGGTCAGTAAACTTCCTGATCCAGCCGCTTGCTGTCTTCCCTTTCTTATCATCATAAACTCTCCCTTTGAGATTGTAAATCAAAATAAATTCTTCTATAAGTTGCTTTTGGCCATGGAATTGTATCATAGCAGCATAAAAGTAACTAATACAGTATGCATTTATCTCTGGTTTGCCAAAGGTTGAATATAGTCCTCAAACACATTAAGGCTGAACTCTGCCACGGAGCCATATACTTAAAGAGACATTGTGTTTGGCTTCCTGCTCTGTGGACCAGTAGCTAAGTGACAAAATATGTAATTTGACTGTTCTGAGCATTATTCTTAATCGATAAGTGGAGACATTAAACAAAAATCTTGCAGAATTCCCATTAAGACCAGGTGAGAGAATGCTTGTGAAAACATGTAGCACAGAGTCCATTGATTAGACAACAGGGCAAAAGAAAGGAAGGTATGGTTATGACTGATGTTTTCCACTTCAAGAAATAAGTAAAGGGACTAACTATAGTGAAGAAACAAAGGTCAAAATAAACAATAAAATAGAATCTATTCCCCAAAGCCTTTGTTCCTATCTTTTTGTTCTTCTGAAATGCCCCTTCTCTTTCCGAGTATTCAGAACTGCCCAGTCTGGAACAGCATTCCTCACCATCTGGAAAGAAACTGTCTAACTTCTTTAAGCTCCACACACATCACCTCCGGCAGCTTTTGTTGGCAACTTTCCTTGCAGAACGTCTAATTAAGGTTGCTTATTTCCCCCTCAGTAGTTTGCATAGACAATTTTCAATGGATGCAAAATATTTACTCCAAAATATTTACTCCACTTCCCTTAAAGCATCTGTGAATTTTTTCTTTATGAGTACTTTGTAAATGTTTGATAAATCCATTCAAGGAAGAAAGAGTTTGTGAATCACGCAGTCCTGCCATCAAAATAGGTTTCTAACCAAAGGAATAAGAAAGAGAGAATGCTATCTAATAAAGATTTTAAGGTTAATGTAGCAATGTTAATTTTTCTTTTTGATAATTGGAGACCTCAAACCGGAAAAATAATTTTAAATTACCATTTAAGATATATCAATAACAACAATACTAAATTATTCCTCACTAAATCTATGAAGTGATTAACAGCGTATTCATGAACTAACAGAAAAAAGTGTCAAGCACACTTCTTAAGTAGTCCTATGGGCTCTCAAATACATCAACTAAAAAAACCAGGAAGTCATGAAGAAAAACTTGAGACAGAAATATTAGAGAAAGAAAAATAAGAGGACATGATAGAAACACATAAATACTAATTACAATCAGTAAAATGTTTTCAAAATCCATTAATGAGTTAATGATACATTGACACTAATAAAAATAGGTGGCTGTGACCATTTGATTGGCCATAATTCACCCTTCATTTATAATCAAACATAGAGTTGACTATCTCATCCCTTTTTGCCAATTGTATCACATGTTCCACAAATGCTTTATTTTCTCTAAAAGTAACCACTGATAAAATGGTAGTATAATTTTCAACTTCTCTGGGGTATAATATGTGAATTTATAGCACCAGACACTCAGTGTTCAACACAGCAAACTCCACTATATCTTCATATCCCTGATAGTTTGAAACAGTTGTTATACATTAAAATCCTTCAGAGTACAAAAGTATAGAACTGTTGAAATATCAAAAAATACAAATATAATTCAGGCAAAAAACAGACTTTTAAAAAGCATCTGGTTCTCCTTAAATGACTATAACATACAAATTCATTGCACTCTGAAAAGTATTAAGTTTATTTGCTAAGCAGAAAAGAAACTTTTCTGATTACAAAAAACAGACTTGCCATATGATATCATGATGTCATATGGCTAGTCAAAAAACACAAAACAATGTTTATAGAAAAATCCAGTTTATGCAAATCTTACAAAGGAGAAATATATAAATTATCTGCACCTTTTGCTTATGGACAATTTAGGAATAAACCATGAGCGTGACAGAAATGGACGATAAAGGGAAAGAGAGCAATTATTTACAGTGGCACCAAGAGGTAAAAGTACACTGTGTTGCCAGATTAAACACCTTTTCATACATGACCCTTTACTTAGAAATCCCCTTCTCAAGAGCAATGCAAACTAGCAGAGTTAACTCAAGATAATAAGGCAGTTAATCCTTGGTAAGCAAAGTTAATTAGCATGTATCAAATCCAGATCATCATTTCATGTCCTAATTCATCATCAAAGACACAGAGAGAAATACACTAAACAAATTATACCCAGGAACTCACTAAAAAGTCCAGTTATAAAGGTAGATCTCAGACAAGAAAAATCCACGAGATACAATTCAATAAAATGTGTTTGATTTTCTTATGTAATAATTCTTGTTTTTAAATCATTAGAGAAAAATCACTCTGGAGAACATTCTGAGAAGTTTGGATGTCCTCTTCTGCAAATCAATGAATCTCAAAGTTAAAGACTTCATCAGTGTCAGCTGCTTTTTGGTTTGGTTTGCTGTAGTGTTCTTTTGTTCTGTTTTTCTTTTTCTTATATTAAGAAAGGAGTTCTTATAATGTGCAATACACGTTAGCATGTAAACAATAACCAAAACTAAATTGTTTCCAAATGTCCTAAGACTTAAATTAAAACAACATTTATAGGAACAGTAATATGTTTAAATAGTATTTTTAAAACTACAATTTTATAAAAGGCATTTACATGTATTTTTAAAAGGAATTTACAATGATAAGCTTCTTGATGTAAAATTATTTTATTTATGGAAATTAGTTCAGGCAAGGAATAAATCTATTAAGGAAAATATGACTCAGCTATGTGTTCATAACCAACTTACCTCTTTTTGCTTTTGATGTCAAGTAGTGCATAAAAAGAGAAAAAAATTATATTTAACTGATTCTAATGTCATTATGTATGGCTTATTCCATAAATACCGACTTAGAGTAAAGGGCTATATCATTGTTCAAAGTATTCTATGAATAGAGGTTTTCCAAAGTATCCTATGAATGGAAGTAAAAACAAACAAACAAAAAACCCAGAAAACTAAAACAAACAGACAAACAAACAAAACCCCAGACTGCTTGGACTGCCAAAGCAGGCATTGAAGACGAACTCAGCAGTGTATTCACTGAGATACCTGTACCAAGGTCTTGGGTAACACAGGACCATAAGAAATACTCGTTCCTATTCTGTATGTCTAATTTCAATCTTCATGACCAAACTTTCCAGAGACTGAGTTTGTATCAGTAGTAAGATACAATCTTAAATGCAATTAAAAACTTGGAATCTATTTAGATTTTAAAAACTGGAAAATGGTGAGCAATAGAACAGCAAACAAGTCCTTAGCATAAGAAAAGTGTGCCCCTTTCAACTAAAAAAAAAAAAAAGATAACAAAATTCCTTCAATTTTTACATTCACTAAAAATAAAAACAGTTAAAATGATAGTACTTTACTAGGTCATTATTCTATAAAATATATGTACATATTTTATATAAATATCTAAATGAAAAATTTAAATTACTATTTAAGAGTAACAGAGAATGTAGCCCATTTTAATAGAATATTTGCTAACTGATGGGATCATATGAGGACAATTCTATAGGCAACTCATGGGAAGGAGATCTGATTTGATTTGATTATTCAAAAAATAAATAAGAAAGTTAGTCTAGTAATGACCAATCAAGACATTTGGCTTTTATGGGTACTTTTCACAAAATTGCTACATTACAAATCTAAATGTGTATCACTGATCTTATTTCAGATACAAGGCGATTACTAAAGGGCAATGAGTCTCATGACTATACCATATCTTTATGACTTTGCCCGTTTGTGCGGTGAGGGCATAGTTTTTCCCACTGAATCTGAAGTTATTGATTTGGCTGGACTGGCTGACCAGTTACTACCAGGGACCTATCTACCTGTGTCTATCCCTCTCCCTTCCCAAAGCTGAGATTAAAGGCATACATGACCATACCTTGTTTTAAAAACCAAAAATCAGATCCTCATGCTTGCCAACTGAGCAATTTTCCAAGCCCAATTTTAAACTTTTTAAGCCAACAAAGAAAAGACTAAAACCAACCATTTGAGTTGTGCTTTTCTTTTTTATCTTACACCTTTCAGACATAGCACATTAAGCCACAAACATCTAAACAAGAACAATAGGTAAATAAAGAGATAGTGTGTGAAAGGGGAACAGTTTTGCTAGAGGAATCCCATAGGGTTTTAGGGGTGCTGTAAAGTCCTTTAGTGACCATAGTGCACTATGGACCTAGTTGAGTAGCGACTCAAGTTGAAATCAGAGGTCACTTTAGGTAGTCTAGCTAAAAATGCTGTGTAACCATATTTTCACTATATTGTTGAAAACCAAATAATAGAAAGTAGCCACAATGGGTCTTCTATAAATATCACAGCTATGCACAATTTGCACCATGCTCATAGGAGACTGTTCCTGTAGCCCCTACCCACTCACTCTGAACTCAGAAGGGACTTTAAATCTAGAGTTAGTGTGTAGAAAGGGTCACTCCCCACTGTAATGCACACCTGTTGTGTTAATAACACTAAAAAGCATTAGTGAATTAGACTGTAAGTCTTTGCATACAATTTAAACTGTAGTTACATTTTAAGCAATAAATGTTCTGAGAAAAATTAAAACCTAACAAACTGTAAGAGTTTATAGTAAATCCAGGAATACTGCTCTTTTTGCCTACATATTCAATTCATAATAAATTAATTTTTTGAGACAAAGACTTGCTATATAACCTAGGATGAACTCTAATTCACTACATAGTCCAGGCTGGCCTTGAACTTGAATCCTCCTGCCTGTTTCCTAAGTGCTGCAAATACACCAACCATGCCTGGCATATATTTTATACTTTCAAAAATCAAGTTTGTTTTACATACTAGGAAATGGATGTTTTCTTTTTTCTATTAAAATAATCCCTTTTCTTGGGAACTATGCTATATAGTACTGAAATAGTTTAGAAACAAGATGCAATTTAATAGCTAAAAAGCTTGCCTAGTATGTGTGAAGTCTTGGGATTGATCCTCAGCACAGCATAAACAAGGCATGGTAGCATACACATGTAATTTCATAACTAAGGTGGCAGAGGCAGGAGGATCAGAAGTTCAAGATCATCCTTCTTGGCTTTATAGTAATTGTAGCCAGTCTAAGCTATGTAAGACACAAAAGAAAAGATAAGAGGAGAGGGGAGAGAAAAAAGGAAAAGTAAAAACAGTTTTTCACAAGGATTCTCCAAATCCAACAATGGAGAAAATAACAAATTCACATAATAACAGCCTCAGTCCTGTTATAATAACCTTAATGATTTCTTCATTGTGAATCTCTTTTATGTACGTAGGCCTAGATATACAGGGGAAACAACTGGTTATTCTAGAGACTGGTTTCCTTTGGTATCAACTATGGCTTTCTCTTAATCTGTTTTTTCAGACAAGAAAAGACCTTTTGAAAGGTACAGTTTGGACAACTCAGCTAAAAGCCATAAAGCCTAAAGGTTTGTTTCAATAAATAGTGTTACAACATGACATGAGAACAAATAGCAGACTACAATCAACAAGTGCCATCTGACTGAAATGAATAGTATAATAATAATATAATAGCATGGAAGAAACTGATGGTCCTTTCCCTATGAAGTATAATAGGGAATGGTACAGCTAGCCAGCAGAACTCTTCTTTGCATGCAAGCTTTTGGAATGAAAGCAATATCAAGGGCAAGTCATTGTATCAATCCCCTAGCACAAAGGATACCACAGAAACTAAAGGTCAGCAATTACCTACAGTTTGGAATAAAGACTGCCTTAAAGGTAGTGAACACAAACAGTTTCCTGTAGTATAAAATGTACAACTGTTTCAATCTCTATTTAAACTAGTGTATTATTATTAGATGGAGGTGGTCACTTCAGTAAATCTAAAACAGAATCTATAACATGGAACAGACTCTAGAAGTGTCCCTTTGGGGCTTTGTGTCACCTGGTTGATAATTCTGTTGTTGTTTTGGTTTGGTTTGGGATTTTTTTGGCCAGGGATGGTGACCTTGAAAGTAGGAACGGTGGGGTCATCGCCTGAGATTTCCTGAACCTTACATATGTCACAGCATATCTTTCCTTCCTTATTGCCCGTCTAGACAGTCTCATCCTAGGGGCCTTGATTTTCAACACCATATGGACAGTTATGCAAATATTTAATGTATTTAGGAGAGCAATATTATAAATCAGAGAAAAACAATGAAGAATCAATATACAGGAGCAAATAAATAGTCCAACAGTTCAATTTAAAAGACAAACTATGTACAATCTTAATTCCTATTTAAAAAATTAGAAATTAGTTATAAAAAGTTACAACTAGCTGGGTTTGGTATTCCCAGAACTCCAGAAGCACAGGCAGGTAGATCTCTATGGTTTTGAAGCTAGCCTGGTATACAAAGTGTGTTATGCCAGAAAAATATAGTGAAAAACAAAAGATACATTTACATTCAGAAATTCTATTAATCAAAACTACTGGAAGCAAGGTCTTGAACTGTATGCAATACTACTAGAGAGTCTGCACAAGGCTGGTTCAAATCAAAACGTGCTTGATTTGACACTACATTTCAAAGACTGAGAAACAGAAACAGCAGAATTTCCTATTGAAATGCTATTATGACTATAGTAAATAAAATATACTGTTAAAGTTAAGAAAAGTTACTTTTTATTTTTCTAATGTGCCTACTACAGAATTTAAAATATGTGCTGCTAATTTTTTAGTTAAATTTTTATTTTTTTATTAATTATAGTTTATTCACTTTGTATCCCAGCTGTAGCCCCTCCCCCTTCCCCTCCCAACCCCACCCTCCCTCTCTCATCTCCTCCTATGCTCCTTATGTGCTGCTAACTTTAATAGCTCTAGTCCAAAGTTATACTGTCTGACGACAATAATTTTTGTCATCTGCGAAGAATTACTCCAAATTTACACAAGGAAATATTTCAAGGTTTTTTCAAGATTTTCCCCCTGTTATATAGTTTCTTGTGGCTGAAAATAAAGAAAATGATGGATTGATAAAATAGAGGGAAATATAATGTGGAAAATTTATATATATATATATATATATATATATATATATATGTATCTTTATGTGTGATTGCTTGCATATATATATAGAATAATTCTAGAAAGTTACAAAAGTTGGATGGGTACAGGTATGACAGAGGTCTACTTTCTTGCCAAGTAGCTTTTAATGCATCATCTATATTAAGCCACATCTGAAATACACTATATTATATACCTGAATAATTAGATGGGCAGCTAACAAACTTGAGATATTATACACAATTTGTACCCTTATTATTCAACACAGTGAGTACCCAATGGGTGACTGGTACTGCGTTCTAGGTTATGTGATCCTGAGATCCAAAGACCAAAGAAGTTCACATCATCCATAGGGAGCTTACAAAAGAAATCAGGCTACTATGGGCACAAAGGACAAAGTTGCTGGTTCTCCCCAAAGGAGATGATATCAGAAAAGATTTTAGAATGTTTACACTTACATATATGATGGTAAAACTGATTCATATGATGCACACAGTTTACACCCTTTATAAGAAAATAAAGAGATAGAAATCTTAGAATTCCAAAATATTTTTTATTGTGTATGTGTGTGGTATTCATATATGTGCGTGGGATAGACTCACCAGTACATGTGTTTGTGCAGTAGTTAACATTGGGTGTGTGTCTTCCTCAATCACATTTCAAATTTTAGGGAAAGAGAGGTGGATACAGGTTCTTAATGCCAACATCTGCACCCACAACTTCTTGCTATTTATATCTGCACTCCTATCGTTTCATCGCACACATCTGCATATCTACTTTCTCATTACACACATCTGCATCTTTTCCCTTCTTTCTACTATATCCCTAGTTCCTCCTTATTAAAGTCGAGGCACCTTTATAGCCAGTTCTGTGTCTCTTATGGGAAAATTTCTGTAATATTTCTAGTTTTTTTAATAACAGGAATCATTTGTTTGCCTATCTCCCTTACCATATTTTGATTTTCATGACGAACAATGGTAATGACTGTTTTAAATACTACCATACATGAAAAGCCAAGAAAAGTGCCTGACACATGCCAGATAATTTTGTTAAATTTTGAAGAATGAGTGAGCAAATAGGTTAATAAAAGAAATATGGTTTGGGCATAAGTTTAATAAAAAAGTTTGCAACACAACAGAAAAAAATGGGCTAATTGTTTGAACATAGTGAAATGTAAAAGACATTTTCAGTGTAAAACTGTGAGTGTGTTGACTTCAGATCTAAAGCAGTGGCTGCATGGCTAAGGGTAATGTGTTTTGGTGAGCTGATTTTCAAATCAGCAAAATCCAAAATATTACAGAACAAAAATCAGATTTCAGAACAATGTCATTCTCTCACATTAGCTCAGAAATGCTGTCACAGACAGAGTAAGACAGGATGAGGGAGGGACAGAGCAATGAGGACAATCAAAATAATATAAAAAAGCAAAGCAATATAAAGACCAAACTGCTTAGGGTATTAATTCTAAAGCAAAGTGAAAGATTAATTTTTAAATTTGAAATTTGTTGTTCATCTTGTAAAAAGTACTGCAAAATCAAGTATTTAAAACAAAAGCAATCTTTTGTAAAATGTGTTAACTTCTTATATATTCTGGCAGGCTGATTTTTTTAAATGATTGGATGGTAAGATAGTTGATATTATTTAGGCCTAATTAGTAGTTAGGGCATTGATATGAAATAATTGGCAACATATGAAGATGTACAATCTGCTGTCTGATTATAAACTCCTTTGTCACAACAGAATATATTTTGATTCAATCTCATCAATTGGGAATCATTTCTCAGCTTAGCTGATAACAGACCTTGGGGAGCACAGAGAGTATATTCATAATGCCAAGAACAAGAAATTAAGAGGCTGGAGAGAAGGACTCCACAGTTAATATCAGTTGCTGCTCCTGAAAGAAGATCTGGATTTGATTCCCAGCAACCATATGGCAAGCTCACCACAGTCTGTAAATCCTATTCCAGGAAATCTGACACCCTATTCTTTTTTTTTTTTACATTTTTAAAATTCATTTTTATATTAATTATAGTTTATTCCCTTTGTATCCCAGCTATAGCCCCCTCCCTCATCTCCTTCCATACCCCTCTCCAAGTCCACTGATAGGGGAGGTCCTCCTCCCCTTCTATCTGACCCTAGCCTATCAGGTCTCATCAGAACTGGCTACATTGTCTTCCTCTGTGGCCTGGCAAGGCTGTTCCCCATCAGGGGGAGGTGGTCAAACAGCTAGCCACTGAGTTCATGTCAGAGACAGTTCCTGTTCCCATTACTAGGGAACACACTTGGATACTGAGCTGCCATGGGCTATGTCTGAGCAGGGGTTCTAGTTAATTTCCATGTTAAGTTACTCCTTGGTTGGAGTATCAGTCTCAGAAAAGACCCCTGGGCCCAGATATTTTGGTTCTGTTGCTCTCCTTGTGGAGCTCCTGTCCTCTCCAGGTCTTATTGTCTCCCCCTTCTTTCATAAGATTCCCTGCACTCTGCCCAAAGTTTGGTTATGAGTCTCAGCATCTGCTTTGATACACTGCTGGGTAGAGTTTTTCAGAGGCTCTCTGTGGTAGGCTCCTGTCCTGTTTCGTTTGTTCCTTCATCCAACGTCCATTCTGTTTGTCTTTCTGAAAAAGGACTGATCGTCTTACCCAGGGTCCTCATTCTTGCTTGGTTTCTTTAGATGTACAGATTAGTGTAGATTTTATCCTATATTATATGTCTAGTGTCCACTTATAAGTGAGTATATACCATGTGTGTCTTTCTGCTTCTGGGATACCTCACTCAGGATGATCTTTTCTATATCCCACCATTTGCCTGCAAATTTCATGATTTCCTTGTTTTTAATTGCTGAGCAGTATTCCATTGTGTAAATGTACCACAATTTCTGTATCCATTCCTCCGTTGAGGGACAACTGGGTTGTTTCCAGATTCTGGCTATTATGAATAAACCTGTTATGAACATGGTTGAGTAAATGTCCTTGTTGTATATTTGAGTAGCTGACACCCTATTCTAACCTCCTCTGCATACATATGGTGGATTTAGATATATGCAAACAAAACACCTATACACATAAAATCAAAACAAACAAGCAAAAAACAAAACAAAACAAACAAACAAAAAAACAACCCAGAAAGTCAACTGCCACTATGAGAAGCTATGAGATTTCAGGAGCGGATTTGGTTAAAGCTCAACCAGAGTCACAGGCAAGGCCAGAATTCTTCCCCAAAACAGAAAAATAAATTTCTTTATCTGTTTATTAAAATAAAATGTTAAATATGTATTTTACAAAGTGATTAGCAAGCATTTTTAAAGTAGGGGACTGTTCCTAAAAAATGATAAATATATATTGCTATCAGAAACTTTATAATAGTCAATAATTAATACTAAAACCATGAATAAAAACTAAATAAATGTCTCAAACAATAATTCACATTAATAAAATTAAGATATACTGTTAATAAAGTTTATATTTCTGGAAATTATACTTGGTGTGTATGATTAATTAATTTCTACAGTAATTCTCCTAGCCAGAATATTTTAGAAAATATTGATTTGATAAGAATTTATTAAGGCTGGAACTGGTTTATTTGGGGGCAAGGTAGATAGCTGCTCTTCCAGCCAGGATTTCATCCCTTGCAGTACACAAGCATCTGTAACTAGAGTAACAGGAGATCTTACCCCTTCTTCTAGCTTCAAGGCCTACACTAGGCATGCATGGAGTACACAGACATATATGCAAGTGAAACATTCATACACATAAATAAGAAATTATTAATAAATAAACAAAGTGGTTAGTTTCATAATATATAATAGAAGTTATTCCTCAGTTTATTACAGTTTACTTTCTTTCTCCACCCTCTCTCTCCCTCCTCCTCTCATTTTTTCCCCCTGAGTCAGTGTTTCTCTGTGTAACATCCCTAGCTGTCCTGGAAATCACTTTGTAGACCAGGCTGGCTTCAAAATCACAGAGATCCAACTGCCTCTGCCTCCCCATCTCTCACATTTTAATTTCAAATAAATAGCTAGAAATACAGAAAATGTTAAGTTACCATGAAAACTTTTAGAACTAATGATGATTCTGAACTCCATGGTATTTATAGCTTCAATTATGTGTATAGTACTCATATCTAATGATATTTTCTATTTTCTCAGAACTAAAGAATTTAAGACCATGTAATGGTACTTTCACCAATGTATGCTAAGTATATTAAAGCTGAAGATATTACTGAGTATATAAAGTATTAGAGATTGGAATGTGTGAACAGTTTCATAGGGCAAATAGAATAATAAAACTTTTCTAAAGCAACACCAAAATGGAGCAAAAATCATAACAATATTCAACTTTTAACCCATCATCTTACTTCTGAACCCAAGACCAAAAAGATGAGAAGTTGAAAGCATGAAGCTATGCCAAGGAGCATCCTACATACACAAGATAATGGATAAAAGTGGAAAGAATGATGGATGTGATGATAGAATATGAAATAAAAAGTGTACAAGGGAATGGAGAAATGGCTCAGCGGTTAAGAGTGCACACTGCTCTTTCAGAATACCTAAGTTCAGTTCCCAGCATTCATGTTGGGAGGCTCACAACCATCAGTAACTCTAGCTGCAGGGATCCAGTGTCCTGTTCTGACCTCTAAGGCATATCCACTCAGGTGCACACATACACAATTTTAAAATAATAAAAATAAATCTTGAAAGACACAATAATTAATATTAAAAGTAAAACTAAGTATCAACATAGAAAGTTTATGAGATGATCTTAATAGCTTCTACAATGTAACTATAATGATATAAATACATATTAATGGGCATAAGGCACAAACAGCCAGACAATAATGAAAATAATTGCTGTTAATATTCATTAACATTAAATTTTATTAGTATGTTGGCTAATTCTTAAATATAATAGTTATTATTTATATCAGTTATTTTCTATTAAGGCAGTACTACTAAGTCCATTTGAAAAGCTAGAAAGATTTTTATGAGGGTACCCACATTAGGTACCCTGATAAATCATCACCACTTTGGCGGCTCAAAGAATACTCAGGTGCTTTCTAAAAGGGTCCAAAATAATAGAAAGCAGGTTATGAAAAATACTCAGAAGAGTAATTACTTATTTGTGTTTGTTTGTGTATAGGTGTGTATATGTGGATGTGTGTATAGATATGCATGTGTATATAGGTATGTACATGTGTATATGTGTGTAACTTATACATGAGTGCATGAATTCTCGCTATTATGCCATTTTAAATCATTACTTATTGCCTCAAAAATTCTTAAAAATTAAAAATGTACTGTACAATATAAGATTGAATTTTTAAATTTTTGTATTAAGTTTATTTATTTTTATGTATATTTTGCCTGCATATATGTATGTGAACCATGTGCCTGCTTGGTGTTCATGGGAGAAGAGGGTGTCTGGTCCCTTGGATCTGGAGTTACAGATGGTTATAAACTAACTACTGTGTGGATGCTGGGAAATGAAACCAGGTTCTCTGCAAGACCAACTTAACCACTGAATCATCTCTCCAGTCTTCTAGACCACATATTTAATCCTAATCAGTATGCAGCATAAATCAGAACAGAAAATAGAGATCCAAAGGCTGGGGTTTCAAAGAGGAATGAAGATAAATTTGAAGTTTAAAAAATTTTTAAATGAAATTTGACAAAGTTGGCAGTCTCAGAGGCTAGGTGGAGGAACAAGTACAGAAAGCCGGGTAGAATCATTAGGAAGTGGTAGGGCTATGACAATATGTAGAACCATCTTTGTCTGACAGCACAGCTGACAGGCATGAATACAGACCTAGCCTAGAGTTGCCACATATCCAAATGTCTTTCAAAAGAGGTCAGAAATACAGATGTTCATGTGAAATTTCTGATCTTGTAGCTGCTAGCAACTATTTTAGCTCAGTCCAAGTTTATATTTTCTGCAAAAGACAAGTAATGGTTGTCCTTGTGCTTATTTTGTTTCATGGACTTGTTTTCTGCCTCTGATCTGTGTGGGGACTTCACAAGGGACAGCCTGTACTTACTGGATGAGGCATAAACCACATTTTTATTTAAGAAAAGGTACAAAACTGTAAAACTAAAGCAAACTGTGGCAAACTGACAAGCATCAAAGAAGTGTCACTACAGGAACATGATATGAAAACCCGAATGTTCCCAAGGAGTAGAACCATCAAGGATTTGGGCATTCTGAGTCACTACACCAAAGAAATTATCCCTAGAAGCTTGTTATAAATGTGACTCCATCTGCTGAAATTACATTGAAAATGTTAAGAGGGAACAAAAACTAAGATGGGACAGCTATGAACTACAGAACTGTAGTCAGATGTGCACATGTCCTGTGTTGTACCTGCTGCTCACTTCTTGCCTATCCCATTCTTCCAACCCTCCTCTCCTTCCTGGAAAGAGCTCCTGGAGAATCCTGAGACATGCCTGGTATCTGACTGTGGATGGAGAAAACAGGAAGGTAACCGGAAAGGAGCTTTCAGTGGTGGAAGTCCCGTGTCAACACAGTTCAACTTGCAGGATGGACTAGGGAGAGGAGAGCTGTCTATTCACTGTCATTTGCATCACATGCACCCAAGGAAAAAGTGTTTACCTGGTGGAGCCACGGTTAACCTTTTTTCCTTGCTGAGCCGATGCCCTTGGATGAGTTCACTCATGGAAGGGGAACCCTTCAGAAGAAATGATTCTGTGGAGGTGGGATCAGGGGGAACGCTTAATAAACTCTGTAGGTAGGAAGCCCCTGAAGTCCTGGGACGGCTCTGATCACAAAGGGAAGGTGAAAATTGTCTTGCAGGAGATCCAAGAAAAATACATATAGGAAACAAAAAAGTTTTACTTTAATTACCTTTCAACACCTCACCAGTGACAACATTATTTATATCGGCATTTAATCATCTATTAAATATGAAAATCAATACTTTTTGTAATTCTTTACTTTCCATATCAGGTTAACAACTCTTTCTGGAAACTACTCTGAATACTGAAATAGAAATTTATTATAGACAGTTTGAACCACAGATAGAAAATATATGTATTATTTGATTCTTAAATGAAAGCTCCTTAAAAGAACAACTTCAACTATATTAACTGAAAACAGGGCAAGTAACTCAACAGCCAGTACGTAATAAAAGATCACAAAGCTACATCACTAAAATCCTTAAAAGTGGTTTTTGAGCAATATTAACATGACCAGTGAAAAAAGGCACAAAAACTTTAAAGAAAAGAACTATACGTATTCTATTGCATTTTATGAAATATAAACACAACCTTTCAGTTAGTCATCAGTTTTAGTCTTATGGACAAGCGTTCCCCTAAGAGAACAAACTCATATCTTTGCCCCATGACAGGAAAAAAAAAAAAAGACAAATGGCATCATTTCCAGAGAGATGGCCCATGTTCACAGAGCTTCGTTTTTAATATCCACTTTATCTACCCATTTTTAGGTTGGAGGCTAGGGAGATATAGATTTACACACACAAACAGCAGCAAAAACATTAACAGACACTTGAAAATTATGTTATGTTATATGTGGATGGGGTGGCAGAAAGACCAGCATTAGCAAGGGCCATTAGCAGCTTTCATTTTTTCTTTTCCTTCTCTTTCTCCGTACTACACAACCTTAGCACATAAATTTTTGCAGTCAACTAAAACCTGGCCACTGTATCACACTATGACAATAGCTGCATGCATACCTTTTCCTCTGAGTGCCACTGCTGACCCGAATGGTGGGTATCTGTGGGCCCTGACTATGCAGGAGGTAAGTGTCTATGGTAGGCACGGTGGCTGGCGCCTCCCCACTTACTTTAGGGCTGCCGATCTTGCTCTTTCCAAGTTTGCCTTTGCTGCGTCGGGACTGTTCATGGTCAAACTCTAAGTCCTCCAGCCTCTGTGTCAGGGCGAGCTTTTGCTGGATAGCCATTCGCAATAAAGTGTTTAGAGTCTTCTTCTCATCCTCTGCAGCTGCTAACTGTCTCTGCATCTCATCCAGCTGTGTGACATATTCATCACATCTGGAACCAAAGCAGAAAGAGGTGAGGAAGAAATCTGGATAGAGCTAAGCTGGAACTTAACTAGAAAGGTATTCCTCTCTTACACGCAGCCCTGATATTGATGTCCACTGTAGTCTCAAAACTTTATTATACAATAATGTTAGAATGATTATGTACCAGTATTACAACATTATTTGAGTGTCATCAGGGACATCTACAAAAAAGGGAAGCATAGTCATCTACAGGGTTTGTTACTAGTGGATTCAGGCATCCACTGGGGGAGGTGTCTTGAGATATATTCCCCATAAATAAAGGGAACTATTATAATAAATCAGACTGGAATTTAGAGCACTGATCTTCCTAAGAGTAGAATGGAAATACTCAATAATATAGACAACTGGAAACAACAGACCATGTTCAGTAATTGGTGGTCCTGCTTCACAATGAACTTCATAAGCAGCATAAATATCAAAAACAGTTATTATAGAGGCTGTTTTGTGGTGATAATACAATTTCACATAATATCTGCCACTACTTTAGGTATATTATAATTACTGTCTTTATTGTATGATATTGTATCCTTTGTAAAAATTTTGTTACATGTTATACCTACAGTATATATGCTACATCAAAATAATAATAATAAAATAATAAACAGTTCCTCCTTTATCTGTATTTACAGGCTTTGTTTTAAATGGCAGAAATGTTTTCCATATGGCCAATTTCTCCCAAGTAAAAAAACAAAATTTCAATGAGTTTTCAACCAAATAATAAAGCGGTGAGTTGTTAAAAAAAAAATCAAGATTTTTAAAAGTCTGGTTCAGGTACAGCAGGTCATTGGGAACGTCTTTGTCCAGCTTCATATTTCTGCTAAAGCACAAAGACAAGCTCTGTGTTATTTCCCCACTAAAATTAAAACCTGAGTTCATCCACATACAACTGCATGAAGTAGGGTAAGGAAAAAAACTCACACTGAATTTCTACTGAGTTTAAGATATTAGTAAGTTATTCTTGTACTAGCGGATAGCTGATTAGCTCAGAGAATTATCCAAAATATATTGTACAAACTGAAATTAGCACAAGTTAGAGGTGTTATACAGAAAAAAAACAGGAACTATAATTAAAATAGGTTATGTTCAGGGGTACCCATTTCCCTTAACCTTAAATGTCAAGACTATGGGGCTATGTAGATCCTGAGAAAAATCAGAGGTTACTTAAAAACAAAATGAATTCCAGGACCTTGAGTTAATTCTTTTTGGTAACATAAAAACATTTTTAAAATATAAAGTTAGACAATTACTACACTTGAAAGAAATAAGTATCTGTGAAAATGGGCTGTGAGAGAGTAATAACTAAAACACGAGCTAAACCCAGCACTTAATGTCTCTTCAAATTTCTTTCTCAAATAGAAAATGTGATCTCTCAATTCTGAACTTGTAATCCTGATTTCTTGTATCAAAAACGGGGACCTTGTCTCCCTTTCCAGTCTTTGTCCTGCCCTCATATATTCTAAATGCCACTGAATTTTGTGGGAATTCCAGAGTCAATTTCTGCCAGAGCCTCTGCAGCCCCATGATCTAAGGTTCCTCTTTGCCCTATCTGTGAGATTCAGTCACAAGTGACCTTGACTCTAAAAACACATTTCTAATCTTATTTCTAATCAGTGAGATAGCTCATCATTTTCTTCATGCAAACCAAATACATTCATTCATGAGTTTCAGGGGCACTCTTCCCATGTGAAATAGTCACTTTTAGGGAGAAAAGTTACCTTGTTGCAAACATTGCTCTCAGGGATGAGAAAGTTGCAGCATCTTCTTTCAAAGCCTTCAACTCATTCCTTAGTTTGGTCATTGTTTCAGTCACCATGGCCTTCTCATTTTCATATTTGTTCTTCAGATTAGCTAAAGCCACCTCAGCTGTCTGAAGCATAAAACCATAGTGCTTACCACCTCACACCAGAAAAACCTGTCCCACATATTTCTTTACACCAAAATGAATGAAAACAAAAATTGGTTGAGTTTTTGCATAATGATATGTATACACTGGGCACTGGGACATTTTCTTTAATGTTAAATCATTTCATGATTCAATAATGTTAAATCGTCTTTAAAGCCTGATATGAGACAGTAAGCATCAGAAGCCAAGACCATGACAGTAGTAAATGTTTCATGCTGGTTATTGAAGGTGTATTATTTTCAGAGATTTAGAGAGCTAAGATAAAATCTTAAACATGAAGGATGTTATTAAGAAGTTATTAAATAAGCACTGATTCCAAATAAAATATGTGAGAAATCAAATACTTTATGTCTCCTGTGTTCTGTGGGTTCTTTTATGTAAGTTCTTAAATCTTACACAAAAGATGTAAGCCACTGTAATTTATGACAGGAGTATATAATGAACTATGTGTTCAAGTCAAAGAAGTGACAAGGAATCATGCATTTCCTAAACTTTTAAATAAAACTTGCTCAAAGCAATGAATTATGGTCAAATTATTTGTGTGTGTGAGTGTGTCACAAAGAGAAAAAAAGAGTGTGCAAAATGTTGAAAGGATAAAGATAGTTGTCTGAATTTGGGATTGGAGCATTTCTGAAGTTCCTTGAATGAGTAGTGTTTCAAATCGAGAGCTAGCCTAGCACAGTAGGAGATTAAAAACCACATCAGCTGAATCAACGTGTGCTATCAGCAAATGTTTAAAAACTGCCTGTTTGAGGCACAGCACAAGATAGGCACATAACACCCTGTTTCTAACACTCTTGCTTCTTTCTACTTATTGTTCTTTTGTCTGAAATATTTCTTCTTCCCACAGAATTGTTTTTTATCCTTTAAGAGCAAATTTAATTATAATTGCTCTGGAAAACTTTTGTTGATTGCTATAGGAGACATTAGTTGTTCCACACAATATTCCTGTAAGTCGAATACAAAATATGTAACATCACGCTAATTGTGAGTCACCCTCTGAAAGGCAGAGACCATATATTTGTTGTTGAATCTTCACATCTGACACAACAAAGTACATAGCTGGTACTTTAAAACAACTATCTTATTCCATAAAAGACATTATGCTTCTGGGAAAAAATCCTAAATTATAAGACAAGATTCATAGAGAATACATCATGCCTTTTTCAAAACAAGATAATCCCCCTTTTTCCCAAACCAAAGAATTTTCACATTGCCTTAATAATTAACTTTCCACAATGCCCATATCTAACTGGTGTCATCGTTTTGATACCTGGAAATATCAATGGCACATAAGTACCACAACAATCAATAGCAGTTGTTCAACATTATTTAAATGAGTAACAAATACACAGCAAGAAATATTTTCACATAACTTAATAAGCCATTACAAGTTATGGCTCTAATATAGTGCACTGTGGAAATATACACTCTACTAGCAATGCTCTGATCTCTTCTGAAATCCTATAGCACTGTTTATAACAACCTAAAATGCCTTAAATATTCTGTCATATAGTACTTAAAGACATATATTAAATCCACACTAGATTACTAGTAACATTTTGTGTCCTATTTTGCGTCCCACATGAATGCTTATTCACAAGTTAGGCCTTGACTTTTCAATTAAGCATATTCACATTTTTTTTTAATTTATTTATTTTTATCTCAGTCACAGGC